>JAZGTL010000005.1:0-600000 GCA_037349345.1 Oemleria cerasiformis
AAACTCTAAGAGCAGCAGCAACAGCTGCAGAGCTGGTTTGGCTGTGAAATTACAGAACACACCTCAACAGCAGCCGCCGCAGCAGCAGCAGCAGGCATCCTTGAGGAAGCAAAGGCGGTGCTGGTCACCGGAGCTTCACCGCCGTTTTGTTGATGCCCTCCAGCGGCTTGGAGGAACACAAGGTTGGAGATTGAGACTAGAAAATGTTATAATTAAGCTAATTGATATAATTGAATTTGGACTTAAAATTTTAGTTGGAATTCTGGTGTTTGATCATTTAGTCATTTTCCACTTGTGAAGTTGTGAGATTTATTTGACAATTTTAGAAAAGATTTGATCTTGATGTTTTTTTCAATGCCAAACATGTTAGAACTTGGTTCTGATTTTGATTCTTTGAGGTTGTTCCTTATTTGTGTATTGTTTTTCCTTTGTAGTAGCTACCCCCAAGCAGATCAGAGAACTTATGCAGGTGGATGGCCTCACCAACGATGAAGTCAAAAGCCATTTACAGGTGTGTATACTCTATACTCAAAATTAATCCGCAGTTTCCTTAATCTCTTCGATCCATAAGTGACAACCTTAATCTGTTTGTATGTTGTCTATGTTGTGTATTATGCAGAAATACCGGCTTCATGTCCGAAAGGTAACGCCCTCTTGTGGTGGAGAAGGCAATAATGGCTTATGGATGTCCCTAGATGGAGACCAATCTAAGGCAAACAATGTGCAGTCTGGTTCTCCACAGGGTCCTCTCCTTGCAGTTGGGTTCGGAAAAGGCCGGTCGACGACTGGAGGTGAGTCCGGTGACAGCAGAGAAGCCGAAGAAGATGAGAAGTCCGATGGCCAGAGCTGGAAATGTGGGGCTCAGAACAACCAAGGAAGGAATGTATAGACTTAGAATAATCATCATCCCCATGAATTTTGCAGATATACAAATATACATGGGGAAATCAAAACTCTGAGAATCATGAGGAATAGTTAATAAGGGACGTGAGCTGAAGACTTTGTTTTTGAGGCACTACTTATCTAGAGAAAGAGGAGATGAAAATTTGCCATTGTTGAGCAAGTTTCTTCCTCTAGTTCTTTTATACAGGTTGTTTATGTAATCACCCCCTTGTTGGTTGTAGGAATTAACATAATATTCAGTTTATTTTATTTCTATGCTTTACTTTGATTTCTCTCTTGTATAGTTTTGCTCTAACATCTGCAGTTGGAAGGTTCAAATTAGTGAGATTAGTCCGTGGAAGAATGCTGCATAACTTCTGCCTTCAAGAACACAACCATAGAATTCAACAACCTCTAACGCGGCGAACTTTCAAACCTAATACGTGGACAAGACATTGAGTGACGTGGAACACGTGTAGTTATTTGGCCATACACGTGAATAATTCGCTCTGATATTATGAAGGAAGTCGAGGTTACGTCCCGAAACCAATTGACAATAGGGAGAGTAATTGAACTCCTTATAAGTACTTGCAAAATTCCATTGTAAAACTTTTATTTCTTCACATTCTTATAACTATTACATCTCTGAATGAGGTCGAATACACCACCTATCCTAATCCTAATCCAATTCTTCCTTCTTAGTTCCGATGTGAGACTTGGAGAGAGATTTATATGGCTCGGATAGAGATGGAATATGTGCTCTTACATCACTCAAACACACTCAGTTTTCGTCAAGTTTTCCCCTTTCACCTAGACGAGGTCGAACACATCACTTATCCAAATTGTAATTCAATTTATTTTTCTACTTCTCAATTATGATCTTCACAAAAACTTACATGTCTCGAAATAATCCTTGATGAAGTCAGCTCGAGTTGGTTGATTTATCACTGCCTCTCCAGTCGGTCCGACACACCCTCATTCAATCCAACATCCACATACTCTCAGAGATCCTGAGATTTTAGAATGGTACGCATCTTAATGCTCCAAAACTCGTAATTATCTCCATCAAATATGGGAGCTCTTAGCTCACCACCAGTAGCTCCTGCTATTTTAGACCAGCTACTAATCACACTGTGCTGTGATCTTCACAGAGAACGCCCCAACAACATGATAAAGTACCAGATTGCTCTGATACCATGTTGGTATTTCGAGCTCAGAGCATTGAAGAATGCATAAATGGACTCGGGTAGCTTCAAGGTAAAACACTCTATCTCAATCTCTTAGTTGAATCTGACTGTGGTTAGGATAGATTAGGGCTTATTCTACTGATTTTCTGATTGAATTGGATGATGAATTTTAATTGAAATCTGTGAGATATTATCAGTGAAATTGAGGAGGGGATTACATTATATAAACATTGGGTATCGATCTCACCCGACGAGAGTCAAATCCGAAACCTTTCACATAACAAATGAAGAAGAATATCAATAACCATAACACTAAGTGGCTGCATTTATTAATTATTAATATTATCCATTTGCTAAAACACACATTATTCAAATAATCTAATCTTACAGCTAGCTAGGCTCATGAAAAGACAATTTATTATGGGTCCAGGACAAATCAGTCACCCTCAAGATAAAGCAAACATTTTTATTTTATTTTTCATGAATCTCATAAGAGTTGTTGATATGGTGAGCCCCCCAAGAATCTTTTGGGTAGAAAAAAAAATTGAATGATTCGAAAGATGACCCTTTCTTTATGTGTAATCTATATGTTGATTAACTACCAAACATTTCCATTTTTTATTCTCTTTATTGTCAACCATTTGATATTTCCTTCACTCGTGACTTTTTATCTAATCGAATATAACGAGTGACTTCTTATCTATTCTAATATATATCGAAGATCTTGAATTGATTTTCGTAAAAAACAAGATTAATATCTAATATTTTATTCTCTGTCTAGGACTGGGGATTGTGAGCACAATCAATGGTGGTGAATGGTGATTGCAATCGTGTTGTAGTCACCTCTTATGAAGATTCTTTAATTAAGAAATGAGTCGATGGCCTGAGATTTTGGTTTTGGCGCAAAGTGCTTGAGATGGGTGACTCTTTGAACTTATCCATTCCACAAATCCAGTACTACTAGCCAAGTTTTTAACAAGTTTGTGCGAATCCTTTCAAGCATTTGTCTAGTTGACATTATAGTGTTTTGTTTGAAGGTTGCATACAATTCGTGTACAAAATTTGTATGATAATCACTATTTTCGTGCTCATTCTGATCCCGTGGAGCATACTTGCAAGAAGGGTAGGCGTAGACTCGGATTATTTTTTTTCAGAATTTTCTGTTTTATTTTTTAAAAAATTTTTGTTTTTTTTGGTTTGAACCCAACACTTCTTTTGGACCGAAAAATTATATACGAGTTTTTACATCGTAATTTGATGATGTAAAGTGATAATGTGTCACTTCGATTTCGAAATACTAAAATTTTACTTCGATACAAACTTGTAGTTTTTTCAATTGCATGCTCACGCGTACCATGCACTAAAACGATCTTAACTTCCTCTACGCGGTTTGGAATCACAAAACGTAACATTCTCTATAAAGCTAGTTTCCATATCTTTCCAACGGTAATGTCTAAAACATGAGATTCTTTCCATGAGGAAGGCCGGCTCGATCCGCATAGTCAAAATTTGGTTTTGAGCAAAAACAACGCTTATTGGGACCCAATTTTTTTAAGGGCAAATTACACTTTATTATCATGTGGTTTACACTTTATAATAGATTCATAAATGACCTTTCAAAAATTGCAATTACCCTCATGAACTCTTCAAAACGTGACACATTGGCATGTCCGTTAAATTTTCTTGTCCCAACTTCCGTTAGATGCTCACATGGTGTTTGTGGGACCCATTTCCCAAATATTATCAACCTCATTAAAAGCGCATGTAAGTCAATTTGCCCATTTTGACGCCCAATTTGGGTTTTCTTTTCCTAATTTTGTTTCGTTTCTCTTAGTTTTTGGGGCAAAATGGGAAAATTGAGGTTGATAACAGTTGAAAAATGGGACTCACAGACATCACGTCAGCATCTAACGGAAATTGGAACGAAAAATTTAAACGGATGGGCCAAAGTGTCACGTTTTGAAGAATTCAGGAAGTAATTGCAACATTTGAAAAGTCAGAGTGTAAACCACATAGTAGTAAAATATAATTTATTCTTTTTTTAATTTGAAAACATTTTTAGATATAATTTTTCGACTAGATTGAAATCCCCAGAAAAATTTTAACTTTGTCACCTTATCACTCTATCCTGTTTGTATATTCATTTCCAATTAATGAACATCATCATTTTCGTCAAAACTCGAAATGGTTTTCACATGAATGGAAAAGAGATCTAACGAAAGCGTAATAGAACTTTTCAAAAGCATGAAGCCCAGTCCAATATGCAGCTGTGCATTTCAGGCCGGTACACCCGAATTCGAGTTCGAGTTCGAGTTCGGATTCCAATCACTTTCCACAGTTTATATCAATGGTGCATTTAGTCAATGAGTCTAATTAATAATTATACAATAATTTATATGGATGATTTTTAGTTTCTTGGTCATTTTATAATATTAATAGAGTCAGTGTGAAATTATAATTAACCAATGAGTCTGATTATAGTACAATTTACGGTGATGCTTGTTAGTTCTTAGTCGTTTTATATTATTAATCGAGTCAATATCAAATTATAATTAACCAATGGCAATGGGTCTGATTATAGCATAATTTTGATCTCCCATTAGAGACTTGGAAATTCAAATCTTGAATCAATTTTATAACCCAGAGTCTCCATTGGAGACGGCATATTACACATATGGTTAAGAGTGTTTGAGTTTTAGTGTCCACATTTTGTAATCTGCCAAGATCTGTTGTCTTAAATTTCAGATACAAAGTTTTTGAGAGCTGGTGTAAATATGGCAGTGGAATCGGTTGCAGGGGCTGCTGCTTTAAAAATACTGTTTGGAGCCTTGTATGAAGGCGTTAAGTTGGCAATGCGCAAGACCGTGCAGTTCAGGCCCCTTCTAGGAGCTCTCAAATTGACACTCGACTCTTTACAGCCACTGATCTTCCAACAAATCGGAGATCTTAACGTGAAGTTAGGCCTCTCCAATGAGGACATCGAAATGCTTGAAGCACAAATGAAGGAGGGTGTAGAGCTCGTTGACAAGTTGTCCAAGGCTCGCATATGGGACTGCTGCAACTGGCCCCGGTACACCGACAAAATAATTGAGTTAGATGGGTCTCTTAAAATGCTGTCAGAGAGACTCAAGGTGCACGCAACAAGGGATGTGAAGGAGACGTTGTTGTTGGCTAGGCAAAACGCCCAGAAACTCATCGACTTGGAAAAGATTAATCGAAGGCTGTTGGAGATACTGCAGGTGCAGGATCCAAGGAATGCCGCGGAGACCTTCGAGTTGGCAAAGCAAACTGCGGTGACACTTGCTGGATTGGAAGCGACGAATAGGAGAGTGTTGGAACTGACATTGCCGGAGACAAGGCCTGTGCAGCAGCAGCCTCCGCCGGTGCATTACGTGCAAGCAGGTAACTTTCTGTATTGTCAGTAGCTGAAACCAAAGTAGAAATTTGATGTTCATCATTCTTCAGATGAGATTTTTGTTCTTAGTAAACACAAACACAACTATAAATGCAAAGACTAACAATGAATCTCGACTTGACAGCTCATCGTGAAGAGGATCCAAATTCGTGCACTGTTATGTGAAGATTCAAGATTCAGGATGAATTGGTACTCCTAGTATTTATGCTGGGAAATATATCAGTAAATTTAAGCTTTGTTTAGGAAAATAATTTGTTGGCTCGAGAGAGCAGGAGATAGTTGGCATAGGAGTGGCCCGCACCAACCTCGTCGTCTCTCTTTGATCTCTTGTTGGCTCGTAGTACTTGTAGGGTTCGTTTGGTGAGTAAGATTGTAATACTTGTAGGGTTCGTTTGGTAAGTAAGATTGTAGTACTTGTAGGGTTCGTTTGGTGAGTAAGATTGTAGTATTAGTAGGGTTCGTTTGGCGAATAAGATTGTGGAGTTATTTGACTTTCCATTTTTCAATTTCATGTATGTTTAAAAGGAGGGCTATCTACCTCCTCACTGTGTGGCTACGAAAACTTTTCTATGTTGTGTTGCCTGAGAGCATCTCCAATATTAGTTTAGCATCAACTACTCGTTTGTTATATTTATTTTGTTTTAAGTTTTCGAAACGAGAGAAGTTACGAAAAGTGAGAGTGGAATATGAAAAAAAGAAAATAAGTATGAAATCAAATACTCCTAATTCATCAAAAAAGAAATAAAAAAATTTAACGAATTCAATCCTCTTAAATTAGTACGATTAGAAAATATAAGTTTTCTTCAATGGCTAATCCTATTTAATCTCCTTATAATGAAAATACATCATATGGAATAAAACGGCACTTGACTTGAGTTCTAATCTATCTCCTACGCTTTATGCAAGGGCAAATTAGTGGTGATCGCGGGCCGTAAAAGTCATTTGGGCCGGACTTCTAACTTGTGTTTTAGGCCCAACTAAGTGCATATACCGGTCAGGTGCAAACCACCGAACGCACCGTTTACTGTCTCAGTCTCCCGTGTCTCCTCTAAACCCTTTGCCTCCAAATTCATTCCCTCCCTCCGATCACTCTGCAGCTCTTCTGCTACCTCCCGAAGCATGAGAGAGCTCGTTACCCTCCAAGTTGGAGGCTTTGCAAACTTTGTGGGCTCGCATTTCTGGAACTTCCAGGTAAATTTACAAGCTTTACTCACACACCCATAAATTCTGCCATTCTTAATGCCTTCTTCGACTTCTTCAATTAACATATTCATACACATGCTTTGCTTGAAGGATGAGCTTAACGGGCTGGCGGAAGATCCTTCTGCAGACCCAGTATTCAAGAATCAATGTTTGAATATGGACGTCCTCTACCGCTCTGGTGAGACGCACCAGGTTTGCAGATTTTTATTCACTTTTCATTTTACAGTTAGATGTTAGAATCAAATGTTGCTTCAATTTCTTTTACTTAGAGTCTTGTGAACTTTACTTGAGCAGGGCACTCTGACTTATACTCCCCGCCTGGTTTCTGTTGATCTTCAAGGTACCTGAAAATTTTCAATTGGGTTTGTGTCTTTAGTGGCCTAGAATCTATTGAAGTGCCAAATTTTCATTCTTTGATTGTGTCAGGGTCCCTTGGGTCTATGAGTTCACGTGGCACATTGTATGATGAGAGTTCATCTTCATCATCAAATGTTCTTACATGGTGAGACCTTTTTTTCCTTTTGGGGTTCTCAAAAAATGCATTTTTTATTTATTTACCAAGTTTTTCTCTTTATATGTTGGGTTAGATGAATTTAGTGTCTCTAGACCAATGTGCAGGGGTGGTAATGTTTCTACTCAGGCTGCTGAACCTCATAAGAAGAATTTGTTCTTACAGAGTTTGTACGAGGAAGAGCAGGAGAATATTCCGACTCTTGAAAATGGTGTCAATCGTGGGCAGAATACTTCTCGAAGAGAAATTCATGACAAGGACATAGTGGAGAGTTTAGAAGGTGGCGTTCAATACTGGACTGACTTTTCAAAAGTTCACTATCATCCCCAGAGTTTATATGAATTAAGTGGATTGTGGGTGGATCCTCAGAAATTTGACAATTATGGGATTGGGAGAGAATCCTTATCTGGGGGTTTACAAGGAGAAGAAATTAGTGAGAGGCTTCGCTTTTTTGTAGAAGAGTGTGACCATATTCAGGTATATTTTTTAGTATAAACCGTTTTCTTATACTTGGACTTATTTAAATTTGTTTCCTGGCTTAGTTGGTGATGGGTGTCCAATATTTGCAGTCAAGTGTACTCTAAAATTACTGTACTGATTTTGATCATATACTTCTTTTTAACCTTGAGAAAGCCCGCATCTGAGACTGTCTGATATGGTGTATAGAAAATGTTCTTGTAGTTATGGAAAATTGTGTGTACTCTATTGATGAACTTATTTGAAACTTCATCTATGTCAGAATGTCAGTTAACTGCTCAGTGTCCATACTACATGAGATATATTTCCTTGGATGGTGAGCATCTTGAAGTCTTACAGACTGATTGATGCCTAGTCTAATATTGAATTTGATAAATATGTCGATTTTAGTGTTTTTCACATCACAGGTAGAAATAGTAGTATCTAGCTTTTGTAGCTCCCTGTTTTTTATAAATTTCCCAGTGTTGGGCTCTTCAACATGAATTATGATTTAATTTATAGGCTCAAGTCTTTGTATTTTGACAGGGTTTTCAATTCATTGTTGATGACTCGGGAGGTTTCTCTCCTTTAGCTGTGGATGTTCTGGAGAGTATTGCAGACGAATACACAAATGCTCCAGTGTTACTCTATTCTGTGCGTGGTTCTGGTTCTTCCATGGACCCCAGAAGCCAGAAGCAGAGAGTTAGTAGGAAGCTTCACAATGCAGTTTCGTTTTCAAGGCTATCTTCATTATGTAAACTGATTGTGCCAATTGGGTTACCATCATTGAGTACAAGTAAGAAATATTGTTCTTATTAAATATCCTTCCTATGATTGACTCTCTGGGCTCTTCAGACTCATTTTACATGCTTTTGCTTATTGCGATTCTAGAGTTCTTTCCCTCAGATATATAGTTTCATCCTTTTAAGGATAAATTGAGTACTAACTCCACTTAGGTTGCTAAATTGGCCTAGCACATGGCTTTCCATGCCTAGCCCAGCCCATGCCTTGCCATGGAGCCTTGCGTTGGCATGGCTATTGCATACTTGTTATGGAGGCTAGGTCTTAAAAGACTTTCTTGAGTATTGGCATACTTAATATGGAGGGTGGGTGTTCAAAGCTTGTTTTGAGCCAATGGCTTGCAATTCTTAAATGCTTGTTTTGTGGCTTGCAATTCAATTTATATGATTTGTGTTGATAATCTCTTAGTTTCTTTGTTCTAAAAGTTCTCTGTCGTGTCGACTGATCTTCAGTTTGCTTGATTTGAAAGGCAAAGCTTCAACATTTCTCTGCATCAATGATGAAAAGCCTTATCACTGCAGTGCCGCGTATGCTGCTACCCTGCATTCTGTTAGTCTTCCTTTCCTAATGGAACCGCTTGGCCCCACTGCAAACTCGTCCTATGCTTCTGGTGCTGTGACTGTTAATGAGGTTGTGCAAATTCTATCAGGGCAAGCTAGGCAAAATATGGTTGCCATACTGGATGTTGCAATGCCAGCCCCTTCTCTAACTGGTATATACTTCAATTGGTTTTACATTAAACCCTCAGTTATTACGAATGATTTCATTAATTAGTTGGTATTATAAAATGCAGGGAATCAGTTTGAGCAAACTTTGCTTGGGAATCTGAAGCCATTGACACCAGAGATAGCAGAGGAGGTTGAGGACTTACAATCGGTAGAATCCATGACAGTCCACGGTGCCCAAGGATCAGGTACTGACTTGGATCCATGGAAGCATCAGTTATTTCTATTAGTTTCTCCATTAGTCTCATAATGTTAAGCATGCTCATTCTGGATAGTCCATATTTTGTGCTTCTGAGACATTCTTAACTGGTCATATGTTTTGAATATCAAGTTTGGTTAACGCTATAGTTGCCTTAAAGGGTAAAGCAATGCAAGTTTGGTTGAATGAGAGCTAGAACCGTAAAGCTAGACCCTTTTTTTCTTTTGCTTTTTCTGGCCAAGACATTTTAGACACTTGTGGGAAATCTAACTGCCAGCTCTTAATTGGAACTTGGGAGAGACTTAAAAGCATATATCAGATGTTACTGTGTTAGTAGTGCCTGAATTTGCATAAAATGTTAGGCTTGTAATAATAGTGCGCATCCTTTTTCTTTCTTATTCTTGTCATTGCAAACGTTTTTTATTACATCTGAATCATCTCTAGATGGATGTTAACTAAGTAACTAGTTATATATAGAGGAAATATGATCATATAGGTTGTGGAATTACAAAGCCATTGGTGAAACTTGAAACAAAGTAGTCGGAAGGTTTGGGAAGAGAAATAGTATGAAATGTACTGTTTGGATTGTTGAGGACTGGATGCTTATTATATTTTAACTGATTACTTCTGTTCGATAGGAGGTCATCGGGCATCAATTTCTGCAGTAAAGGACATGGTTCATGCTGCTTACGAGCATGCAACAAGAAGGCCGATGTTCTGCCATCTGTCAGTTGCTGAATGTCCTCTTCCAATACCTTTGCCTTTTCCTTCAATCTTTGGGAACCGTGTTGGTCAACACGGTGAGCTCTTGAGCACCCAGGTTAATGATACCCCGTCAAGGGGATCACTTGATGTCCATTCCATCCCTATGGCAGCTAGACTACGGTCTAGCAGTGCCGTCTTGCCATTTTTGGAGAACAGATTGGCAAGTCTTCGTAGCTTCGGGATTGCCAGAGGAGCACCCGGGGCTGAGTTAGTTAGAAGTTGGGGCTTTGCAAAGGATGAATTACAAGACATGGGTGAGGTTCTGTCTAAGATGATTGCTACATTGGATCCTCGTTCCCAAATGGACTCCGATTCAGATTAACTTTCCGGTTAGTGTGAACTTACCTCTCTTTTTCACTTGTCCTATCTATAAGTTCCAACAATGCATAAGAATACACGTTGGGTTCAACCTATTTTGGAGGCGGATTAATTATAAGCTTTCTTGTATAGGGAACGTAACTATTAACACGCAGTTTTAAGCAGGTGGAGACGCATGGAAGTGAGCAAAGAGCTTGACATGGCTGGATCTGAAGAAGGTGAGTAAGGAGCTGTACAAGCTGTAAATTTGTGGTGAAAGTCAAAGATATATATATATATATATATATATATATATTTTGAAACCCGGAATACAAGGCAAAGGATGAGAGACTTCAGAACAATGTGTTTGTATGTTGCTGAATTTTTGGAAGTTAAAGCTTATATTTTGCCTTGTTTTCTGATCCAAGATTTATATTTGTGAAGGCTGGAAGTTGTGTTCTACTTTTGGTGTTAAAATGATCTGCATGTAATGGAAACTGTCATACAGTTTTGGGCCGCTATATATTTCTTTGTAGTCTTTTCACACTTGATGTTGATTAAGGTCAAATTACACTGAGGATTCTCTTGTTTAACTCATTTCTTGTTCAACTCATTTTTCATTTGATCTAGCACGATATGTGAAAATTAAATTTTAGTTGTGTAGTGTTATTAGATTTGAAAATTAAATTCATTCTTTGTAAACTCCTTCCTAAAAGATTTAATTTTATGTGGCAATATGTAAGTACGATATGTGAAGATTTTTTTATTTTTGTAATTATTGCATATATTTAACCTAAAATAATAAGTATATATACACTTGTAAAGACGTGATCGAATTCAACATGAATATAACAAACGAATCGAGTCGTCCTTGAGTGAACTTGTTGTCATCTTTTTTAGCAAGTTACGTTAGTAAATTTCAGTTACTTTTCTTCACGAAAATCTAGGATTGATGGCTTGCATAGGAATTACCTTGTACGATGCGGTATTGAGGAATATTATTAGAATAAAACTTTTTCTGATACTAAGTGATATTGTGGCATTTAACTTATTGAATTGTGAAAACTCAATTCAATATTGTAAACTCCTTCCTGAAAGATTTAATTTTATGTGGCAATCTGTAAGTACGATATGTGAAGATTTTTTATTTTCATAATTATTGCATATATTTAACCTAAAATATTAGTTTGTTTATTTTTCTCAACAAGTATATATACACTTGTAAAGACGTGATCGAATTCAACATAAATATAACAAACGAATCGAGTCGTCCTTGAGTGAACTTGTTGTCATCTTTTTTAGCAAGTTACGTTAATATTTCAGTTACTTTTCTTCACGAAGGTCTAGGATTGATGGCTTGCATAAGAACTTCCTTGTACAATGCGGTATTGAGGAATATTATTAGAATAAAACTTTTTCTGCACAATTTCAAATACAGAGTTATATCGTGGCATTAAACTTGTTGAATTTTCAATCCAATTTTATCTATAACGAATAAAAATCGATCACATTACCTTTATTTTAATCGAATCTCATTAACATTTTTGTTATTACTATTCTTCACCAAACCCTAGGATCGAATGGTTCCATAAGCGAAAGCACGTGTCCTCAAATCCCTTCCATGAAATGTATGAAATTGGACCACGATCGATCAGGTGCAACCACTCTAATAAATATAAATATAAATTCATGTAAAACTAGCCTCACATCATCATGATCAAACCCTACGATCAGTCAACATAATTCTTATACAAATATATATATTTCGTTGTCAAATAAAAACGCACAAATAAAATGGAATAAATCCATCATTCCCATTATTTTTCCAATTTAATAATTCTATTTTCACTAAGATCTGTTTGGACGGGCACAATACAAACATATGACTAATTCATTTTAAATGAGTTAGCCGACTAAATAGAATGAAAATTAATCAAACAAAATAGTTTGCAAATCTAAGGAGGACTATTTATAAATTGGAGCATTAGGTGTGTTATTATTGTCCTTTTCTAGGAAAACAAATTGGTTTCTCACCAACAATTCTATCGCAATCTTGAATGATATAAACTATTATCGTAAATTTGTGTTTAAATATTTATATATCTTTAAAATAGGTTAATGTGTATGCCTAATTGTTTAATAATTGGTTATGAAATGTATAGAATGATCCATATGCAAGTGTGATAACTAACCGTTGATTTCTGAAAACATCATGTAAAGATCATCAATCTTTACGGAAAAAAAAAATTCAAATAAATTGATAATCATATATTAGATTCACGATCCACCATAACACATATTGACTATTATGAAAATCGTCGATCGTGTAAAACATAAGAATTACCAAATAATCTCCAATTTGGTTGATTCTTTTGTAGATCGATCCTTATATGATGCTTAAAGAATTCAACGGTTCCGTTTATCACACTTACTGACACACCTCGATCGGGATAGTTCACGTGGACTATCCTGACCGAAGTGTGTCAATCGCATACAGACTACTGTCATTTGACTTGTGGCTAGAAGGATGCTGAAATGCCTCTGTGAGTCTTCCCGACTCCCGGCGCATATAGTCATTGGTTGAAGACTTTAGGATACTGCGTGTCACTGACAAAAAAATAATAATCAATCATTGGAGAGACCGAGTACATTTATTCTAAATTAACAAATACATGTATTTTCCTATGAATTGATAACTCGAGAATTATTCATACGTTTTTCTTGAATTTACTAACTTAATTATTATTATTATTTATATTGCACAAGTTGTTTTCTCACATATTAATGTGAAACTAATTCCCTACTTTAATAAAAGTGCCGCCACAACGTCGATATCAGGCCAATCATCCTAATTTATATGTGAAAGCAAATTTGTAGGGAGATATGTAAGAATAAGATGGTGAGTTTATTATGAAGCAATTAATTAAAGTAATTAATGCCAAATTAGCACATGTTAAATCAGGCTTAAAGTAATTAATCTGCCCCGAGGCAAATTTATAGGTAGCTGCTTTCGGCCTGTCTTCTGCAGAATGCATGCCGTGCACTTTCATGCAGCGAATTATTTTGAAGTCAAGGTCTTCCTGCTTTTAATAATCTCATTATTAAAACACGTGTAACCCTAAAGAGGTATGCCATTGCTACCACCTACACTTTATTTCATCAATATGGATATCAATATCAAAGTCAATAAAGTTGTGAAATCAATCACGCTGATTAAACCGGATCACCGCCGTTTTGTAATGGTACATTCTCGTACTATTTTTTTTGTTTATCGAATTGTACTTATAGATATATCATAATCAAAATCGTTCAATTTCTAAATTATTATTTCAATATCATTTATATAAAAAAATGAATAAAATATGAGATCATCTAGCCATTCATATATATATATATATATATATATATATATATATATATAAACTAAATAAAAGGTTCGTCATGGGGATCTTAATTGTCATCAAAATTGTTGATTTATTTGATAAATATGAATAGCTAAACGACCTTTAATTTTCTTAATTTTGTATGGAGATGATTTTGAAATGATGCTTTAGAGAATGCACGGTTCCGATTATGATATATGTATTCGATAAATCGAAGGGTGGTATGAAGAGATACCACGATGGTAAAATATAAGTATTATCCTATAATTAATTCATTTATACAAGTGTAAATTAAAAAATTAAGTCTTATGGATACATGCATTCAGTCCACATGTTTTATTATGAGTGGACAACAGCCTATAAATTCCTTATTTTTACGCTATATTATCAATTTATCCATTTATATAATAACATACGGACTGTGTACGTGTAACAACCGGCCTCGACCCTCGGCATCGACCGTCGTTAGCGGAGTCCTCTCCACCCGGAATCCTCCGATACAATCGGTTGTTAGCTAGTACCTTGTTCGAAAATCCCCTAGCTGCAGCATCTTTGAGGACTCGAACCCGCGACTAAGCCTTTTTATTCCCCTTGGAGAGGACGCCTTTCCCCTTGGAGGGTTCTGGGTCTCTCGGCCTTTGCTTCGGCACTCACAATGGAAATCGACAGTGATGGGAGGCAGAAGGGTGTTTATCTTGTTGGGAGGATGAGTTTGAGTGGGGTGGTGAGGCTGGTCTTAGTCGGGTCTAGGCTTGGTGGTGGTTGGCGGTGTCGAAATCACATAGAGGGGATGAAGACGATGGAGTAAAATTCTTTTATTTATTTATTACGATTTATTCCTTAAATTTATTTATTTTTTGTTTTGTATTTTATTCAAATATTCCTTTTTCTAATCTTTTTTTTTTACTTTTCATCAAAGAATTTTTTATTTTTACTTTTTGTATGTTGTTTACAATTATAATGGAGGATACAAAAATAAAAAGCAAAACAAAAAATTAGAAGAAAAAAAACTTAGAAGCAAAAAAAATAAAAAGCAAGAAAAATATTTAAAAAAATTGTAAAATTGACATGTGTACCCATAACCTATTGGGTAGAATTTGGGTAAACTCTCAAAAATTAAAAATGAGTATAAATGAGTATAATACCTATTTATACCTATATTGAATAAGAATTTACATATACTCTTAATTTTACCTATTTGATCATCATTAACGTCGATATCGAATAAATACCAAGTAGCTTGGATTCCAAATATCTTGTATAAAATTAATATTATTTTTTTGAATTATGTACTGTTTTTATTGTTAAAAATAAGTTGTGATGGACGTGTTAATTCTTTAAAAGTAAGCACTAATCCCCATATGATAGATTTCTCTGGTTGACCGAAAAAACATTTTCTTTGAGTGACGTTTACACCAACTTGAAATTACTGTAGATTTGAAATTGCTTGTAGGAAATGTATAGTCTCATATTTCTATTTAACTTTTTTTTAATGGTTAATATTGTATTATAAATTTATTTTAAAATATTTAAATTTAAAAAGATCCTGTTAAATTTCTCATTTTAATAAAATCTACATTTAAAATTTTGAATATTTAAATAAACATGTTTAATATTAAATTTAGAGGTCCATATGCAATGTACAAGTTTGAACACTTCTCTCATTCTCCGTCATGTTGCTATTCTATAATGCTATATATTGATCATAATAAGGGTGGTTATATATTGATTATAATGCTATATAATGCTATAATGCTATATATTTATGCCTTTTGTTGAATTTTTCTTTTTTAGATTTATTTTGTGCAAATAAGTCCGGCGCTCTTATAACGAATTGACTGTGATAAGTTTTTTCGTTCGTGAGATTGTAAAGATTAGGTATTTAAGTAGTAATGGCCTTGATGATGTTTAGGGGATTTAAGTTATATTATTTTGTGCATTATACCGTCTAGATCATTTCGACAGATATCGAGCATGACTACTAGAGGTATTTACCTATGTATGTTATCAAGTTATTCCAATATAGCTTATCTTTGTTTTTTATATTTGTTCTACCAATGAAATTTTATATTTTCTAAAAAAACATAAAAATAAATACAATTTTATAATAAAAAAATTAACAATATACAAGCAATATTAAAGTTGTGAGCTCGAATATAAAAACTCAGATACAAAAGTACAATAATGCTAACATAACTTTATTATAAAACCCTATAAAATAAACGATTTTTAATATTCGGCCATTCGTGCAACTAGTCTATAGTAATGTTCTTACCCACTTCACTGTGTAGTAAGAGATCGAAATATACAACGAAGAGAAATGCTAATGGAGTTCCTTTAAAGAGGACTCCTTATATCGAATTACGGCCATTTTATAGTACTTGTGTAAAATGAGCTACAATAATAAGCTTAAACAAGAAATTCCGTTAATATTTCTCGTATCATGCTAATTATATAATAATGATAGACAAGAATAGACAATAAGTAATAAATAATAGATCTTAGAGATGGTAAAAGGCATTAGATGGATACTTCAAGCGGTTCAGATTTACACGTTTGCAAAAAAGAAGGAAGATGGGATGATGATTAAATATCATTACTAATCCAGAAGATGATGAACTGTACTCGAAGATCAATGCAGAAGAATGATCGATATCCACCCTACGTACACTTCGAAATGTCCCTCTCTCTCTCTCTCTCTCTCTCATCAAATGAAAGCTCTCTTCAAAATTCAAAAATGATCATGTTCATTTTGGAACCTCAGATTTCAACCTCGATCTCTAAATCTCATCAATTTGTAACTCTTTCTCTCTCTCTCTCTCTCTCTCTCTCTCTTTCTTTCCCTAGATCTCCAGTCGTATGCGGCACCTATAAACTGCACCCAAAAAAAATGTCATTATCAAGATAGTTCAAAATGCAAAATAAACTAAAAAAAGGTAAACAAAAAGTTTCATGATTATTATCGTTAGAGAGTGAATGGAACATTACGTGTCAATATAAACGTAACAAACGTAAGAGTAGAAAGACCATAAACACTTAGACTTATGTAGGTAGGTAAGATAGAAGAGTGATATGGTCTATTTACACGATGAGGAAGAACAATCCAAGCATATAGTAGTGAAGATCATAAATAGTGTTGTCAGCGAAAATGCATTGGAAAAACCCCATCGGACTCTTTTTTATATATATACAACCATTGTAAAGGCGGGGATACTATATATTAGATACCAATTTCGTCTTTTGAGTATAATATTCGGTATAGAAGATCTGAAAGATTCTATTACTCGATAAATAAAAATACTATTAAATCAATAATACTAATCACACCCTATCTTAATATCTTCCAACCTCATTTTTGTTTACGATTCAAAAAGCAATAGGACGCATGTTTATTTCTTCTTAATTCACAAATTGGACCGTCATCAAGGCAAGCAATCAATGTGCATCAAATTAGCTCAAACAAGCATCGCATCAATGGAAGCATATATTTATGTTTCTGACAAAACCATAATTAATGACCTAACAAATATATATATTCATCAAGAGGGGGGAGGGAAAGGGATGTGTCACAAAATGGGCCATGGGCAAGCGATGACAACCTCAGATGTTAGTGTTATTGATGATTATGAATAAGGGGACATCCCTGGCTGTGAAAAGACAATAATTCCCTTAACCAACCCCTCTACTCACCCTACTCTTATGCAATAAAGAGTAATTTTCAATCTCCATGATCTTTTTGCCCCTTTCATGAAAAAACAACCCCTATTGACATATGAAATCACACCTTCCCCACTTTCATAAATGCATAACCCATTTCGATTTATAGCAAGAAAATTAATAAAATGCATGGATTTCAATTCAGGTATAATTTAATGGGAAATATTTCCATCCCATTCATAGAAATCTCCATCGTTTTACTTTTTTATTTAAATAATTTGACCATATATATTAATACGGAAACAATTCATCTATCATGATATTTTCTCATATTATTTAAAAAATCAATAACTTTATAATCATTCATATATATCTGGTAAGTTTCATGCATTTTGATATTAAATTTGATGATTAGTTCCAATCTTAATATATTGATAGAAAAAATTTAAGGTACTAGAAGATGAGATGCAAGTATGATTGAAATTTAATTAAGAACAGGAAAGATGTGAAGATTACCTAGAATGAAAATTAGTTGAATGAAAAGGCGGGGAAGGCAGGAAGGGTTGAAGAAGACGTCAACAAGAGGGGCCCACACTTCTACCACCACCGCCCTCCTCGCCGGGGTCGGACTTTTGCTGCAGCTGCTGCGGTTGTTGTGGTTGCTGGGTCTGGTGCTGCTGTCCTTGTGGCTGCTGGCTTTGGAGTAAGAGCTGAGCTTGATGAAGCTGAAGTTGGTGATGATGGTTATGGTTATGGTTATGGTTATGGTTATGGTTATGGTTATGGTTATGGTGAGGTTGTTGGTGCGGCTGCTGAATCTGATGATAAGGGCTGTTATCAAATCCCAGGGCTAAAGAAGGTGAAACAGAACCGCCCACCGGTCCGGCCATCTGAGTGAACTCGCTCACGGTGACTGAGCCGGGCGACGAGTCAAACCCACTGTTGAACCTCGCATGTTCTTGCATTGTCTGTTTACTCTGATCAAAACTCCGAAACATCTCCTGCTGCTCTCTCGCGGCCACCGCCGCTAATTGCTGAGCGTCAAACATCTGCTGCTGCTGCTGTTGCTGCTGTGGTTCTCGAATCATCAGCTGCCCAGAAGTGGGCCCGGTCGGAATGCCCATCATCGGAGACATGTAAGGTGCTACACCGGAAGATGAAGCGTTTGATTGAAGCTGCTGGGGAAGGTAAGCCGGTGGCTGAAGAATGGATAGCATAGCCTGTGGGCCCATGTAATTGGCGAGCTCTTTTTTGGCGTTGTAGAGGTCGGCGTGGACTTGCTTCAGCCGCTGCTGGAGGATGGAGATGAGGCCAACGCAGCCGTAGACGGGGTCTCGGAGGCGGGCCTCCGCCTCGTACGCCAACGAATTCACGGCGTCTTCTCGCTGCGTCGCGCTGAGCTCGTTGAGGATCTTGGCGACATTGCTTGCGCCGAAGACTTTGTGGACGTTGGCGAACTTTTGGGGCTGGTCCGGTGGGAAATAAGGCGCGAAGACACACTCTTGCGTGCATTTCCGCCTGAGAAACTTGCACGCTGCGCACGGTGAGTTTGAGGACGACATTATTTTAATCAAACAGCTGCAAAAAATTAGAAGAAGAAAGCCCAGAAAAAAAATAATAATTAGGGATTAAAGTAATAAAAATCGATCCATAAGTCAATATTTGATAATTTGATAACAATGCAAGAAAGACAAACGGACTTTCCACCAAGGACAAAAAACAATTAAAGAGAGAGAAAATGCTAGAAAGAGAGAAAGGAAGAGATTGTCTTTTTTTAATATGATCATCGAAATGTGAGAAAATCAGATGCAATGGGGGATTGATTCAAGGAAGCTTCACCGATTTTGGAAAAAAGAGCTTAAAATCGACATGATACCTTCTAATCAAACATTTTCTTCAATCCAAAGCAAGAAGTAACATTAAGAAATGATTTCCAGAAACGGAAAAAACAAACCCAAAACGAATCGTTTTCAAGAAACTGATGATCGAATTTTGCAAAAGCTTGATCAACAATGGCTTCCTTTACACTGCGCTTTCAGAGAGATAGAGAGAGAGAGAGAGAGAGAGAGAGAGAGAGAGAGAGAGAGAGAGCGACAGTGGAACGGAAAACAATGAAACGAGAACTAATTTGCTGTCCATTTTGCCGACGTCGTCACGAGCAAGCTCTCTCTATCTTTCTCAAAGCGAACTGTGTTTGTTTGTTTTCTTGCTCGTTAGGTGTTTGTGTATATGTCTCACTCACTCCTTCTCTCTCTCTCTAACTTCATGCTCAAGAAAAATGCGGAAAATCTCAGATCCAACGAAGAAAAACCAAAAGAAATTCAATCTTTTAATTTCTGAATCGGAAAAAAATCAAAAAAACTAAGATGACGGTGGTTTTTTCTTTTACCTTGGATTCTTAACTTGAAGTTGAATCACAGATTGCTCGGATCACAGTCTGACGGCTCCGCCCTCTCTCCCTCGAAGGCTTCAAAGTCCATGTAGCGACACCTGCGAGAGAGGAAACAAAATAAGCAACTGCAATATTGAGAAACACCGAAACGCCGACGTTTTCAAGGAGGGAGAAGGAGATGAAAAGACCTGTGATGAGAGAGAGCTCGCGGGTTTCGGGTTCGAGAGCGAGAGAGCGCTCGATCCGATCTTCGAGTCGTTCCAGGATCCCAACAGAAGAGAGAAAAGCAGAGAGAAAAGGATGGAAAAATGAATTTTTATTATTTCGAAGAAGGGAGCAAAAAATTAAATTAAATTAAAAATAAATATATTAAAAAGAATAAAGGGTGGCAGAGAGAAAGAGAGAGAGAAATGATGATGATGAGGGCGTTACCATGGCGTCGACGTCAAATATTTTTATAATGAGGTTTGTGTTGGTGACCGTTGAGATTTGGAGGCAGACGCGGTGACCGTCGGATGAGGCATGAAGAAATTTTTGTTTTCTTTGTATGTTATGCCATTACTGACCTCGATAAGGAAGGACATCTTATTCTGAGCAACCATTAAGTGCCTTCTGAGTTTCCTCTTTGTCCCTGCTCTGTCTGCGTCCATTTCCGATAATGCCCTCCTTTGGACGCTTCCATTTGCCTTGGTTGCCAATGCAAGCCACCTACTTACTAAATTGCCCTCCTTTTTTATTTTTCATTTTTAACCAAAAACCCTTTGCAAAAATTATTATATTCAACTCATTATTATTATGTAAACATTCGAATAGAATAGTAAAACAATCCACCATTACGGCTTTTCATTTGAACACCAATTTTGATGTTAGAAAGAATCGAACCTACGACATGAGAGACGTAAGCTAGCTTAAACCAATTCGTGTTTTAGGTTTTGTCATTTTCAATTTGGTTGAATAATACATTAACGGCATAACTGGCACGAGTTTGAAATTCGTTATGAGCACTTTGTGGTCAAGGACAAGGCACACTCCGAACGGGAATTAAGCTCACCTTACAAGTATGGGGACACCTCGTAATATTTACCAATATATATATTAAAGTGATTTTGGTCATTTTCAATTTGCTTGGATAATGAATGAGTATATTAGGTGGGTTCTTAATGTAAACTTTGAGCAAAAATGACAAAGATAGCATGGTTGCACAAAGTTAATACTCATATTATTAGAAAGAAATCTTAATTGATCATGGATCCTAATTATGGAAATTTTAATATTAAAGACTGGCCTTAAATGACATAATCAATTTTCTAATCATTCCTTCTCGAAAATCCTTGGTTTGGTATAATTACCATGTTGTCACTAATCCCAATTAATAATGGATTGTACTGTGGTTGCTAAACTAACTTGCAACCTATACTTGACATTAATCAGTAATTTAGATTTTTACTATTTGTTTTAATAAAATCAATTAGTTTTATTTCTTTGCGAGCAATAATGATATATTTTGAGCCTCAATAATATTTTACTTTGCATTTTTCTATATGTTAGTATATTAGTAAATAATTATATATTTTAGATATCAATTTTAGTCTTTACGAGAGTTTGATTTGAGCACATCAATTTTACAATCACAATCAGAAAGAATATCACTCTATCACAATTCTTATGATTTTGATCTGATACCATCCACTTTAAGATTGGAGAGAATACCACTTTATTAGAATTCTAATGGGTTTGACCGGGATCATCTACTTTACAATAAGGAAGAATACCATCATATCAAAATATTAATCGCTACTTTACAATAAATAAAATAACATTTTTTTGTATCGATAACTATTGGTTTTCTTTTGAAGATTCAAATATTACTGTGAATTGATAAACAAAAGAGATGCTAGATAAGGTATACAAAATTTGAATTTCAAATAACCCATATCTTCTTGGATTTGTTTGGACCCAAAATCATCTTGGTATTTTTATTTTTCCTTTTACAATATCATGTTGGTAGATTTTGGCAATATTTTCCAGTTGTATTTCATATTTGTATTGATATTGGAATGGGCATATTAGTAATTCCACACTGGAACTTGCTGGTTCGTGGCATAATTATCCATTTCCCAGCAGCAGCAGCACGTCCGGATACCATGCGCGTTAACCCTAGCTGCTGTTTTTACCAAATTACCACTCTTACTCCACTGGAGCTTCGTAAATTGACAGTTGTCCCTCGTCGCGCAGGGGAGGGCAAAGCGGTAAAAGCCCTACTCATCGTTTCTCTCGATTCGCTCATTAATACTCCTTCATCAACCTTCCTTGCACCAGCAGCCCGCACGAGTTCCGAGAGACAGACAAATGGGATGGTTCAATGATGATGATGACCTGCTATGGCCGGTCAGGCTGCCTCAACCTCCGTACGGTCAGAGAGGCTCCTCCCTCCCGATGCACAGTCGTTTTGCGCTTATCATTCATTTCGACGTGACCGAACCTTAAGAGCGGACTGATGGGTGGTGCGAGCTCAGCCGTCGCAGGGGCCTGTCACCGCGACCGGCTAATCACGTCGCGCGCTGTGGTTTGACCGCTCAACGGGTCAATTAATAATAGAGTTTTACTAATATTAATTAGGAGTAATTATTTTTGTTTTTTCGAGGCATAAAGTGAAAACTTCGAGTGTATACGAGTCCATACGAGTCAGCATGTGACCGACCCGAGTACTATAACCTGGTGTCCTTATTTGCGCCAAAACATGGCTCCACGTGTGACTTTTCTTAGGGTGAGGTGGTGACTATTTTTGTACAATAACATTTATTTTGACATGACTATTTTAAAACTTTTCACAAAAAGAAAATAGATAGATAATGAATAAGAATATTATTAGATATGTAGTGCTAATGGATCCGTATGACAAATATTAAGGAAGTGAATTTTCCTGCGACACTATTGGAGAAGGAGATATGGACATGCGCTTACTTTTTATAGATACTTTAGATATTGAACTGCATAATATAACTAAAAGGATTATAGGAATGGATGTTAATTTATTACTTTACCAATCTAATTTGAAACCGCATATTGAATAATAACGAGAAATATCATTAGATTATACTAATACTGATGACTGATAATTATTTATGTTAGTGAAATATTAGATGATATTTTTTTTTTAGAAAGAGTACATCGATTTATATTTTCCTATCGTATATTAAAAGTACGTAAGACAATTTAATCACGTCGTGGTTCATAATATCATATATAGAATGAAAAATATTATATAGTATGTATTCCAAGATGAGTAATGTTATTTAGACATACTAAATTAACCACATTTAGTGACTACATTGATGTGACAATCAATGAATTGTGTTATTTCAATAATTAAATCACTTGATATTTATTTTGTGTGGTCAATAGAATGTCATATCAATGTGGTCACTAAATGTGATTAATTTAGTGTGTTTAAATAGCATTATTCTTCTAAGATACACCTAAAATTGTATAAGTGTTGGTGGTAGCTAGGCCTTTTTGCCTTGCCTCCAATTTATGTAGCTGTAAATTGTTGTGATGTACCAATCTATAATGATTTTCAAGGTTTTTTTTTTGTTGAGAAAATACGATAATTCATAGAAACTAAGTGAAAAATCGTACAAAGTTTAGCGGTGCATAAATGTGGCCTCATTAAAACCTTGGCAAGGCTTTCAACCCATATAAAGGAAAAAAAGTACCACGCAAACGCGCGCAAGTTACAAAATTCGAATGTCTTCCAATAACAAATCCGCAATTACATCAGGAGGTTCGTCGAACCATAAGACTTCTTGAGCCAATAGGAGACCCATCTTAGCCAAACGATCAACAGCCATGTTCGCGTTTCTTTAGGCAGAATTAAATTTAACTGGTTCTAGTCTTTGTGAATAAAAATTGGTATCCTCAATGACTGGGCCGATATTGGATAGATTCTCTCGACTTTGTGAGAGAGCACCGATCGCCGTCGCACAGTCCCTCTCCACCTCCACCGCATTGAGACCCATCTGACCAGCGAGTCGAACCCCAAGCCTTGCAGCCTCTGACTCCGCTTGCAGCGCCGAGTACACCCTCTCAGCCGACTTGCTGCTGTTGCCACAAACCCTCCACTCTCATTCCGAATTACAACCTTATATCCTCTTCTTCTACTTTCTTCCACGTAAGCGCCGTCAAAATTGCACTTATACCACCCCTGCATAGGCTTTCTCTAGGCCGCCGTATTACGGTTGGACGCGCCGCTCAGTCGCAGATAATGGCAGTGGAAGGAGGCTAAACAAGAGGCAGCCTTCCTGGGAATTTTGGTGAAGGGCAAGTGGTGACCATTCCAAAGCATGTTGTTCCTCTCCTCCCAAAGATACCACAAGATCATAAAAAATAAGTCGAAATTAGATTTTGGTAACTTACTGCCGATGAACTCCCCCTACTCTGCCATGGTCGAACAGAGGAAGGATGCCATTCCCCCCACTCGCAATATGACAGTCTTTCAGTAGGTGAAGATCTGTTTCTGGTGAATGCCCACAGAGCACGCACACCGGATCAAGAGGAACACGTCTTCTCTGTAGATTGAACTTGGTAGGCAGAATACGTCGGCATATTGTCCATATCAGCAGCTTGACCTTGTTTGGTACACAAGTTCCCCACAGTTTCTTCCAAAGTAAGTGGGAGTCCCCTTGTGCCCCAGAGTATCCTGTCAAACTTGCTTGATTTGCCAGTTGTGCTAATGCAATCCTATAAGCACTTCTCACTGAGAACTCCCCCGAACGATCACCCTGCCATAACAGTGTATCCTCATGCCGGCGGTAACTCAGTGGAATGCTAAGTATCAACCCTGCTTCCTCTGGAGAAAAGGACTCACAGACTCTATGCTCAATCCACCCATGTATATCAATTAATACACTGACAGTTGTGTTCACGTTCCACCTAGACATCAAAGGTGAAATGATGAAAGGGAGGTTAGGTCTAGGCAGCCATATGTCTCTCCATATTTTAATTTTTTCCCCAGTGCCAACCTACCACTTGGTTCCTCTTCTAAGCACATCTCTTGCTTGGGCCAAGCTCCTCCAAGAGTAGGATGGATTACTTTCAACCGTAGCAGACAAGAAGTCCCCATTGGGGAAGTACTTTGCTTTAAGTAACCTAGCCACAAGTGCTTGTGGATTATTAGGAATCCTCCAGCCCTGCTTCGCTAGGATCCCCCAGTTAAAAGCATAAAAATTTCAAAATCCAAGGCCTCCCTCAGCCTTAGGGATGCACATGTTATGCCAGTTAAGCCAATGAATTTTCTTTTTCATCATCACATCCCCCAACAAGAATTTGGCAATAGCTTGTTGTAGTTCAGAATAGAAGCCCTTGGGGAGTAAAAAGCAATTCATCACATAAAGACGGATAGCTTGAGTTATGGCCTTGATTAAGATTTCTTTTCCAATTGAGCTGAGCAGTTTCCCTTTCCAGCTATTTAATCTTTTTTGTAAGCGCTACATCACAAAAGCAAAAGTGTCACATTTAGATCTTCCAAGGAATAGGGGCAATCCCATATACCGGTCATGGTGCTCGACCCGCTTCATGCCTAAACAGTTGGAAAGCAGTTGTTGGTCCATTCTTGTTAAGTTGCCACTGGATGCTTTCATTTCATATACCATTCCAGTATGCCATACCTCTTATTTAACATCCTTTCGAAAAGATGAAGATGCAAAGGATAAAGAGAAAAAGTCTTTTGAACAACCAACCTGAACTGAGAAACTCCAGAAAGAAAGCCCAAACCAAGGAAAACTCACGCTCAAAACTCCTCCGACACGAGTCCTGGTCGTTGCGGTGCGGTCCGTTTCCCGGCTTCTGCACACATAGATTAATCAGGATCACATATATATCCTAGTAAAGCAGTTACCGTCCATCCCTGGTGTTGCTTGTTTCTATGAGCCGGTTCGACAGGAAGCTTTTGAAAACGCAGTGCACCACGGCGAGAGTCATTGGTTCAAATCCAATAGTAGGTAAAACCGGCCGAAACCCCTGCTTTTGCCAGCATGACAGCAAGCGCGGACCCTCGGGACTAAAGTAATTTCAATCAAGGCTCCTGCAGCTTTCTCCAGACCTCCGGGAAAGCATGAAAAAAAAGGCTCGAATGGTACGATCCCTCCGTCACCCCAGAATTTGCTTTTTTTCGGGCTTCTTCTCATTCTTCTTTGGCACCTACGGTAGAGATCGGAGGTATTTGGCCCCCAAAAGGGATTGGGGTTTTAGATCCTCGGGAAATCCCTTTGGCACGAGCAGGAACATAAAAATTTGAGACCGAATACACATCTTTTTCCTTTTGGGAGGGTACTCCGAGTAGTGGGTACCTCGTAGGACCTCGAAAGAGAGAAAACGGAATCATCAAACCTATAGAACCGTCACAAAGATAAGTCTTTTGCAAATCTATAGTTTGGCATGCTGCATCTTCATACAACTTTAGAATTTGTTTTATCGCCACACACTCCTCCACGGTGCCTTTAAGGAATAGGAGGTTGCCATCCGCAAACAACAAATGATGCACACTAGGAGCCGACGGGGCGATTGAAATACCATGAATTTGCCCACTAGGAGCCGACGGGGCGATTTTTCAAGGTTCTTTGAAAGGGGTAGAAATTCTTCATTTAATGTGGGTAGAGAACTACCATTTTGTATTAAATTATTCTTCAGAGAAATCGTATTACATTTTTACCTACCACAATCCTAGTCATAACTTGTACTCTAGTTCAATCCAAATATATATTAATTTCGTTAAAATATTAAAAGCTTTTTTTTTAGAAGATACGAAATTTCATTGATATAACAAAGATACAAAGCAAATACAAGCTAGACTACACTAGCTTGATGACAAACATGGGTAAATACCTCAAGTGATCATGGTCGATATATGTCGAACCGATCTAGAGAGAATAACGCACAAAATAATATAACTTGAATCCCTTAAGCATTATCAAGGACATTATTGTCAGAACAACTAATCTTTGTATTCCCACAAATGGAAAAACCTAATACAACCAACCCGAAATAAGAGACCCTGAACTTATTTGCACAAAACAAACTACAAAGTTAATTATTTTTCCCTTTTTTTTTGAGGAAAGAATGTGATTCAATTATTTTTCCTTTTTGCGTGAATGGAATCTCCCAACCAAATAATTACTGAATAAATTATCCTTATATGATTTTTATATGTTTGATTGAATTCAAGTTCAAAATGGCGAGTGAATTTTTTTCGATCATCTGATAAAATTAAATTTTATCTAATTATTAGTTACTATATAGTGCGAAGTCTTTAATTTTAAATTCGAATTCCGTGAGCATAGATTCTCCTTCCCACCAATCATACAACTTGATCTAGCACAAGAAGAATAAGTGTACTACTTGATTCACAACTTTTAATTTTGAATTTTACAAGGTGTTTCTATATCGAAGGGTCTGACTAATCCCCGTTCGGGATACGACTTACTCCTGACCACAAAGTATTTCCAGCGAGTTTCAAACTCTTATCAATTAGACATCATGAATTGAATTTTAGTTTCAGTATACAATGTGATCATATGATTATATATTGACATTGGTTCCCTCATGCATACATTAAAGTATGATATCTCTCATTAGTCATTACTCAATAGGCCTCAATTCGTACTTTTTATTAGTTTCGAATTCGGTACTTGTAAACATAGAATTAAGACCTAATCTATGTATTCCTTCCTATTGTTATTGTATATAAAAACAAAAACCTCAACCATATTCTTGGTGTCATCCCTAATGTGAATGCAAGCTTCATTTCTTAAAAATGAAGTTATCTATTTATTGTTAAAAGAATAAAAATAAACAAAAAAAATCATGTTAGATTAGAATATGCATGTCATGAGACTTAATCATATATGATACAATTTTGAAAGAATCATCCAAAACAAAAAGGTATAAATTATATAGTTTTGCTAGTTGAGATAGAAAAGAACTCTCACAGTAACAAAAAAATTCAAAATATATATGATATATATATATATATATATATCTTAATTATTTTTCATCTTTTCAATAAAATTAGTAATGATTATAACGGTTTTATTTCGAAAAAAAATAATTACAATTAATTTTTCGAAAAATTACCAAACCAGCAATTTCAACTCTATATATCAAAAACTGAAGTTTCTTGGAAGTTGAAGACGATCATTAACAATATATATTTAAATGCTAGCGTACTCTATTTTATCGAGAAGCTAATTTTATGACGGATGCGATAGCATCGGCTCAAGGTTATAATATTGAAGGGTTGCATATTTGTATTCACTCACTCCCTACAATTGCTTTTGGTGCATGTGTTTGCGATTTTTATAGTTAGGTTGCCTCGAAACTCCTCCTTGTAATTTTGTTGTTTCTTATTTAAAAAAATAAAATAAAAAAATTCTGCATTCATCAAACTGTAGAGTACCATAAATGTATAAAAATCGCGGAGTTTTTGTTATTAATTATTCAATTAACAACTATTCTAAGGGAAGAACCTTTTTAATTAAGGTTTAAGAAAAAATTCATATTAATAAAATTGACTCGAAATTTTAATTGTACAGTCTGATAAATTGACGCTCCTAATGAAGGTGGGAGCCACCGATGGGGAGACAAATAGGAGGGAATTGAAGAGGTGGTGGTGCGACCAGTACCACTGAGGCCCTCACTGTCTGGGGTTTACTGTACTGTCTGCGCCCAGAGGAAAGAGATTGGCCCGCCCTATGTCTCTCGCCTTGTCGTCCCCACTACCCACCCGATCTGCCACCTCAGATCTTTCCGTCTACAAACAAATCTTTTATTTAATCCTTTTCATTTTCCTTTTGTATCAAAAAAAATAATCCTTGATTTTCCTTCGTGTAAATTAAGATGTAATTGGCCGGATCCTCTTCTTATTTCTTAGTTTTTTTCTTACTGTTGAGAATTGAATTTTCCAATATGAATATGCACATGATAATTGGAATCGTTAAATTCTTCAAATCAAGATGCAAATATCATGCTCACAAAAAATCAACAAAATTAGAGATGTTTTGATCGTCCAATATATGTATCAAAATATGCAATCTACGATTATGACAATAATTTAGATTCTTATGGTCAAACGTCAATTCAATTGAAACATATTAATAACAAAACAATGAATTTTTGTAGAAATACTTTTACATGTCACTTTAAAAAACCAACGATTAAGCTTACCATGCGTGGATAACCTAGAAGAGCACGAGTCATGTATTCCACATTTTTACCAAAAAAGAGATTTTTTTTTTAGAATATACGAAATTTCATTGATTAAACAAATATACAAAGCAAAGACAAGCTAAAATGTAATAGCTTGATGAAACATAGGGGTAAATATCTCCAGTGATCAGGTTCGATATATATCGAAACGATCTAAAGGGAATAACGCACAAAATAGAAAAGAGAAAAAATTTGTATTCAATAATAGAGTAACCAAAATCCTTATTGTAAATGGAAGTATATATTACTTATTTATTGTTAAAAATAGACAAGTTATTTATTTAATTTGGATTTTGAAGTTTAGTTTGACCAACTTCTTTCAAATCCATTTCGTGTGTGGAATGAAAGCATAAACCAAAATATTAATATATAGATTAGTAAAAGATTAGGCATACATGGAGTCTACATTAGCTGGTAAGGTGCACCTTAATTTGTATTTTTCTTAGTAGTACGTAGCGTACACACTTCATTAGCTGTGATGATGAGCCCATGACCTCACACTCGAATAATCCTTAATTTTGGTGGTTAATTTTATTTATTTTTCGAAGGTAATTATCATTAAAAAATCAAAATGAAATCGTACATAATTAAAGGGGTGCTTCGTTGTGGCTTCACTAAAACTTCTCCGGATTTTTTATCCGATATGAGAAAAAAGAATACAACGCAATGAGAAATTAACTATTTGATAAATCTTAAAAAATTACATTACAAATAATATCATGTGGTTCCTCAAACCATGCCAATTCGGGATCCACTAAAAGCCCAAAACGTGCATGTCGGTCATGCCTTATTATAGTTTAGTAGTTTTTTTTTTTAAATATAATTTTTTTCAAATGAATGATAATAATTAACTATGATTTCAATATGAGTTTTCAATTTTAATTATAACTTGTTCGGTGCTTCGTTGTTGCTTCATTAAAACTTGTCCGAATTTTTTATCCGATATGAGAAAAAAGAATACAACGCAATGAGAAATTCACTATTTGATAAATCTTAAAAACATACATTACAAATAATATTATGTGGTTCCTCAAACCATGCCAATTCGGGATCCACTAAAAGCCCAAACCATGCATGTCGGTCATGCCTTATTATAGTTTAGTAGTTTTTTTTTAAAATATAATTTTTTCAAATGAATGATAATAATTAACTATGATTTTAATATGTCTTTTCAATTTTAATTATAACTTGTTCGGTGCTTCGTTGTTGCTTCATTAAAACTTCTCCGAATTTTTTATCCGATATGAGAAAAAAGAATACAACGCAATGAGAAATTAACTATTTGATAAATCTTGAAAAATTACATTATAAATAATATCACGTGGTTCCTCAAACCATGCCAATTCGGGATCCACTAAAAGCCCAGAACGTGCCTGTCGGTCATGCCTTATTACAGTTTAGTAGTTTTTTTTTTTAAAGTATAATTTTTTCAAATGAATGATTATAATTAACTATGATTTTAATATGTGTTTTCAATTTTAATTATAACTTGTTCACTATATGGCAATGTCATTCCATATTGGTGACTATGAAGTAAGTCATAGCTTTTATATTTCTTGTTTATTCACATATTTTTTGTTCACAAGGAAAATACTATTACTTCTTTGGTTGCTAATTTTTTTCATGACTTATATATTTGTATGAAGGTAAATCTGTGTAGACATAGAGTCACTCCTGGTACATAATTTTTTTTTTCTTCAGATAAAATCATTGAGATATTTGAGAAAACTAATTTGGTGAGATTAACTACACTATGAAAATCTTTAAGCTAAGTGCTAGTGAGAATTATTGGTTTTGCAAAGTGTTTATTTTTTCTCCGACCAGCCTCTTCTCCTTTGGGTAAATGGAAATCGACCGAAAGAAATTCATTAAAATGACAATTTTGAGGAAGAGAAGTACATAATTAGAGCAACAAATCAATTTAATTTCTATGTACTGTAACTCCTAGCTTTAACGTAGGAGGTCGGATTTGGTTACCCAATTAAAGAAAATGATATACATATTATCAATCTATATATATGCATGTGTTCTAAATTTTCGTATAATAAACGTCTCGTTGTAAAATTAAATAAAAATATATGTGTCGAAGGATATGCATTCAAATTTCAAAACATATTTTTCTTCAAAATTCTAGAATTCAAAGTTCAAACTATCAACAAAACACATGAGAGGAAAATGAAAGAAAACTCACAAACCCTAGCGGCCGAAAGCTTCTTCCTCACATCACACTTTTTGTTGGGTCCACCATGAGTTCATGGTCTGATTTGCAATCTGTGGAATATAAAAAAATTGACTCGAGCGGTAGCACAGAGCTACATGATTTGAAAAGACATTGAAAATTCCAAAAACAGAAAAGGCACGTTCGTGTGGATGGGGATGTATGATTTGTATCATTGTATGAGCAGCGCTCCAAAATTTCCCAACAACACGGTTAAAAGTCTCATCTCTTAACAATCAAAATAGCACTTCAAAGTTTAAAATACTTTACGTGTATTCAAAATATCGAGAAGTATTTTATGATATATATAAATAGATAATAATATGTGATATAATTAGTTAGTGTAAAAATTGAAAAAAGTTATATTTAAAAACAGAATTATAGTTTTTTTTTTTCAAACGAAAATAGTTGAGCGATTAAGGATTATGTGAGCAGAATTATACACCAGTGCTCAGTCATCAAACTGTTACAAGAGCCTATCCTCGCAATCCACAAAGCAATTAAGAGCGAACTGAGCCACCGATAGAACGCACGCCATCCTCTAACATATAATTACAATCAATTTTTTTTTCCTTACAACCAAGGACAACCTTACTTTTTAAGAGTTGTAATTTTACTTGTTTGCTCATAAAGGAACCAAGGGTGTTAATTGCAAGTGCAAACCCAATTTTTATAATTACTATTTTACTTATGGTGAAATCAAGAGCGTTGTCTTGAATTAAACAATTTAAAATTAGGGTTTTTGGAGAGTTGTCGAGAAGGGGAGAGGATATGAGGGTATCGGTAGTAGTGGGAGAGTTTATGACGTTCAGTCTTCGAATTATCAAAGCTTGAGGATGGTTGGGATTTCAATAAATTAATCCGAAATCTTTTTATTTGAAAGTATTATTGAAATTTTAAATTTATTGAATATGAGTCGTTTATTGTTCAAATTGTGTCCTTCATTGTTATTTATTTGATTAAATTTTCTTCTTTTTAAGATTTTAAACTTATGTTTTTGACTTTTTGTGTATGCATGTAAAAAAAATTACCAAAGACTTTAAAATCATCTGCCCTAAAAGTTACTGATCCAGTAAAGAGAGAGGACTTAGTTGCAGTCTTGCAGATTTGCCAGATTTGCCAGATCATCGCTGCATCCATAATTCCATATCAACCATTTTGTCTGAACCTCATTCTTTTTCTATTCTTTATTCTCCTTCTTCTTCTTCTTCACCTCTTTTTGCTGTTGACTTTTCTGTATGGAGTCTGGGCCGCGGTGGCCCAGTACCGAAGTGAGAGCTCTGTCACGTGCATGGATTTGACATGGGAATAGAAGCGCAATCAATTTAAAAATTATTATTATTTATTATTATTATTTTGCCTGATGGATATGTGAATATTCTGATCATGCCATCATTCAGCAAAAGCCGAGCGAGTTACTTTTCTCTATTCCATTCCAATTTCCAAATCCATGGAAATATTTTCTGTTTAATTATTACATGAAAAAGGACGATGACTTTTTAATAAACAGGTTTGGGCAGAGTTTGACCAAACAAACAGTTGGGAGTAAGGTTGCACACTACAACCATATACCAACCAATTCAAAAGATAAAAGTAAAAGAAATATTATATCGTCATTTTAATGATTAACATATTTTTCTATATTTAAATTAGCAATTTGAATGTACTGCTGATTCATTTGGGAAAATTTGTTTGCACGAAATGGAAAAATATCTCAAATTTAAATATTATATCTTCAACAAAATGTTAGGAGTTGTGTAATAGGTACTATGAGGAGGGTGGTCTTAATGAAAAATGTAAACGTGTTCATTGATCCCCCTTCTACTTATGACTTAGATAAACTCTGGAAATCGAGGTTCGTTTGTTCTTTCAACACATACATTGAATCTTGATATTTGTTCATTCCAATTAATTTTCGAGACTAAGCGAGACTTATACATGATGCAAAAATTTGCAACAACCGAATGAGGCCTCTGTTTGAATGCAATAGGCTTCTTTTGGAAGTAACCAACTAGTTTTTTTTTTTTTTTTTAGTATGAGAAGAGATTTCAAATTTGAGTAACAGTAAGAATTCTCAAAGAGTTATTATATATTTATAGACATTTGGTTGAATTTTGGTCTTTATGAGAGTCAAATTCGAAAACTTCCTTCTCCGGGTTATAAAAATACCACTAGACGCTCCCGTGAACTTCCGGAGAGAGAAAGCTCTCCCTTCTCTCTAGACTTTTCACGTTCTCCTACTCCTCTCTCTTTGGTGGTCCTTGGCCTGCCGTTTTGAGAGTCGGTGGCATGATTTCTCGGCGTTCATCGTAGCATGCTCGACCTTCTTGGCCGTTTTTGTTTTTCTTTTCTTCAGTCTTTCTCTTAGTTTATGTCCCTTCATCACCAAATCTCAGCCAACATCTCATCCCCCATCTACACACATCATCTCCCCAAAACCCCATATCCTTGGATCTACTCCTCCATCGGTATTTCGCTTGGCTGAATTGCATGTGTTTGTGTTTGCTGCTCTATTTCTACAACCAATTCTCAAATATGGGCTTCCGATTTGGGCGTTTTGGATGTGTTGTTTTTCGGTCAATTATGACCCTTTTGATTGCTTGAGCATGATGATCTTTGGTGGCTTGTCGTCTCCAAAGCATTCTCTACAGATCGTTCGTCTTGATTTCGGCGCTTGGTTTGCTTGGTGTAGCAGAGGCGTGCAACTTGGAGGTGGCGGCTGCTGGTGTTTTCCTTTAGATCATAGGGTTTCTGCTTGGTTTGAAATCTTGTGGATTGGGTTTTTTCTTTTGGTTTGGGCTAAGCTTGTTCCTTTTGTTAGTTGAGGCTTTTTATTTTCATTTTTATGAATTATTGTAATTGGACTCTTCTACTTGTATTGCTATTTGGATATGAATATCAAAAGTCTACTATTTGTCAAAAAAAAAAAATCACTAGACCAGTAGAGTGGAAAAATCCCAACTAGAGAATAACAATTTGAGAAGTTAAAGGCGGAGGATATAAAACTTGATTATTACATAGTATCGTACCATTATCACGTGATGCATCCGGTTCATGTATTATACAATATGAATATATATTCATTAGTAGCATATCTAAAAAAATAAGAAATATTAATATCAATTACATCATATTCATATCATAATATCCAAATTAAGTGCATGTACAATTATGCGGTACATTTAGTAATTTCTTCGACGTAAGCCCACATCCTACTAATTAAGCCCAGCATATCATAAGTCCAGTATAATCAGCCAGCAATCTATTAAGGCAAAAGTCACCACTCTCCAGAGGCCCACAAGCTTAAACCCCAAACTAAACGCAAAACCCTCGGACGAACAATCCAGAGACCCAAAACGACAACCAACAAAAATGGCCTGCCGGTTGCGCTCAGCCGGAAGCAACCTCCGCGCGGTTGTGCAAAACCCTAGCTCAGGACCACAACCACCGTTCCAAACCTTCGCCTCTCTCTATCACACGATCCAAGCCATCCCGAGAGAGGTCACTGGGAACAGAGTCTCGGTGAAAGACAGAGCCCAAGGTAGAATCCCAGCCGTCGTTTTCTCGCAGCAGCTAAACCCTAGCACAACCACCGTTCAATCGATCGCCAGGAAGCAGCTGCTGACCACCGAGAGGAAGCAGATTCAAGCCATCCTCAAGTCTGTCGAACTCCCGTTTTTCTGCTCCACTAGGTTCCCGCTCCAGATCCGAGCCGGGTCCGGTTCATCGTCTGTGCTTGAATCCGGAAATGTCCTCCCCATCAAGGCAAATTTTTGTTACTTCATTTCAATTTATTGATTAATTTTGCTTTCAATTCATACAAACTTTGAAAATTATGACCTAATCTAATTTTGGGGTTGCGATTAGATTCATAGGGACGAAGTGACTGGAAAGATTCTAAATTTGGTGTTTGTGTGGGCGGAAGAGGGCTCGGAGCTGAAAGTGGATGTCCCTGTTGTTTTCATAGGTGAAGATGTTTGCCCTGGTCTCAAGAAAGGTAAATTTAATTCATTTGAGAAACACAAAGTTAACTTTGCCTGATTTCGTAATCTTTATATTGTAAATCTTCCAAGCTTTGATATTTACTTGGATTTACAATCTCCGAAACTATAATATTGAAGTTGGATACCTTCTACAGTTAGTTTACAATGATATCTCAAGCAGAAAATGAAAATTAGTTGCTGCTCGTATTTGAGCAATATTTACGCTGATTATGATTTGTTGATGTCCAAACACAGGTGGCCATCTGAACAAAATTAGAACTAGTCTAAGTTACCTTTGCCCAGCAGAACACATTCCGTCCAAAATTGAGGTGGATGTGAGCAATCTAGATATAGGAGATAGAGTGTTCATTCCTGATTTTGAGGTTCATCCATCCATGAAGCTTCTAAGTAAGAACGAAACAATGCCCATATGTAAGGTAGTTACAACAAACCTGGAGAACCCAGAATCTGCAGGAGTTTAGGCACTGAATCGCAATCTTACAGCTTTCCTGCATTTGATGGCATGAATCACGAGGGGAAGAAATAAGTCTTGATCTTCCCTAGGCTACTGATTGAGCTGGTTCTTTGTCTGCCCTGTGATTCGCAAGTTGAAAAAAGAATTTGACATTGTTGTTTGGTTCATTAAGATGGTTTTTCGTCTTAGCACTCTGAATATAATCATGTGATTTTTAGCTATATTGGTTATCTTCGTTCTTGTTTTTCTGCCTCTAATAGTTTCACACGAAAGTGATTAAGATTTAGTATGTTCTCATGCTTCGGTCGAATTCATTTTCTTGCATGGTACCTGATTTAAATAGTTCTTATGTGGCTTATTGTGCATTTAGAAGGTTTGAAATGAGCATCTTGTTTGTTTTGCAAGATTTTTTGACTCTTGATTTGGGCCTCTCCTTGACCCTTTTGGGTGTCTAGAGCTGGTTTTGATTGTTGTCACACATTTCATGGGTGCCTTGTCAAACTAGGGCTATTAATCGGTAGTTTGTCGAAATCGAAATCGAACCGATGGGGGGAACGATATCAGTATGGTTCGGTAGCTGTCACATTCCCAATTTGAATCGAAAACTGGACGGATCGATCGGTATCGGGATTGGTTTTCACGATAAGAAAGAGGGAGAGACGGGGACAGAGAGATTGAGGGAGAGAGAAAGAGACTCGCGATGGGTTCGAGGCGATGGTTGCGAGGTGAAGGCACCGAGAGTCTGAGAGACGAGGTGCAATTGAGGGAGAGAGTCAGAGACGAGGGAGAGGCTTGGTCCGATTTGGTCCGATTCGATGAGGATGAGGCGTCAAGCTGTGAGGCTTAAGGGTTTTGAGATGGTGGCTGGTGAAGCCGTGAGGGTGAGGGCGGTGACTGGGGAGGCGTTAGGGTTTTGACATGGTCGCTGGTAACCTGGTGGTCTGGTGCGGCGTGAGGTGAAGGTGAGATTGAATTGAAGTGGTCGCTACACGCTGGTGGTCTGGTGTGAAGGAGACGAAGACGAGGTGGCTGGTGAGGGTGTGCTACTACTATTAGCCTGCTTCGATAATATCGAAGTGACGAAGACAAAGACGAGGTGTGTTGCTTTGATAATATCGAAGTGAATGAGAGGCCAAACGACGTAGTTTCATTAAGGAAAAGCTGTTCGGTTCGGTCTGGTCCGGTTCGGTCTGATTCTAGGCAGCTGAAAACCAAAATCGAATCGATTTTGGTTCGGTTTGGTTCGATTTTGCTTGATTTAGTTCGGTTTTTTTTCAAGACGGTTTGGAACGGTTTGGGACGGTCCGATTTTTCGGTCGGTTTTTTCGTACCAATTAACAGCCCTATGTCAAACTAGAATTTCCTATCTTCATAGTAGAATTTCCTTTGTTCGTCGAATGTTATACTGTTATGTGGTGTTACTAACTCATTCGTACTCTCCTTTTCACTCGGAATATTAGAAGCAGACGAATAATCCTTTTTTTCATCTTGTGTCATTTGTTGTTTGTTATCCATTCACGATAGTTGAATTTCATTGACGTTAATGTTTTTAGCTTAAAAAGTTAAAAAGAAAAAAAGAATGATTGTGCTAAAAAAAATCTCAATGTGGCATCTTCTCAATTATGAGTAATAATTTACGATTTCTCGTCGGTTTTTCAAATTTACATAAAAAAATATTGTTCAACTTCTATTCTCATCTCCATATAAACTTTTAAAAGTACACACGAGAGATTTCTAACAAATTTGGTCCTTGAAGTCGCTTCCGGACCCTACTACTGAAAAATGCTGTGAAATATTTCGAATGGCCTATAAAAGTTCAATGGTTTTTAGCTGAAAAATCTAGTGTGGATGCAAATTTTGCTCGTACTAATAGAAATCGGATGATTTTCTTAACGGATGTAATGTATTGATGAGGAATGTTTGGATTAGTGGATGAAGATATATAGATAGATAAGTGTTTTCAGTTAATTAATTAATTAATTATTTACTTAACTAACCTCATATGCATCCACATATACTATATTTATATCATATTGGATATTTTCAAAATTATCCAGTTCTTTCTTGTATTCCACCCTTGGCGATATTTCCCTAATTACCCTTTTGATTTATCGATTAATCTATATGCATATATCATAATTGGAATTGTTCAATTATTAGATAATCAATTTATGATCATTTATATAAAAAATCAATTAAATTAGAAATCATTTAGTCATTCATATGTATAAACTAAATGGACAGTTCATCATGATGATCTTCATTGTTACTAATACGGTTGATTTGTTTGATACATACGAATGATTAAAGAACCTTCAAAGTTCTTGATTTTTTGTGGGGATGATCTTAAAAAGATTATTTAGGAGTTGAAGGATTTCGATTATGATATATGTATATATATGATTCAATATATCAAAAGGGTGTACGAAAAGGTATTGTTGAGATGTGATGCAAATATTATCCTTAATTAATTAATTAATTAATTTTGTAAGATAAACAAAAATAACGGCCACAATAAAAACGAAAAACCCAAGGGCGCGCGTTTGAAACATTGTTAGAGAGAAAACAGAGCATAAGAATATTATTGACCTCTCAATTCCTCAAAAATGGAGCCAAAGCCATCGATCGTCCTTTTACGTTTGTTGTAAACCAGCGTTTTCGTCTGTTGTAGACTCTCTCTCTCGCTCATCTCATGGCCGGGTCTCCCGAACAAGATCCCTCATGGATCTTCTCCTGGACCTCCTAGGCCGCCTTCCCGCCAATTTCCTCATCTCGCCATCACCAGATCCGAATCCCAATCTCAGTCATTAGGTTTATCATGAATGGTTTCCACCATGCGTTGGTTGTCTAACATTACCTTCTCTTCCTCCTCCTCATCGTCGTCGTCGCCGTTCAGATCGGCGTCCGGCGATTCGCCAACGAAAAAGAAGGCCAGCGACGACGGGGGACTCTGGAAGTTCCGATCGAGGAGGAAGCTCTCACGACAGAGGAAGCAGCTTTTGATCGGCCTCGGCGGTGGAGACCAAGACGGTGAATGTGGGGTCATGAATAAATGTTCGAGTTCGGGGGCTCCGCAGCCGCTTCCTTTGCCGGAATTGGCCGCGGAGTTGCGCTGGAAGGAGAGGTGCCGGAAAGAGAGGTGCTCGGGTTGCAGTTCCAGCGATTTCGCGGACTCTCGTTTGCCGTCTCCCAAGGCCAGCGACGGTGCCGCCTCAAACACTCCGGTTCAAAGGTAAAACTTTCCGGTTTGATTTTCATATTTGTTTTGCTTTTGTCTTTTGAAATGGTCGCATAAGGTCTTATTTCAATTCCTATTAAATAATTAATGGATGTTAATGAACTTAAAATAAAAGATTTGTGATTTTGAGTCACTACACTAACATATCCATGTCTGTTACAGATTTCGATTTCGGATTCCAGCATTTGTACATATGCTGATACTTAAACTATGAGTTTTGTGTTGAGAATTGAGATATATGTTTTGCGATTTTCAGTTTTTTATCTTGCCGGGACACACGGAAGAACAACGATCGTGCCGCATTTGAGAGAAGATCAAGATCAGCTAGGAGGAAGAATCGAGATGGGACTGGTTCAGAGAGCTATCAAAATGACTTCAGGCTTGATGTTCCTATTTGGAGTGCTCCTGCTAGTCCTTTCTCAAGTCCTGCAATCAGCCCACACAGACCCACTGCCGCAAATCAAGTCTTGTCTGCCCCAGAGATGCCCAGTTCCGATATCACTCCGGGGCTCCCTCCCCCTGCCAACTCTGACATGGTTAGCAACGATACTTCTTCCCCTTTACACAGTCCAAGGAATAGAAGTCAATGTCCAACCGCCAAAACCCAACCAGGTTCAACTTCCCCAATGCTTCCCAAGTTATCAATTGAGGCCTCCACCTCACGGCGTGAAGTCCATCCGCTGCCTTTGCCTCCTGGAGCAAGCCTTAGCCTTAGCCTACTCTCACCCAAAGCTGTACTCACACCCAAACCAGATTCCCAGCCAGTGAAAGGGCAATGGCAAAAGGGAAAGCTTATCGGGCGCGGCACGTTTGGAAGTGTTTACGTTGCTACCAATAGGTATTTACAGTTCCTTTGTACAGCTGATGATAGTTTCTAAATTCTTTTCTAAATGCTGATGAGAAAGGTTTTTTGTGTGTAACAGAGAAACTGGAGCTTTATGTGCAATGAAAGAAGTTGAATTACTTCCTGATGACCCAAAAGCTGCAGAATGTATAAAGCAGCTACAACAGGTGACAATTCATCATCTTTCACTTTGTTCTAATAGCTGCCGATGTTCTTTGCTCATTTGACACATGAAACTGAAAAGTACTTTTGTGCTCTGAGGTGGTGGCAGTAATTTTTTCCATGCAATCTATTTTGATGGACTCTCAATCTCTGGTTTAGTGGTTTTACAAACGTGTTGAGTTTATGAATTACATGTTGTCAGCGTGTGTCCAACTAATTTCTTAATTTTTCCAGGAAATCAATGTTCTCAGTCAGCTGAAGCATCCTAATATTGTGCAGTATTATGGAAGTGAAGTAGTGAGTAATGTTGCACTATCATGTTTAGGCATCTGCACTCACATGTGTCCATTGAAAAATGACTAAAAGAAAGTACAAATGTATATGCAGGTTGATGATCGATTTTATATATATCTGGAGTATGTCCATCCTGGTTCGATTAACAAATATGTCCATGACCATTGTGGAGCCATAACCGAAGCTGTTGTCCGCAATTTCACTCGCCATATACTCTCTGGGTTGGCTTACTTGCACAGCACCAAGACAATACACAGGTATTGTCACATATCCGATTTGATAGCACAAATGGAATGTGAGACTAGATTTGATGTGGCAATTAAGAACGAAAACCTATAGAATTGTGCTTGGCGTTAATTAGATTGCATATTAATTTTTTTTTCTGTTGATAGGGATATCAAAGGAGCCAATTTGCTTGTCGATTCATGTGGGGTTGTCAAGCTAGCTGACTTTGGAATGGCAAAACATGTGAGTACTGGTTGTTTCTTCACCAGTTTCTTTAGAATCTTATTCTTTACTATCTGATCTTGGGTTTACATAGTTTGAGTTTATTTGTTGTGTAGCTTTCGGGACACGCAGGGAATCTTTCTCTAAAGGGAAGTCCATACTGGATGGCTCCAGAGGTACATTTTGCTAATCACTGTCTTGGCTGCTATGCCTATGACTTCTGATACTGAAACAATCTTCTTCCTGCAGCTCATGCAATCTTCAATGCATAAAGATAACAATTCCGATTTGGCTCTTGCTGTTGATATATGGAGTTTGGGTTGCACCATTATCGAAATGTTCACCGGTAAACCTCCTTGGAGTGAGTACGAAGGGGTAAGCAAGCACATAACTCAACCATAAAACTTGTTTCATAATTTTGTGTCCCAAGCTCTAATTTTGTGTCAATATAGTTGACGCTTGTAAGATACTAATCGTCTATTAATTCAGGCCGCAGCCTTGTTTAAAGTTATGAAGGACACGCCACCAATTCCCGAAACATTGTCATCTGAGGGTAAGGATTTCCTAAGGTGCTGCTTCCAAAGAAACCCTGCAGAGAGGGCAACTGCCGCCATGTTATTAGAACATCGGTTTTTGAAAAACTCTCATCAGCAAGATGTCCCTCCTCAGTCTCTCAACCATGCACCTACTAGGATGAATTACTTGGTAAATATAAACTTCGTTCCACTTTCAATTATTATTATATTAGTGAAATTACACTTCATGACACAATTATAACCAAATTTATATGGAAGGACAATCATGGAGTTTGCCCCTAATTCGTAACAAAGGGCAACAAGTGCAAATCCGATTTTAGAATTGCGATTTTACTTGTTTATTTTTAACGAAATCCAGGGTGTTGTCTAGGGGTTTAAAGGGTTTAGAACTTAAGGTTTTAGAAAGTTTTGGGGAGAGGTGGAGGTTGTTTGGGTAGGGGTGGTGGGAGAGCTTATGTCTCAAGATTTAGTTATCAAATTTTGGGTGCTTAAAATTTGAGAATTAAATTCTACCCCATAAACGATCAGCTTGATATTTTTTTGATTTAGGGCATTGTTGGGATTTAAATTGGTGAATAAAGGTATTTTTAGTTATGTGTTTGATACTTTTGTCCTTAATTGTCACTTTCTGGGTTGAATTCCCCTTACTTGTTATGGGCCTTCGTGTCATTAACTCATATTATTATAATGTTTACAGGATAGACCCAGTCCAATGGAACTTGAAAGAAAACTTGATCAGTCACTGATCATTCCGGGCATACTTTCACCGCAGAGCAGTGCGTTTCCGATCTGGTGATTGCCACATCTTCCTTGCTGACATTGATCCCCTCCGAATCTTAAAATTTAAACCTGGCCTCGGGCTCTTCACCTCCATTGAGGGTCTTCCTGGATCGCAGCTCGGCGGTGCAATTGCTGAAAGTACAACATTTTCAGATGACTTGCGGAAAGGGAAATCAATAGCTGCCCTCTCTGTCAAAAGTTCAGCAGAGAGCGCTGCGGCGGCTGCCTGAATAGCAGGCGCGATGGTTGGTGCTCCGGTAGGTGACTCACGGGGGTCGACTGTTACTGTTGTAGTAGGATCTTTCCGTCGTCGGTTTTTGATGGTGGAAAAGTTTATCTTGCCCTGGGAATTTAGAAGCAGATTTTTTGTATACCATTAACCCTTTTTTTAGAGCTTCAGAAGAACAAGTCTTTTGACCAAGGCCTTGTGGAGGAAAGGTGATTAATTGCTTTCACCTCCTCTCCATGTACAAACAATTGATGGGACTCAAACAAAAATGAAATGTCTATATATCAAAAGGGCTCAAGTTATTTTTCACCTCCTCCTCATTTTGCAATATTGCTTGAAGCCATAAAGACTATTTGTTTTTAAAATTTGAATGTTTTTTTTTCTTTAAAATGAAAATTTAAAGTACCTTTTAGACCAATTTGAGAAAGTTGAGATTCGCCATATCTATAGAGAAAAAAATCAAGTTGTAGATAATCTTATTAAGTTTGACGGTGTCAGTAATTACGGATAATATACTGAGATTGCAATGTCACGCACAATTTACCTAGCGGTTGTTTGTTTTTTTTGGGCCTTTGGTCCCCTAATTTTACCAAAATAGTAAATAGGAAGTTTATTGTCAAAAATAATAATGTGGTGGGTGAATTGATTGAAAAAACTTTGTTGTAATTAATAGAGGCACCTAAGCAATTAAGCATTGAAATTGATAAGTTGGGAAAATGCCAAATCTGAATTTACTCTTGCCCAAAAAATCAGGTCGTGACCTAATGAAAACGATATGTAACTGAACAATTGAGAAAAATGCCAAATCTGAATTTACTCTTGAAATCAATGGTAGATGTGAAAAATTCAAACCAATATGAATATACTTTCCGTATTCAAATGTGGAGAAATATCACTGAATCATGAAATTTATTGTAAAGAGTTAAATAATTTTTTATTAAATCGAATAATATCATAAGGAGATTCTGATTAAACCACACAATAAGTGAGAATAATGCTAGAATGAAGGGTTATAACAAAGAATTAAGTTGGGGGATTATTTTATTAAGTCAAATTTATCAAACGCTCTAGATTGATGAATATAATATAAATTTGAAACTAGATTAAATTACCCCAACTAATCTCAAATGTGGAGAAATATCACTGAATCATGAAATTTATTATAAAGAGTTAAATAATTTTTTATTAAATCGAATAATATCAAAATAGATTATGATTAAGCCACATAATAAATGAGAATAATGCTAGAATGAAGCGTTATAACAAAGAATTAAGTTGGGGGATTATTTTATTAAGTCAAATTTATCAAACGCTCTAGATTGATGAATATAATATAGATCTGAAACTAGATTAAATTACCCCGACTAATCTCCACCCTCAACAGCACCTCGCATAGTAGAAGAGAATGAGAGGATCGAGAACCGACTATAAACTATAGTCATCGGGGCTAGAGTGGACACCATCAATGAAGAGATATGATGGTAATGCCATGTTTAATCGGGGGTAATTTTAGTCTAATTTCAAGTCAATATTCAATTTAAACCGTACAAAATTGTAAGAATTTTTAGATTATACTTTCAACTCAACCTCTTATTGTAAGTTCCTCATCATTACCTCTCCCCATGAATCAAATTGTAATATTCAACTTCGCACACATATCCTCCTCCATTTAAACTCATTTTATTTTTCAATAGTGGTCCACTACAAGTCTCCAAAACCATTTACTTTTCTCTTTCTGTCCTACCATTTTGATGGGGCCATGCGCCATTCATGGTCAAAATCAAAATAAAGAAGGAATATTTATTGCCAAAATTAATGAAAAAATCCTATCCTCTTTGGAATCATCATATACATATATATATATATATATATATATATATATATATATATTTTTTTTTTTTATTCAATGCAGCCAATAGCATATTGACAAGTGGTTTCACGTGATTGAAACTTGAACCCATATATTTATGTCCTCTTCTCTCCTTCTTCCACCTTCTGTCACTGCCTGGAGAGAGAGATGGAGCCTCCACCAGAACAAGCCATGGACAGAGAAGATGAGCAGGACAAGGTCGTCAATGAATGGTATTCAATTAATTGTTTTGTTAATAATTATTTCTTCTTCTTTTCTGTGAGTTTGTAATTCAATATTTTTACTGGTTTTATGTGTTTTTTTCTTCTTCTGTGGATGCAGCTGTTCCTGCTTCTATGATTGCACAGATTGCTGCTTTGATTACTTATTCTGTAATGATTAATTACATCAAGCTTAATTAATTTTCTAATTATGCTGGTAATCGGAAATTTGGAATATGGTGTCAACTCTGTATCCATTTAGGTTTTACAAGAATATATGATTATTGTTAAGTACCCTTTTGTCAACCATGTAATCGGAAATTCAGTCACGTTTTCATTCGTTTGGAAATTTTCTTGCGACTTAGATTCATTTTTCTTGCAGTTTAGTGTATAATGCAATTCCTCTCTCCCATCATTGCGTCAACTTTTTTTTAAGCACCCAAGTTTTGGACCTTACAATGTGTGGCAATGCATATTCCATATCTACTACTTAATCAAATATTATATTTGTTATTTACGGTTGGATATACGTATTTGACATATTTAGATTAATTGACATGTCGTTAATCTAATGGATATGCGTATCGGACTGACATGATATGTCTTTAACCTAATGCATTATTCCTTACTTATTGCCTCTTCTTCTTTTGCAATTTCAGTATTTTAAAAGAAGTAGGATTCTAGTTTTTCCATCTCTCTAATTAGTGGTCGTGTATTATATATCTTCTAGTTTCAATTATGTTATTTAATTACGTTAGATATATTTATCTTAATTTATTAACTTGTATTTTTAATTTTTGGATGCATCACGTATTGAATTATAAATTTTAAAAATTTATTGTATTCTCGTGTTATAACCTCGTATCCGTGTTTAATAGGAACATCCTAAAAGAAAGTTCGTAAACAAAATCAAGCTAGATTTGCACAATCTCAACATATCTTCAGGTTTGTCATCAAGAATCGAGAAAAAGGCAAATTTAGCACTATATTCATAATAATCCTTCCCATTGAAAAGAGAAAAAAGGCTTGGCAAAAAAAAAAAGAACAGAGAAAAAAGGCAATATAATCCAGACAAATCCATTGTAAAATATCCCTTGATTTTGTTTACATAATTTTTTTTAAGTACGAATTGGTAAAGGAAAAAATTTGTATATAAAAGAAACATGGTGCTTTTTATGGCCTATTAAAACTTTATGATACTTTAGTCAATTAGTTTTACGATACTTTAGTCAATTAGTATTACGTAAGGTCTTTTGATATTTTCTCCACAAGTTATGTGAAAGGTTTCAAGTTCGACTCTTATAAAGAGTGAAGTTGATATCCAATGTATATAATGTAATCCCCATCCTCCCAATATCATTGTATCAAAGAAAATAAAATAATAATTTACGGGACTTTCAACAATCGAAAGAAACTTACTTTACTTTCTTGTTATTTACTTTCTCACCATAGCGACGTTAGTAGGAAACTTCCTCACCATTTTGTGCTTTGAGAGATCCATTTTATGGTACGGTTGATATGAACTCTCGCAATATGAGATTGAGGTTCCGAAGTTCACTTTTTTTCTTCAAAATTTTGAGGTTGGAATTTGGAATTATAAGGTTCATCTATGAACTCTAGCGTTTGATATTACGGATTGGAGAAATTTTTTGAATTTTTTTTATTTTGAGTTTGGTTTTTCTATAGTAAGGTTAATATGAACTCTCACAATATAAGATTGTGGTTTCGAAATTGAATCTCTTTTTTCAAAATTTCGAGGTTTAATTTTGGAATTATAAGCGTCATATGAACTCTAGCGTTTGAAATTACAGTTGGAGAAAGAATTTTGAATTTTCTCCTTTTTGAGTTTGGTTTTTCTTTGGTAAGGTTGGTGTAGACTCTCACAATATGAGCTTAAGATTTTGAAGTTCAATTTATTTCCTTCTTTCGGATTTTGGAATTATAAGGTTTATTTGAACTCTAGCGTTTCATATTACGGATAGGAGAAAGATTTTTGATTTTTTTCTATTTTGAGTTTAGATTTTCTATGGTAAGGTTGATGTGAGCTCTCACAATATGAGATTAGGATTTCGAAGTTCAATTTGATTTTTTCAAAATTTCAAGGTTTAATTTAGGAATTATAAGATTCACATGAACTTTAGCGTTTGGTTTTATGGGATATCCTAACGGAATCGAAATATTCCGTCCAGACTAAAGGCGTTAGGGTTACGTCATAACTCCATTAACTTTTGACGGAATATACTAATGCCGTTAGCATATTCCATCAAACCTTGACATCGTCAGTTGACTGTTAAGTCAACTGACTGCTGACTGTGTGGCCATGTAGCACCCACGTGGTTGCCATGTGGCATCCACGTCAGCCATGTCTGACTAACCAGTCGCCGAAGCATCGCTAGAGAAGACGATCGCGCCGACGTGCGCTGCCGTCCGCCGTTGCTGGAAAATCCCATTTCTAGCCGACCTTGAGTTTTTTCCTAACTTCTTTAAATCTCTACAATTTTTCATGAATTTTATGTCTAAATCTATCTACTCAAACCCATGAACTCAAAAATGACCTCTAAACACGAATCCCATACATGTGTTGGCTGGAAAATCGATCGAAAAGTTCTCAGTTTTCCTTTCCTCGGTTCGGTGTCTCCCGTGACCTCCTCCAACAATGGTTGGTACGTTTTTTTATCACGGGGAAGAGGAGAATCCGATTAGTGAAACAGAATTGGAAGATCTTGCCTCGGTTTGAAGTTCAAATTTTGGGTTTTTGGGTTCAATGTACACGGGGTGGGTGTGTGTCGAAGAGAGAGAGAGAGTGAAATGATGATGAACTGATCTGATTGGGGATTAAAATATCTACCCATGGCAGATTACCAAACTACCCCTGAACATTATAGACCCATAACTCTCTCACCCGAACTCCATTTTTTGCGTACTGCCTGTCTACGAACTCGTGAGTTCGAGACCTACGCAACGGTACTCGAAACACAACCAAAATTGTCTGGAAACAAAAATTGACTTTCACGTCCCTTAACAACCAAGGGTAAATTCATCTTTTTATAAATAATTTACGAAAATTCAATAATTACATTTCCGAGTTGTTACAGAAATTATTTCTCTAATTCGTAATATCGAAGGCTATAGTTCATTCGAACCTTATAATTCCAAAATCCGAACTCGAAATTTTGAAGAAAAAAGAATTGAACTTCGAAACCCAAACATCATATTGTGAGAGTTCACATCAACCTTACCAATGAAAAATCAAAGTCAAAAGGGAGAAAATTCAAAATTCTTTCTCGAGCCGGTAATATGAAACGCTCTATTAACCCTATAATTCCAAAATCAAACCTCGAAATTTTGAAAAAATGAAATTGAACTTCGAACCCTAATCTCATATGTGATAGGTCACATCAACCTTACCTTAGAATAACCAAACTCAAAATGGAAAAAATTAAAATTCTTTCTCCAATCCGTAATATCAAACGATAGAGTTCATATAAAATTCAAAATTCCAAAATCCAAAGTCAAAATTTTGAAGAAAAAAAAAAGAACTTTGAAATCCCAATCTTATTTTATTTTTGGACAAACTACATAAAACCCTTCAAACTATAGGGACCATTACAAGTTCATACCCAAACTATAAAAAATTTCATCTAGGTACCTAAACTATGCAGTCATCAACAAATCACTACCTCCATCAAGTTTTCCGTCCAATACGACGTTAAAAGGTCAAGTGGCAAAATTTTTGTCCAATCAGCTCGTGATGTGGCAAAAATTGAAAGGGCAATTTCGTCAGAAAAATTGGGTTAGTCAAAATCACTTAATAAAACCCTAAATCCCAAATTGAAACCCAATTCCCTCAGGACAACCCAATTCCCAAATTGAAACCATGACGAATCTGGCGTCTTCTCCATCTTCATCTGTAATATCTACAACTCTCTCCTCAAATCCAATGACAGAAGTCAATGAAACCGACAATTCCGAGCTTTCCAATTCCTTTGTGTCGTCCTCGCTACCTCGATCGAAAACGAATGTGGGAGAGACTGTAGAATTGGAGGCTTTGAGCTCCTCAGAATCATCTAGAGCATGAAGCTCTAGGTTAGGGTTACAAGCAAGCAAGGCAACGACTTGGTTGAGTTTCGAGTGGTGAAGGGTGGAGTGGAAACATAGGAAATGGATTGAGAAAATGACTGAGATGGATTGGTCATGGGAAGTCGAAAGTGAGAGAGAGAAGTTATGGGTAGCAATTGGGGAGAAGGAAAATGTGTTGGGGAAGTTGGGAGAATGAGGGAAAAGAAATAGAGCGAGCTGGGTTTTAAATTGGAATCTTTTACTATGCTTTTTCGATTGCTTTTTTTAGGTTGGTGGAGATGGTGGAGGAAGCGGGAGAAGCCACTTCTGTCATCGCCGTTGGAGGAAGAGGGTAGTCGAGTTTGGACTTGCAGAAGAGAAGAGGTTCTGCATAGAAAATTTGGGAATTGGGTTTCAATTTGGAAATTTTAGGGTTTTATTAAGGGATTTTGACTAACCCAATTTTTCTAACGAAATTGCCCTTTCAATTTTTGCCACATCACGAGCTGATTGGACAAAATGTTTGCCACATGGCCTTTTAACGTCAGATTGGACAGGAAACTTAACGGGGGTAGTGATATGTTGATGGCTACATAGTTTGGGTATCTTGATGAAATTTTTCATAGTTTGAGTATGAACTTGTAATGACCCCTATAGTTTGGGGGGTTTTATGTAGTTTGTCCTTTATTTTTTGTAGTTCACATAAACCTTACCATGGTAAAATCGAACTAAAAACGGTTAAAAGTCACAATTCACTTTTCAATCCGCAAGATCAAAAGTTAGGGTTCATATGAACCTTATAATTCCAAAATCTAAACTTGAAATTTCGATGAAAAAAATTTCAACTTTGAAACTTTAATATCATATTGTAACCATTATCTTTTTTGTTAGAGAATTTTTTTCACTTGGTAATTGTCGGTAATTTCTCATCCAATCCCTACATGAAAATTACTATAGAAAGGTGCATGAGAATTTCAAAATTTTGAATTTGGGATCAATTCCATGTTTTTTCCCTCATCCAAACCAAAAAATGAATCTTTAAAGTCGTTGAGGGGTGGGCACTGTTTGAATTCTTACGGATATCACCCAAAATTTTAACAGTTCGGTATGGTTTGGATTTAAAAAAAAATTGAATTGATACCATTCCAATCCAAACAATTAACAACGGTTTGGATGGATTAGGCATAATTTTTCATATCATTTATTAAAAAAAAAATTCCAAAACATCACCATTTCAAATATTCCAACATTCAGATCAACATTTCATTTATCCATTTCAAGATTTCATTCATATACATTAGAAAATCAAAAATTTCAACACTTCAAAATGGTGTGTTATGTTTAGTACTATGATTTAAATTTGAAAGTAGCACAAAATGAGTAAAAATTTGGTGAGGTAAGATTCATGGTAAAAACTTACACTAAGAAATTAAATGGTGAAAAATATTAACTAATAAATAATATATATAAATAAAAACCTTAACAGCTCAGTTTAGATTGCAACGATTTTCAAATTGAAAATTAAAAAGCCTAATTGTTACTGACCATAAGATTGAATTTTCAAATCGTTTGACTTTCAAATCAAATCGAAACTTGAGAGCCAATCACGATTTAAAATGAATCAGTTTTCAATTTCAATATATTTATGACTATCCCTTATTACTTTTGCTTATTCCACTAGTCAACAAACACTATGTATAGAACCTGCCACTTTCGGCTAATAAAATCGATTTCTTTGATGAAAAGTGCTCTCCAACTCCATCCCTATAACCTTATCCCTAACCTATACACACCTACCCAAAATGAAAATATCTTAAGCCAAATTTAGGGTGACAACGTGCATACCTTCCATGAGGTCCAAATATGATTTGGCATTGGGCACATTTAAGTCAACTTGGGAGTAAGCTAGTCTTTGATTTTTATTTTTTATGGGAATAAAATACATCACCATTGTATTTGTATCTAATATATAATGAAAGTTCTCATATTCGAGTCATATAAAGAATAAGGTTGATATTTATTGTATATAATCTCCTTCTTTCAATATCATTTTATTAAAAATAAATAAATAGCATTATCATTTTGCTACTAATCTCAATCAAGCAATCAAAATCCAAGCACTACTGTATAATACTGTTTTTTTACATTTTGTAAATGAGAGACTTCAAGTTCGACTCATATATACGATTACAATACAATATAATATATTATATATTAATAATAGGGAATTTTTTGGCGGATCGACATGAGAGTCCAACTACATTGCATTGGGGTGCTGACCCGCAGCGGGGCAGGCCCGTCTATCCCGATCGGTTGCACCTAGTTAATTATGAATGACCATTATACGTCTTAACTTTTCACACCCTCTCCCTCTCCCCCTTCCCCTTTTTTGTACAATGATATTGTCTCAATTATTAGGTATCGAACTCCACAATAAAACGAAACTTAACACTCTTCATTGTAAAACAGAAAGAGACACTCTTTTTAGAATAAACATTGGTTTAAAAAAAAATTAAAAAAAAAATTGATTAGTGTCCATGAAGAGGCTGCCCTAGCTAGCTAGCTAGCTGACTTGTTAATCAATTCATAAAATGAGTGCAATTGGACCAAACTCAAGTGAATAAGACACCTCTTGTTAGTGCCTCTCCCACTCTCCCAGAGAACATAATTAACTGCATCTCCACAACTTCATGCCCTCTCCTTTGAGTCTTTGACTCTCTCTCACTGCCTCTGTATAAATAAACAGCTTCTACTTAGTATTAGAGTATACAACTTAATTAATTAGAACTTAGAAGCTCTCTTGATACTCAAGAACTCAAATAATGGAGCAACATTTCTATGAGCTTTCTTCTTGTGTTAATATTGCCTTGTTTTGTCTCTTGTTCTTGAGCCCTCATCTTGTGTCTTGTCAGCTTGATTATAAATTCCATGATTCCACTTGTCCCAATCTGAACAAGATTGTTCAATCTGGTGTTTGGTCAGCTATTGCAAATGATACTAGGATTGCAGCCTCACTTTTGAGGCTTCACTTCCATGATTGCTTTGTTAATGTAATTGATCCTTCTTTCCTCACCTTTTACTACTCTTTACATATTGTCAACCTGATATATATTGTCGATTTATTCTCTAATAATTTTAAACTTTTGTGGTTCAACAGTTTTCAAACATAATATTAGACAAATCGAACTCTAGCTCTAGTAGGTCTTGGCTTCAAAACCTCCAATGTCATCTAAGATAAGCTTGCAGTGCAAGAAATAACCCTGAAACCTCCAATCTTCTTTCACATATGTCATCTAAGCTTTTAAGGTCTAGCAATTGTCTAACATAAGCTTGCACCGCAAGAAATAACCCGGAAGCCTCCGATCCTCATGCCTCACATATGTCGTGGCCCCACCTTAACCCTTTAAGGTCTTGTAATTGTCTGACATATGCTTGCATCGCAAGAAATAACCCTAAAACTACCGATAGACCCCAACCAAATTTTAAAATTTATGTGCAAACTAAATTTACTAATTAAGAAGATAATTAAACCCCTAATTTGTTTCATGTTGTTGGCTTGAGGCAGGGATGTGATGCATCTTTGTTACTTGATGATACAAGTAGTTTTAAGGGGGAGAAAGATGCATCTCCAAACAAAAATTCAGTGAGAGGTTATGAGGTGATTGACACAATCAAAGCAAATGTGGAGGAAGCTTGCCCATCCACTGTTTCTTGTACTGACATCATCACCCTTGCCTCAAGAGCAGCTGTTTATTTTGTAAGAATTTATTTAATTATTAGCTCCTTAATTTATAAATTACTATGGAGAATTATCAAGTTAACCATGAATTAATTCGTCTAATGAAATAATTAAAAACAACTAACGGTTGCTTTCGTCTTGAAAGTATACACAAATTTTAAGTTTCATCACTAAACTTAAATGCTAGTGTCTGTATTGTCTAAAATGTATGTCGAGCTACATCAATCGTCCTTCCATCGATTTTAACGATTTCCGTCAAAATTATGATCCGAGTATAATTAACAGACTTTCTTCTAAAAAAATTAATTTATCCGCCCAAAAAACCCTCAATTTCTCTTTATTTTTCACCATTAATTATGCTGTTTTTATTTTTAAAAAGAAAAGTATTTATTTTTTGTTAGATTGGAGGGCCATTTTGGCCTGTGCCCTTGGGTCGAAGGGATAGCACAACAGCGAGTGAAGATGCAGCAAATGAACAGTTACCATCACCCTTTGAGCCTATGGAGAATATCACTGCAAAATTCACAGCGAAAGGCCTCAACTTGAAGGATGTAGTTGTGCTCTCAGGTTTGCTTCCTATGTCATATATATGTACTTTTTTTTTACGATCATAACGAAGGGAATATGAGACAAGAAAAAAAGCGAAGGAAATAAAAGATTAGGGGAGCAGAACTCAACATCAGAATTCAGTCATCGGACTGCTACGACAACAACTTACTCTTCTAATTTGCACAAGTAATCAAGAAGAAACCGAGCCCCGATAGAAAACCCCTCCCCCTCTAAACACCCACACTAAAATACAGAACCAAGCTCTTTAGAAATGAACTGATTTTGATTCGATTATCCTGCTAATGTGAGACCTAAACCGAACCAGTCCCAGACGATGACGTTTCATTAATTTGGTGTTGGATTACCCTTTAAGGCTATCTCTAACAAGGAGATCCTAAATGGCTACCTATATGAAAATTTAGCTCCTATAAAATTAACTTTATAAATAGTGCAAATTATATTTTACTATCTCGAGCAGTAATGGCTTATGATATACAATTCCTTCAATAAGAAATCATCGGAATCACCACTTGCACCCAAGTGCTATATTTGGTTGGCAGTTTAGGAAGAGAGTTACTTTTTGAAATTTAAGATAGATTTTAGGACATTTTTTTGGAGATGTAATTCAATACAAAATTCTAAGGCTCTTGTTAAAAGTAAAAGAATCACTCGAGTGCCCACAACTTTTCTTATACAAGATATGTCATTGATGTAATTATGTTAATATTGTGCTAACATATATTGACAACCCGTCGATAAGCCATGCCGACACACTACCTCATTATACACATGGCATTTATTATGTGGCCGCTATGCAATTGCAGGTGCACACACCATCGGGTTTGCTCAATGCTTCACGTTCAAGACAAGACTCTTCAACTTCGGTGACTCTGGCAAGCCTGACCCAACCCTTGACGCATCTTTTCTCCAAAATCTTCAAAATGTGTGCCCAAATCAAGCCGACTCTGACACCACATTGGCACCTCTGGATCCAATCACTGCAACCAAATTCGACAACATCTAATATAGTAGATGATATATTATATGTGGGATTCAATACTTAGGGATCGACACATTGTATGAATTGGCTAAAATCTCTCTTCCGGATGTTGTGTTGAAGAGAAAAGGGTGTGTTTAGAATATATATGCCTATGATGTTAGATCTTGAGAATCTTTATGTCATTGCTGGTATTAAGTTGTGTAAGCTGATCTTATCGATAAAATAAATGTATAATGTAAAATAAGTACGTAAGTCCTAAACTTCTAATGATCAAGGTCGAAAAACAAGAAGTAATACAACCGAGAAGGTATGAAGCTACACATACACCGTTAGTTATTGTTGTCCAAACTATTGTCGTCTCATAAAGTATAAGGTCAACAAACACGAAATTAAAACCTCTAGCGATCAAAGCCGATAAAATACAAAATAACACAGCATGGGGGCATGACCCCTCATACATACATCTTTTCAAATCTATATGTACGCCCATATATAGCGATTTTTATCCGAATCTCTATCGTTTTACAAAGTACAATTGTTACGTACACTACTGTCATATTGAACAATTATGAAGGAAAATCTGACACGATTCTAACATCGATTAGTATTTCTAAGTGGAAAAATTGAAAACCGGATCAATATATATCAAAACTGAATTTTTTTCGATTTGTTCAGTTCGGTTCGACTCGGTCACCGGTTTGCCGGTTCAAATGCCTAACCCCTATTATAACGGATGCACCTTATTTCCTCCTATCTCTCTCAAGCCTGATCAATCAAATCTCGCTACTTTCCAAGAATGCCCTTATCCTCTGAGCGCGACCAAAATAAACCTGGCCCCTAGGAATTAGTGTCCTTTCACATCCTAGCCCGTACACCTCCTCTACACACTACCAAAGCCCAAGACATATAGAGACAAAACCAAGCGCATGATACGCACATGCGCACTTTAGCATTAGCCACTCGTAAACGAGATAGAGACATCACGGAAGAAGCTGAGTAGGCCGTGGAAGGTGACCTGGTCTTTACTGAGTTACTGAGTCCGAGTGTTGAGGCGAGCTCTGGAACCAGTTCAAATTTATAAAAGCGGGATTAGGGTTTTTTCTTTTTTCTCTTTTCCCAATTTGTTTGCTTATAATTTCTTCTGGGTCATACAAAAATGGTGAGGACAAGGTGCTACTTGGACATTGCCATAGGAGACGACCCAGAAGGAAGAATAGTTGTGGAGCTTTATAATGACATTGTGCCCAAAACAGCTGAGAATTTCAGAGCTCTTTGTACTGGTGAGATGGGCATTGGCCCCAACACTGGTGCTCCTCTTCATTACAAGGTCCCCTCTCTCTTTCCCTTGTTAAAGTTTCCATTTTTATTTTTTGGGTTTTTCTTTATTTTGGTTTTATTGTTGGGTTTTTGTTTTTGTTTTATTCCTCTGTGCATGTTGAAGAATGTGTAATTTTGTTAATGGGTTGAGTTGGTTTAAGAATTGGATGACTTTGAGTTGCAGGGTGTTTGTTTCCACCGCATTATCAAAGGCTTTATGGTGCAAGGTGGGGACTTTTCAGCTGGCAATGGCAGTGGAGGAGAGTCCATTTATGGTAAGAAGTTTGAAGATGAAAACTTTGAGATAAAGCATGAGAGAAAGGGGATGTTGTCAATGGCCAATTTGGGCCCCGACACCAATGGCTCCCAGTTTTTCATTACCACCACTCGGACTTGCCATCTTGATGGCAAACATGTTGTGTTTGGGAAGGTGATCAAAGGCATGGGTGTGGTGCGTTCCATGGAGCATGTCACCACTGAAGACGAGCACGTTCCTACCCAACAAGTTATTATTACAGATTGTGGGGAGCTTCCTGAGGGGGCTGATGATGGGGTTTGTAACTTCTTTAAAGATGGTGATGTTTATCCTGATTGGCCTACTGACCTTGATACAAAACCAGAAGAAATTTCTTGGTGGGTCAAGGCTGTGGACTTTGTTAAGACCCTTGGAAATGAGCAATACAAGGTATCTCATTTCACCTCACGATTATTGTAAAACATGGCTTTGATTGAGATTATCATACTAGTAGATAGGTTCATAGCATTTTGTATGACTTGCTTTTGAAAGAGACTTGCTTTTTCCCTCTGAGATTATCATACTTACAAACTATAAATATGTCCGGCTTTTCATTTACTAATTTTTTATGACTTCTGATCTTTTGCATCCTCACCACCTACCTTCAAGCTTTGATCTTTCCTTTTTATTTTTAATACAGAAGCAAGACTTTAAGATGGCGCTTAGAAAGTATCGCAAGGCTTTGCGCTACTTGGACATATGCTGGGAATTGGAAGAGATCGAAGAAGGTTAGCCATTTTCTTTGCAAGATATAGTCCCTTACTTTCTTTCATCAGCTGATTACCCTATGTTTGTAATTGTGCAGAAACGAGCTCCTCTTTGCGGAAAACAAAGTCTCAGATATTTACTAATAGCTCGGTAAGAAATTTCATTTATCACATGATAAAAGCACTGGATGTTAGATGAAATCTCTAAGAAACCTTCTTTAAAAAAAAAGTATATATGTTTTGATAATTACATTATCTTTACTCAAGTGATGTAATGAAAATTTGTTGAACTATCTTTATTGCACAAATTGTTCATGTACTGGGTGCTAATCATTGACATAGAAGTAACTTATTCATATTTGAATTAGTCTGATGGACTGTAGAAAGTGCTAGTGCTTCTGAGTTCCCGGCCTTCCTTGACCTTGTTATTTTTGGATATTTTCGGATTGAGCCATCAAAGACTCTTTGTTGTGATTATTGACCATCTATATGGCATCTCTATATTAAAAGGTCTTTGGGATGGTTATGGTGTGAAGTCATTCTGAGTAAGTCTCTGATTTACTTTTTGGACTTGGAAGTCTATAGCTGCTGGCCTCCATGGAGAATCCCCAGCTGGAGTATTGTGTGTTTTCATCAACCATGGCCTTTCATTTTGAAGCATTTTTTACAATATAGGTGTAGTTGAGATTAAGCTTTTTATTGCCTGTAGCAGTTAATTGCTTGAACTCCAAATTTTTTGTCCTAATCTAGGATTGCATATTGGAGAACATACAAAGATCAGTCATTCATACATTTCTGGTCATCCTAATGAAATGAAAGCCATAAATTAACACTAGTCCTTTAAGGCTCATGATTTACGAAACACTAAAAGTACTCTCCTTGTTTCATGTTCCATAGTTACACTCTTGTACATCAATTCATGGGGAATTCCGACGATGTTAAAGTTCTCACTTATACCAGTTAATGTGAAGAGTCTCTATGATGAGTGCTACCAAGAAGATAACTGTGAATGTAATAGTTAGGCTTGATTGTTTTTACTGCTGGTACTTTTTTTGAAGACTAACTTGTTTGTGTTTAGAACTAATATGTATTTCTTATGTTGTACTTTCTTTTTACTGTCCTCAACTACAAACAAAGACAATTACCTTTATCTATTAGATTACGAATTACTTTCTGTTCAGGCTTGTAGATTGAAATTAGGAGACCTAGAAGGAGCATTGTTGGATGCAGATTTTGCACTGCGTGATTGGGAAGACAATGTGAAGGCTTTGTTTCGCCAAGGCCAGGTAACAATCTTTGATTAACAATTATTCATAATGCTTGCTGGCTTCTGTTTATCATCTTACTCTCTATGCATCTTACTGCCTGGCAGGCCTACATGGCAGTTAATAATATTGATGCTGCAGTTGAAAGCTTTAAGAAGGCACTGGAGTTGGAACCAAATGATGGTCAGTAATGTTAGTTAATATTTACCAAACTTCAGATATGAAATTTAAAAAGAAAATGTCTTTCATGAACTAGCTTCTTCTTGGAACTGTAACAGTTTGCTAAAATTACAAATTAATCCCTCTTTTCATTTTTACCAAGATCAGAGCAGATACAGGATGCTTATGTCAATCCTTCAAATTCTTCATATGTTTCTTCTGAATTTTAATTAAACATAAGTGGCATACAACCAAAATTCTTTATATGCTTTTAAAGTGTCCAACTATAGATGTCAGACTATCGAGGATAGATTCCTGAATTTTCATCGTGCTTCCTATTTTTTCAGGAGGAATTAAGAAAGAGCTTCTGGTTGCAAAAAAGAAGGTAAGGGAGCTTATTGTGTTTTAAATTTACTCGCCAAACAGTGGATGCTTGCTGTATTTCCTTTCCATTCCGAGATTTAAAGTTGAAAATTTAAACAGGTTTCTGATAGGTCTGACCAAGAAAAGAAAGCATATTCCAGAATGTTTCACTGATGACACCTACTATGTGGTAAGTTTTTGTCAGTATTGCTATGATATTATCCAATGTTGGAGCTGACTTTTTGTTAATGCTATGTAGAGGCTGCACATATTATGGATGAATTGATTTTGATACCTCGGCACTTGCTAGGTTAGATAGTCAACTGGTTAGAGTTTTTCTTTTGCAGTCTTAATTGGCCCTAGGAAGCATCAGGTATCAATATCTGCCCCCTTGTTAATATTCAGATAAAAAAAAATCCCTCTAAAAATTATTTACTTTGTTTCTGATTATACCGAACTGTTATTTTGAAATAGGTTTATATCTTTGCTTGACTTTTGGTAGGAAGAGCAAGACAACTAGCAGAAGACTGGAGGGAACTCTAGTTTACGTCAGGTTTTGTTCCGAGTGCATTCACCTTTTGTTAGGCTAGTCTAGCACGAATGACTTTATTACTATGGAAAAATCGTTTGTTACTTTCTGAATTTATTCGAAATCATCCAAACATCCCTTTCATCTTCGTTACAAAAAAGTTTCTTATTTTTTGCATTACAGATGGTTTACTTTTTGCAGACAGCTTCTTATTGTTATTGCTTGATCTCTGCTTTTGTGGTTTTCTCGGATATGGCGTGCCTATTCCTTTGTTCCGAACCCCGGGGGTCATTTCTGGATCTCCATAGTGTTCATCTCCACTTATAATTTCCTCTATAATTTCCCTTCCTCTTGATCTTTCCTGAGAATAGAGTCTGGTCAATTTCGCCAAAGCTTTGTTTCTGCTTGCTTCAGTTGCAATCTTCTGTTCGGTTGAAACTGAAACACGCCAGTCTGCAAGAGAGTTTTCATCTTCAGCTCTTTTTGTGAAGGCATTGTAGTCTTCTAGCGTGAGATGGACTGTGGTCATGTCCATTTCCGAACAGTTTACATATTGCAGTGCTTCTGTTGTCGATGCATCAAGAGCTTCTTTTTCTATTTGTATAGCTCGAATTCCAAGTTGCAGTGTTTGCAAAGTCTGTCTTCTCAGAAGCAGGGCTTGTTTCAATCCCGCTCTTGCTTCCCTTGCTCCATCTGTCTCCGACTTATGCCTCCCCATCTCTTGACGTCTTTGATCCAAAGCTCGATTTGTTTCATTGATGATCTTATTGGCCTTTTGTCCCTCCTCCCTTTTCGTTCTGATGCCTATGTTGATTGACTCAAGCTGTGATTCAAGCTCTGAGATGATATCAGGCTTGTTAGACTCTGTTTCCGTGCTTGCAAGGCCGGATTTCATCCTTTCAAGCTCGTCCACGAGCGGCCGGGTGTCAATCCAGGCTTGCATCGCGCTCTCTTTAGCTATCCTCAGCTCCTCCTTGATCTTGGCCAGTTCTGCCATCTTCAACCCCAATGCGTTGTCTTCATGGCTTTCATACGAGTAGCTTTGTGTTCTTTGTTCTTCGTCCGACTCCATTTGCTCTTTGATTGTCAATGGCTCTCCATGTTTTGTACTCTGTCATGTTATTGCTTCTGCTTTATTTAAGTTGTCAATGGTTTCTGTTTGGCGGCAATTCCAATCAAATCCTTGTTTAGTTTCATAGAGGGCTTGCTGTGTGCTTAGCTGTCGCCGGATCTTTATGTGCATAAAATGTCCTATGCATAAGTCTTGCACGAAAGCCCTGCTCCCTGCGGCACTACGTGCTTTCCACCAGGTTTTTACTACGTGTTATAATGATTAAAATTTGAATTTCGACCTCTACCCGACTCTGACCTGAAAAAATCTCAATTGTTTGGGCGGGATTGTTTTCGGCCCCACTAGAACGTCTTTTTTTTTAGAAGATGTGAAATGTCACTGATAGATAAATATACAAGACAAAGATAACGAATATTGCAATAGCTTGATGATGAACATGACTAAATATCTCTCGTGATCAGATGATCTGAAGGGAAAGAAACAGTTTCGATATTGAGTATCAACTCCCAATCCGATAGGATCTCGGTACCTAATTAGTCTTTTGGTTAACAATCAATTTTTGTTCTCTTCGATCCACTCATAGAGAGACATTTCTATGAGTCGATCTGGAAACGTGTTGTCGTCCAACAGTCAATTGGGAAATGGGTTGGGAATGTCGGGTCGGGTAGAGCCGACCCAGCACTAATAATTTGGGTTGTAACACTAGATACAGATAGTACTTATTTATTTTTCAATTAAGGTTTACAATTGAATTGAGGGTCAAGAAAGTCCAAAAAAACATAAATGAATACATTGCCAATCTATTATTAGGCTATCAACTGCCTGTTTATCTGAGCTTCCTTCCCTCCGAGAGCTTTGCAGCAAAATCAACCAGTGCTTCTTCATAGGTACCCTCTCTCTCACATTTCTCATACCTTCCGGTCTCCAATTGCACCCGGGACACCGGCTTCTTCAACAACGCCTCCCCGATCTCCTCCAGCCTCTTTAGATTCTTCTCCGTTGCAACATCAACCGATGCTTCGTCCCCAATCAATGTGTCATCCTATAAATTTCACAACATGTTCGTAAAACTTATAACATTTTGTATCACATTTACTGATTACTGAACATCGTGAAAATGTACCTGAATACGTAGATAGTTGTCTTGGACTTGGAGGGATTGGAAGAGAGTGGAGACATGAAAGTCAACCATATCAGAACTTGCATCCCCAAAAATGTCTATCAAAGGTGTGTTTCCTTTTTGAAACATCCAACTGAATAAACCCCATCCGGAGGCCTTGGATGCATTGTACTTCTCTTCAAGCTTGGCCGAGCCTGTGCCCAGCGACAACACTTGCAACCTCGTCGCGTCCATTGGATCCGAGTTGTGCTTCAACATCTCTCTGTTTATGTGGCTTATAGCCATCATTGTCTGTTTCATAATTTTTTATCAGACAACCTGACATGTTATGTTATATATTAGAATCTTATCGAACTACTTACAGGATTGTTTGCAGCAACCCCGCCATCAACGAGATCAAATGAGCGGGTTCTTCCCTCGTTATCCTTGACTTCAAAGTGGTGTGGGGGAAGAAAAGTGGGAGCAGCTGATGTACTGATGCAGATATCCAAAAGCTTAGCATTTTTCAAACCATTTTCTTTTGCCTGCACCACGATTTTATTTATGTCTGAGATCAGTCTAATTAAGTTCCAAAAATTCCAAAATAATTAAATTAAAAGTATCGTTTTATCGTTAATCTACATCGATGGTTGAGAAGATGACAGGCTGAAGGTACTTGATATCGAACGCGGGTATAACCACATTGGTTAGAGTTTGTTTGAGAGTGAGGTTGCCGAGCAGCCTATTAGTCAAGTCGCGTAGGTACTCCCCATCATATTTTGGCCCCCTCATCGCACCCGCCATAGTTGTTATTGATGCCATGAAGTTATTTCGACCGAAAATTCTGTTGAAATAAACTTTGTAATATCAGGATTATTATTGAAAAACATATTTTAGTTAAGATTTGATTTGTTTACTAGATTCTGTTTACTTGCTTTATTTGCTTTCTTTACCAATAATATTTCTAATTATTTGTGATTATTATTATATTTTGTATCCCCATATAAAGGGTTCTCTTATGGTCGTTATTATAACCTTGTAAACCTTTACATTAATATCAATATAAGTACGTATTCAAAGTTTCTCTTCTATCATATATTTTTAACATCTCCTGACATCCGCTGCGTTTCCTCCCTGGTGGGTGTACGAAGTCTAATTAGTCCGTGCATCCACAAGACACAAACTTGATTGATGAATAAAATTATCTTTGTTGTGTTATCTCTCAACTCTGTATAAATTTCTTCTTCTCAACCCCTTTCTTTTTATTATCTTAAATCAAATTGGCGTTTTATGTCATCTTACTTGACCTTCTATAGTATGTGAAATATTGTCGATATATTTTTTTTCATATATATTTACTACTGTAAATTGTTTATCGGGTCCTGACCTTTTTTGAGGGAAGATCTTAGGGCTGTGATCTAAATAGAATTGGTTGATGTCCTTGGCTTCGTACATTGGGCGGTTGTCCTTGTTGGGAGCTGTAAGCATGGTGGTGACGAGGCCGCCGGTGCTAGTTCCGGCGATCATGTCGAAATAATCTGCAATTCTTGCATTGGGGCCGTCCAGGTTCTACACCATATATATATATATATATGCACAGATGAGATCATAAGATTCATAAAAGTAAATAATTTTAAAATAAACAAATGCAAGAGATGGAAGTGGAAGGGTAAAATGGTAATTAACTAGTATGCAAAAAATGTACCTGAAGCTTGGATTCAAGAAAGGCCAGAATAGTGCTGGGAATTATGCCGCGAATGCCACCTCCGTCAATGCTCAGCACTGTCACCATCTTCCTCTTTGCCAAACCCGCCATCGACGACATTGTTCGAATTCGAAATTATTCGAATTAGAGACCTTGTTGAGTTTTGAAGCATTTCAGTGAAGAACTATGTTCTTCATTTTATAGGAAGAAATTAAACAGTGTTTTATTAAAGGTTAGCTGAGCAGCCATGGCGGCCGGTGGAAGACTTTCACAGTCAAAGTCATCTAAATATAATGCTCTTCACTCAACTAGTTGCATTAGAAGAATAAGAATTCAAACAGAGTTAGAAGGAAGGTTTGTACAAACATCAACATGTTGGCCCAATGATTAGTGGTTGGATTCTTATTGTGGTCTTGAATGCGTTGAAAAACGTGTATGAGTATTCTCAACCTCCGAAATAGTAAACTGTCGTGGTTCGCCACTAGTTGTTCCCCTTTTAAAAGTTGTGTATCTTATAATATGATCTAATAGGTAACAAAATTCACATATTATAATATAAGTAAAATTGTAACATCATGTGACGATATTCTCGATACACTTAAATAATTAATAAGTTAGAGCTTAAATAACGAAATTCATATATTATAATATAAGTAATAATAACATTACATGACGGTATTCTTAATACACTTCACAACTATTCGGTTCAGATAACCCCAAATTGATGCCAAGTTTCTGTTTTTCTTCATCATTTTATAAACTTTTTGGTGCAAGTTGAAGGTGTTAAACCATGAAGATTAACAGTTTGATCATGACTTTTTAAGTCTTCAAAATATTATATAGTATAAGAGCTTTTCCTCGTGCATATATGCTTGTATTGATATAATTTGTATTAATATATATACCATATATTTGATGAAGTTGAAACCATCGATCTTTTTTCTCCGAAACCTGCCTAATCAAAATTAATCAAAGACCAATAGCCATATTCTATAATTAATGATCGGCCAACCTATAATGTAACTATGTTTATACAACATAAGCATATGATAATGATGGATCAACCTTTGTACAAATATATACATATAATAATTTACATCTCAATTGCTTTGTGCATTGGGAGAATAGGCTGCAGTAGTAATCTGATGATTGGGTTCTGGTGTGTAATTCTACTCGTCTAATCCTTGATCACCTTGTTAGTGACGTTAAAAAAAATATTTATACAAATGTATACATATAATAATTTACATCTCAATTGCTTTGTGCATTGAGAGAGTAGGCTGCAGTAGTAATCTGATGATTGAGTTATGGTGTGTAATTCTGCTCGTCTAATCCTTGATCGCCTTGTTAGTGACGTTAAAAAAAAAACCTTTGTACAAATATATACATATAATAATTTACATTGTCTTCCTTATTATTTGACAATAGAGTAACGCTATAAATATTAACTTTCTTTTTATTTTAAGAAAATACGATATTCATTAATAAAGCAAAGAATCGTATAAGAAAATAAGATGTTTTTTTATGGCCCACCGGACTCAAATTTCGATATCCATTGATCTATATAATATTTTCGATAATTAATTGCTCCTCGTGGCCTACTGGACCCAAATTTCTGTATTAAAATTTAGAACATCAATTGATCGAAGGGCAAATTTCTGTCAAAAAAACTACAAGTGACAATAATCCAAAACTTCATTGGGTGTGATGTCATATAAGAAAATAAAAAATAAATACTTATATATATATATATATATATATTATCTTAGAGAGTTAATATATTCATTTTCTTTATAATTGATTATTAAATTTTCAGTATACATACAATTGAAATAATGAGAATTGTTGATTTCTTAAAATATCATACAAAAATAATATTAAATTAGAGATTGTTTGATACATAACCCATGTATATCAAAACAGCAAACGATTTCGATAATAATTAAAATATTTAATTATAACAAATTAACCTCAATTTAATAGATATAGATATATACGTACATATGTATTTACCCTTTATTTCTCGATTAAGATACGCAATTGATTTAATGAACATGAAAAACCAAACAACAAAATGAGTCAATATCTATTGTAATAATGTACTGAATTTAATTATTATTCAATTTTTTTGCCTAAGCTTCTTTCCCTCTGAAAGCTTTTTGGCAAACTCGATCAATGCGTCTTCATGTGTACCCTCCCACTCCTCACATTTCTCATATCTTCCGGTATCCAAATGCACCCGCGACACCGGCTTCTTCAACAGCGCCTTTCCGATCTCCACCAGCCTCTTCAGATTTTTCTCCGTTGCTACATCCACCGACGCCTCGTCACCACTCAACGCGTCATCCTATACATCGTTTTCACAATATTAAAAAAAAAATTATGAGAAAACTATACTCAAGTGGACAATTATAGCCTCACTTATAACAATCAACTTTTTTTTTCTTACGACCCAGAACAAAGCCATTTTTTCAGAATATTCATTTTAGTTGTTTGCTGTTAAGGGAACTAAGGGTGTTGTTTGGAGTTCAATGATTTGAGATTTACGGTTTTTAAAAAGTTTTGGGACGGTCGGGGGTGTTCGCGTAGTGGAGGTGGTGGGAGAGCTTATGACTTAGGGTTTAGTCTCCAGTTTTAGGGTTGGATTTACGGTTCTTAGAAAAATTTGGGGACATGCAAGGGATGTTTAGGTAGTGGTGGTTATGCGAGAGCTTATGTCTTAGATTTTAGTTCCTGATTTTGGGCGGAATCAAAATTGGAGGATAAACCCTGTTCTTTTTGTTTATGGGTATTGTTGAGATTTTAAATTTAATGGATAATGGTATGTTTGGTTTTTTGTGGGAATTTCTACCCTTAGTGGTGGTAATGTGAGAGCTTATGTCTTATATTTTAGTTCTTGATTTTGGGCGGAATCAAAATTGGGGGCTAAATCTTATTCTTTTTGTTTAGGGGTATTGTTGAGATTTTAAATTTGGTGGATAATGATATGTTTGGTTTTTTGTGGGAATTTCTACCCTTAGTTATCCATTTTGTCAAGCTTTTGACCTCCTATGTTTAGAAAAAAGTTGTCAAGGACCTTTATATCATCAACCTTTTGTACCATAAATACTATCAACACCGGTAAGATGGGCCGCATTAAAAAAATGTACCTGAATACGTAGGTAGTTGTACTTGGCGTTACCAGATTGGAAGAGGGTGGAGACATGAATGTCAACCATATCAGAACTTGCATCGCCAAAAATGTCTACCAAAGGTGTGCTTCCACTGTTAAACACCCAATTAATCAAACCCCATTTGGAGGCCATGTTTGCATTGTACTTCGCTTCATACTTGGCTGTACCTGCGCCCAATGACAGCACAAGCAACCTCGTCGCATCCATCGGCTCCGAGTTGTGCTTTAACATCTCTCTATTTATGTGGCTTATAGCCATCATAGTCTGTAAATTATGGATTACAATAGTATAAGTTCTTCCGTTAAACAGTCTGATATATTATGTTACTGTATACCACTGTATTGTTTAGCTACTTACAGGATTGTTTGCGGCAACGCCACCATCCACAAGGTCAAAAGTACGAGTTTTTCCCTCGCTATCCTTGACCTCGAAGTAGTGCGCCGGGAGATAGGTGGGAGCAGCGGAGGTGCCGACGCAGATATCCGAAAGTTTAGGGTTTTTCAATGGATCTTCTTTTGCCTATAACATGAATTTGTAATTTTTTTAGAAAACATACCTACAAACAACCGTACTTAGCGTAAAATGGAATATATATGAAGTTGTCAAGAACCTGTATGTAAGTATTATACTCTTACATCGATGGTGGAGAAGATCACAGGCTGAAGGTGTTTGATATCAAAAGCTGGTATAATCACATTGGTTAGAGTCTGCTTCAGAGTAAGCTCGCCAAGTAGTCCACTGACCAATGTGCGAAGGTACTTGCCATCGTATTTTGGCCCCATGACGGCACCAACCACACTTGCTATTGATGTCAACAACTTATTACCACTGCAGATTCCACACAAATTTACACTAGATGAAGAAAATAATTACCATATCGATTCATAATTACGTGACGTACGTTGCTAGAATGTTGGCATCTAGCTAACTTAAAATTGATTAGTAATTAATGAATGATGAATGTTGGCATCTAGCTAACTATAAATTGTTATCCGATAACAATTTTTTTCTTGACTCAAGTTATTAGTTGTAATGGAACTGACCTGTTCTGAGGGAAAATCTTAGGGCAGTTTTCTAAGTAGAAGTTGTTGATGGCCTTTGCTTCATAAAGGGGCCGGTTGTCCTTGTTGGGAGCTGTAAGCATGGTGGTGACAAGACCGCCGGTGCTTGTTCCCGCAATTATGTCAAAATAATCTGCAATTCTTGCATCTGGCCCATCCAATTCCTACACAAATAAGGTACACAAAATTAAAGCAAATATAAAAGATTGAAATTAATTAAGACTAATGATACACAAACACACACACACATATATATATATATATATATGTATGTATGTATACATATATATATATATATATATATTATATTACCTGAAGCTTGGATTCAAGAAAGGCGAGGAGGGTGCTGGGGATTATGCCTTTAATGCCACCTCCATCAATGCTTAGCACTGTTATCATCCTTCTCTTTGACAATGCAGTCGCCATTGTTTGAATTCGAATCAAATTTAGATAATCAGATTCAGTAATCACTCCGAATCAAATTTAGATAATCAGATTCAGTAATCACTTGGATATATATGAACTAGATATATATGAACTAAATATATATGCTCGTGAAAAAGCAGTGTTAACTAGTGAAGCATAATGTCACAGATCGATGTGGTGTAGTTAATTTATAGCAAGAACCGAAATATTATTTCTAGTTTAGTCAAACCCTTCTACAAATAATGGGCACTTTTATTAAGTTGTATATGCGTAGCAAGTGACTTGTAGTTGAAGGAGTTATTTGTATTTTACGTACTGATCATGTGCAACCGAGTTAGGTATATTTAATATTTCATGTTTTGTCTCAAACTACGAGTCAATTCGTTGCCACCTTTCAATCCGAGATTCTTTTTCGGCAAAGTCATATATTAAGGAACACTAATGCAACAATTCACTGCTAAAATCTTCGTTTGATTCCAAGGAAATCCAAATTCACAACCTAAAAAACCGCACGTACATATATAGACGTAAATTCGCCCTAATCAATATGGTACGTGGGTATCGGAGGTTCATTTTCATGGTTATGTGAGCTGCTCATCCAGTGAGTTGCATTAACGCACTTCCAAGAAATTACCACACTCACATAATCATTGCCCTAATTGTATTTTTGAATTAATTATAAATTAATCTAGTTTTGAGATATAACATATAAGTTAGTCTATTTACTGATTTACCAGATTTTACTTAACTAATTTTTTTTTTTTTTTACTTAATTACTTTTTTTAGTTTCCTAATACCCTTTTAACCGATTACTTACCTACTGCGTCTATGTTTTGGGAGTATATTTATCATATATGTGGATACGGGGTCATTCATAGCAAACCTATACCTTCCTTATTTACTTTACTCGACGAATTAAGGGGTTGGGTTATTAGTCAGCACGGGATTTCCTCTAAGCCTTTTCGGATACTATATATCTGATAGGTTTGCAAGATTATAATATAGGTTTGCAAAAATTATTTATCTTAATTATCAACATAAATATTAAAAATTAAATAGAAAATATTTAAAATTTGAAAAATTGTCATCCATATCTGATAACCAGACTCCCAATAAAATAGATATATATGGAAAAATAGCCGGTTAAAAGGATATAAAGGGTATTAGGCAAATAAAAATAGCAATTAAGTAAAAAAATAATAATATATAAATCTGGTAAATCAGTAAGTAGACTAATTTATATGTTGATTATTAAAAATGAATTAACTTATAGTTACCCCTATATTTTTAGTAGTGTATTATTGTTGAAGGATGTCACATTCATGCCAAGTTTAATTATTCCTTTGTATTTATTTTAGTTTGTAATATTTTTAGTGCAATTAGTAGTTGGTGTTAGAACATGGGAAAAGTTTAATCAGTACTTCAACTCCTCATCAAAATATACAGAACCTCTATAGATCCTTTGTGCCGGCACTATTTGATAAAGAGAAATCTGTATATTTTTACACCGTTCTAAAAATCACCTCAATAAAAAAATTAATTAAAATATATAATGATCGATGTAACTATTGACTATTAAATAGATTTTTCACTAAGCACAATTCATAACAATTGATGGTTTTTTTTTTCATGCAACGATATTGGAAAGATGAATTATATATAAATATAAATAAATATATATAAGGTATCAATTTTTCTTTTTATAAGAGTCGGACTTAATTACTTGAGACTACCTTTACATATTAATGGAAAGAAATACCGTTTGATCATAATATTAGTAGCAACAATAGCAATTGACGTTGAATAAGTGTTTAAATGATCTTCAATTTGTTCAATTTTTGCAAAAATATATGATTTGTATTATTTAGTGAGTCGCATTGGATTAAATTGTATAACTCATCAATTCAATATTTTTTTTATTGTAATAAAATTAAATGAGATTAAACATAATTGGAAAAATATTCACTTCATTTAAAATAATGTGAATTTGATGAATTCTACGACCTAGTCTAATATGATACACTAATAAATAAATTCAAATAATTTTTAAATAATAATTTAAACAGTAACATTTTAGACAAGGAAGAATATATGAGTGATTTTCTTCACTCATTAATCATTGAATTACCATTTATATATAATTGAACTGCATGCATTCATATCTTGCATAATTTAGATCACTCTGAATCTCGATCGCATCATCCAACTAAGATATTATCAATTATCAAGAACGTAATGTATTTTTTTTTATTTTAAACGAAAATTATTATTATGTTCTTCATATTTAATTGAATAAGTCAATTATTGGCATTATATATATTGTCAATGTCAAGATTAAGAAATGATATTTAGCAACAAAATAAAATACAAATAAAAAAATCATGAGCAGTCATGAGCATCCAAAACCATGTTTTAACATATTCGCAATGACAATTTATATATATATATATTAAATTAAATTCAAATAAACTAGTATAAAAGGCATTATTTTTATTTTTATTTTTATTTGTTTAAAATTAGCGTGTTCCACGATTCCAAATTTTAAATCCATTGCTGCCAAAATATACGTCAGAAAACGACATCCACGGCTGGGTCGTACGTTATTGCATGCATGCTGATCCTCTCTTTTATTTTTAATTTTATTTTCTGCAACGAGCTACTTAATTAATTAGTCATGGTAGTTTTCTAATCATTGAAACCTTTCTAATTAATAAAAGGATGAACTCAACTGTACTTGGGGATCCAAAAACAAAGCAATGAGTTCAATTTGTCCTTTTTGTGCAGTTCTAGATATACATACATATTCACAATAATAGCTTGCATGTTTTATGCCTCGATCTGAATTTTTTTTTATGTCACATGGTCTATTAATTAGTATTGAAAGGTGTTGGAAAAAGAAAATTGAAAAAAAAAGAAAATACATTATATAATGAATACGTGATTTTACTCACAACAACACCGAGATATTTTGTGATAAAATCTCACGCTTGTCAGCAGTATGTGAGTTGTACTGACAAGTTGAGGACAATATCAATATTAAAAAGAGTAGGCCGCAGACCCGAATCTATAACCTTAATATGGCATGAGAGCAAAAACAAACACTTACTTATGCATTGTGTGGTTGGAATACTAGGCAAATTACAAAGCGTAATGGATTGACGACGAATTACATTAGAGAGAAACGCATCGAAAATTTGTAAATTTAGTGTTCGAACTTTAATAGATTTGTCAAGACCTTATTAGAGTTAAGAATTTGTGGTTGAGCAGCATTTTCGGGAGTCCCCTTGCTTAGAATCTCTCTCTAAAGCTCTCGTGCCTCTTTTGTAACATAATGAACATTTACACAATAAAGTTCAAAGACTTTAATCTCATAATCGATCGGGTAAGTAGTTCATTCGTGTAAATCATGTATTTATTTATATTTTTATTCTGTGGGTACATCTTTACGGTCTCGTGGGTCAAAATTTTATCTTAATCCTCACCTTACCCTAAAGTCATTAAATTGCAATCCCCTTATCAATTTGCATTTAGGCTTTTCGAAACAAAACATATTCCACCGGACCACCACACTCAAATTATATTAAAACTCCAATCAAGATGGACTATTATTATTTATTCTTATTTCTTTCAATCAAGACTCACAGTTGAGAACGACATAATTAACAAACCGATTATAAACTTGACAATAAAAGTAAATTTATTATTGAACTTTCAATTGTTTTATCATCCGAGCTTCTTTGCCTCCGAGAGCCTTTTGGCAAAGTCGATCAAGGCTTCTTCATATGTACCCTCTCCTTCAGATTCCTCATACCTTCCGGTATCCAAATGCACCCTCGCCACCGGCTTCTTCAACAACGCCTTCCCGACCTCCACCAGCCTCTTCAAATTCTTCTCCGTTGCTATATCCACAGATGCCTCGTCACCAACCAATGTGTCATCCTATAATTTTCGCAACATTATAGAACTATTAGCATATAACGCCACATAAAGTTAAATGTTATTTGTATCACAGTTATTAATTGACAATACATACATTTCACGTTGGAAAACGACCTTGTTCACTATTTTACATTACCGAATTATCCTTCTACATTTATCATAATAAGGGAGTTGTGCAACTTCCAAATCATCATTTTAAGATCATCTATATAAAAAAATAAAACAAAATTAGAGATCGTTTAATCACTCATATGTATCAAGTACCGTTGACTTGTTTAATACAAATAAGTAATTAAATGACATCCAATCTTATTAATTTTTTACAGAAATAATCTTGAAATGATGATTTAGAAAATGAGCGGGATTTTGATTATGACACATGCATAAGAAAAGTTTACTAAATTAAAAGGGTGGAACAAGTAGATTACCCAAAAATGAGATGCAAGTATTGTTACATCGTAGCAGAGATGGATAAACGTACTAAAAACGGGTCATAACAACTAATGTACCTGAATACGGAGATAGTTGTCCTGGACATGGGAGGCTTGGAAGAGGGCGGAGACATGGAGGTCAACCATATCGGAGCTTGCGTCGTTGAAAATGTCTATCAAAGGTGTGCTCCCATTGTCAAACAACCAACTGATCAAACCCCATCCGGCGGCAGTGGCAGCGGTGTACTTCTCTTCACGCTTGGCTGCGCCGGTGCCTAATGATAGCACTAGCAACCTCCTCGCATCCATCGGCTCTGAGTCGTGCTTCAATATCTCTCTGTTTATGTGGCTTATGGCCGCCATTGTCTGTATATATTATTCGAATATTCTTTTGTCAAACAGTCTGATATATGTAAATGTTCCACGCGTTACATTTGTGATAAACTACTTACAGGATTGTTTGCTGCAACACCTCCGTCGACGAGATCGAAGGTGCGAATTCTTCCTTCTTCATCCTTCAACTCGAAGTAATGCGCCGGGAGATAAGTCGGAGCAGCAGAGGTACATATGCAGATATCTGAAAGCTTAGCATTTTTCAAAGCACTTTCCTTTGCCTGTAACATAGATTAATTTACAACTTTTTAATAAGAAGTATAAGTAAATTCGTTAGAAAATAAAAGTACCAACATTTCCAAAATATCCTGATTAGTAAATTCGTGTGTATTATATACACATACGTATGCACTTTTGAAAAATATTTTATTTTTCGGCCACTTCTTAAAGATTCGCAAATATATATATATATATATATATATATATATATATATATAAATTTTGATGATACTAAATCATTCATGTCATGATGCCACAGTAAATTTTAGAGTTTGATCGATAGTATATATAAAAAATAACATTAGTAAATGAAAATCAACCGCTTAACATTCAAAGAAACTTCACAACTTTTGTTTTACTGATTTAAAACTTTGAAATCTTACATGAGAAATAACTAAGAAGAACTTTATTGGAGATCTTCTGAAAACTTAGAAATCTCAAAACCAGATATGAAAACTAAGTAGAGAAAAGAGTATGAAGTTCTAGTCCTCCGTAATGGAGAATGAGCTCTCTTTATATAGGTATGTATCACGTTTATAATGCACGTAATTTTCACATAAATTTAAATAAAAGACGTAAAATTCACTTATTATATATGTGTTTTTAATATAATAATAAACAAAATTAATATATATACAAAATATTATTAGATTACATAAATAATAGTGAAAATTTATATGATCGATGGCATCAATTAAAAAAAATTATCGAATAATAGAAGTATATTCTTTTTATGTGTTATACATACCTTTCTTGTATATATATATATATATATATATATATTTTTTTTTTTTTTTTTTACACTAACTATGCAAAATACAAATTAATTAGGACTTGTCTTACATACATCAACGGTTGAAAAGATCACAGGCTGAAGGTGCTTGATGTCAAAAGTGGGAATAATCAGAGTGGTTAGAGTCTGCTTTAAAGTGAGCTCACCAAGCAACCCATTCGTCAATGTCCGCAAATACTTGCCATCATATTTTGGCCCCATCGCCATACCAACCATACTTGTTATTGACGTCAAGAAATTGTTTCGACTGCATATATTATTCCACACAAAAATCATTCACATTAATAGAATTTTAAACTAATTAAATTAGTACCTCTTCTAAGTTTTTTTTTTTTTTTGATAAATATCACGAGATGTTCCCACATCTAAAAAGTGAGGCTAATTCCCGCTTGAACTGCGTCTTGCCCCAATTGGCCACAAAATGCTCCCAACAAGTTTCGAACTCGCTTCAGTTAGAAGCCATGAAATTCACTCTATGGAGGTGGTAGTTTGTCAACTGCACCACACCTTGTGATTCTAATTTCAGTACAATATGTCTAGTTGGTGTCGGATATCAATTTATATTTTATTATTTATGATTTACATACCATAATCATATTTGTACTTTCAAATTTTTCCAATGTAACAATTGAGTTTTTTTATTTTCTTTCATTTTTTATCATTGTCACAGTTTGTGCCAAATTTTCGTTGAGTACCGATTAATTATCTAAAGTTGGGTGACCTTTTACCTTATGGGGATGACAAATGAGCACCACATGATAAAAAAACAAATTATAAAAATTGAAATTCATTCACATTATTAGAATTTAGAACTAATCCTTAAATTATTATGTCTCCTAAGTTAATTTCAGAACAGTATGACTAGTTGGTGTCGAATATATTTGTACTTTTAAATTTTTTAATGTAACGCTTTAAGTTTTTATTTTTTTTCAATTTTGATTATCGTCAGTGCTAATTTATCTAAAATTGGGTCACCTTTTATGCGGATGACAAATGAGCTCCACATGATAAAAAGAAAAAAAGTGACCCACACAAGCTAATTTGTGGCTCAGATAAAGTGATTGTGAATCCACCTCAGACAAATCCGCATTTATAGAAAATTTAGGAGAAAATGTGATGAGTCGAAAGATCGAAGAAAAACAGAAACTTAATCGAGTAAATTGAAAATTTTTAAAAGTACATATATATATATATATATAATTGAGTACTTATATACATATAAGGTAATTTCAATACAGTATGAAAATTTTACATTTTAGTACCCTGTGGTTTATACTAAATTTCAGAATTGTACTTAACGTTTCAAATTTTGCATTTAAGTACCCTGTAATTTATACCAAATTTTAGAGTTGTACCTAATGTATCAAATTTTGCATTTAAGTACCCTGAACTTTTTAAAACATTACAACTTGGTTCCACTGTTAGATAACAATTTTTTTCTTGACTTGAGTTATTAGTTGTAATGGAACTGACCTGTTCTGAGGGAAAATCTTAGGGCAGTTTTCTAAGTAGAAGTTGTTGATGTCCTTTGCTTCATAAAGGGGCCGGTTGTCCTTGTTGGGAGCTGTAAGCATGGTGGTCACAAGACCGCCGGTGCTAGTTCCGGCAATTATGTCAAAATAATCTGCAAGTCTTGCATCTGGCCCATCCAATTCCTATACCATAATATATAACACAAATCATGAACACAAAATTTTAATTAATCAAGTTATAAAATAAAAAAATATTGAAGTGATTCCCAAATGAGATATCGAACAAACTCGTTCCTAATGAGATACCCACAAACATCATAGACGATGATCAACTCAATATCCACAAGCGTACGTACGTGGTGTCTCAAATAGGTATGTCTCAAATGAGATATCAGACAAACTCGTCCCAATGAGATACCAAATTAACCGGCCCTCAATAAGATATTGAATAAACACCATGAGGCCAGCGTCATTAACAGGACCTTGGGATTTTAATCACGAGAGGAAAATTCGGGATGAGTCATGTTAGTTATCCACCTAAACCGTAGTCCAATTCACTACGGCTTGTGGTTGATAAAATAAAAATAAATGTGGTAGGGTTTTGTAAATTGTACCTGAAGCTTGGATTCAAGAAAGGCTAGAATGGTGCTGGGAATTATGCCTCTAATGCCCCCTCCATCGATGCTCAACACTGTCACCATCCTTCTCTTTTTTAAACCAGTCGACATTGTTCGAATTCGATTTCGATTTTGATTTCAAATCAATTAAACCAGTTGGATCTGAAATTTCTTTCTAAAATCTGTATGAATAATATAAATCACTTAGAAATGAATGAAGTATATATGTAAGATTGTGTAAGGAGAGCTCAACTTGTGAAGAAAAGCAGTGATTAACTATCGTCTTTATAGCAAGAAATCTGTGGAAAAAGAATTAAGATAGACCAGCAATGGCGGCCCATGCTGACTGTAATTAAAGAAAAAGGACGATGAATAATGCTCCTAGCTAGTCCTATTCCTATAGGCGGCTAATTAACTCGAAGTCTTCCATTAAGTCATTCGCTTCATTTTAATCTTGCATGGGAATAATTACACCTTCGATTATAGCTTAAATATGAATTAGAAGAATACTAATTAGTAGAATTCTCTTAAAAGAAATATTTGATGATTTGTTGGCTTTATAAGAGTCAAATTCATTTTTTATTACTATATAGATAAAAAAATGTCACGTTTAATATTAACTTTGAGTCAAAATGATAAGATATATGATCGTAAATCTCCATATACAAAGACTTTCATTTAAAAAGTGTCATCATGAATTTTTTTTATGAGTTATATATCACTAATATTACTGATTGAGTAATATTTTTATTTACGGTGTAGTGAGAGATTTTAAATCTCGAATTTGACACTCATAAAAGAATAAGATCAATACTCAGTATATATTGATTATCTCTTTCTAAGGTCTTTATTAATTACATCTTCGATTATATATAGCTTAAATATGAATTAGAAGAATACTAGTTAATAGAAGTCACTAAAAAGAAATATATGATGATTTGTTGGCTTTATAAGAGTCAAATTCGCTACACAGGCATCTTATGAATTCGTACATCTTATATCATTAAATTTTTCCTCAACGAGAAGAACCTAACAACATATTTTAATAGACTAAGAACTACGAGAACAACATAATTAATGTTTCACTTAATAATTTATGTATAAAACGTGACACGTTTAATATTAATTTTGAGTCAAAATGAAAAAATATATAATTGTAAATCTCTATCAAAGACTTTCATTTGAAAAGTGACATTAGGCTTTTTTTTTTGAGTTATATGTCACTTATATTACTGATTTAATATTTCTTTTATTTATAATATAGTGAGAAATTTTATATCTTAAATTTGACACTCGTAAATAAATAAAATCGATATTCAATATATATATATATTAATTTTCTCTCTTAGAAAAATAATATATCTTATACAAATAATTAATGCTAAATTATGTATTTTGTCAACTACTTCATGACCTTCCAATTCAATATCCAAGGTCTCTTGCCTTGATAGCTCATGCAGAGAATGGTTCATTAGCTTCCAAAAAACCAGTGTCTCATTGTCCCTTATCAATCCCTATCATATTGTGCAAGTTGTTTTATACTTATCTCCAATTTGATGTAATATACTAAGAACTACGGGAACAACCTAATTTATGTATCGCTTAATAATTTTTGTGTAAAAAATGTCACGTTCAATATTAACTTTGAGTCAAAATGATAAGATATATGATCGTAAATCTCCATATACAAAAACTTTCATTTGAAAAGTGTCATCATGCTTTTTTTTTTATGAGTTACATGTCACTAATATTACTGATTGAGTAGTATTTTTATTTATTGTGTAGTGAGAGATTTTAAATCTCGAATTTATCGCTTATAAAACAATAAGATCGATACTCGATATATATCGATTATCTCCTTCCAAAAAACCAGTCTCTCATTACCCCTTATCAATCCCTGTCATACTGTGCAAAGTTGTTTTATGCTTGACTTTTCTTTTTCGTTCATATATGCAAGTTGTTTAATGGTGGCAACATCATGAACTTTTTGCACATGCATTTCAAGACATGAAAGATTTAATTACCATATTCATCTAAAAACATATTCATTCATACAAAAAATAAAATGAAAAACAAAATGGAAATACTTGTCTTGTGGGAAGTCTCGAGTTCGAAGAAATTGATACATAATATATATATATAGACAAATTACACTTTACTACCATGTGGTTTATATCAAATTACACGTCTATATTTATACTTTCAAATCTTGCATTTATCACCTTATATTTTTTAAAATGTTATAACTTTATCCCTCCGTTATATTTTCTGTTAAAATTTCTGTTAAAATTATGTTTTGAACAAAATGAGACCCATGTTTAGATTAAATGAGTGTCAAATAAACGCTAAGTGGTATAAAATAATAATAAATTTATTAAAATAAGTTAAATAATAAATATATCCCCTCTCGTCTTCTCCGCCGATCAGCCTCCATAGGGCGCTGGGTTTCATCCATCTTTGACTGGGTTTTTATTTTTTAACCACAAACTCACTTGGAAGTGAAAGAGTTGATTCTTTTGTTTTGCTTCTTGTCATCATCATGTTTCTCCTTTGTCTGGCCATTACAGAGCAGCAAAGGCAGCATCTTGGACTGATGAAAACCAGCATTAATCTTCTCAAAGGCCACATCAATACTACGCTTGTTTCGAACGCCAGTTTAGGTTTCAGAAAAAAATTACATCTCCAACCCAGCAGCTCAGCAGGGTTCTCAACTACCCCATCTTTAATGTTCATGTGGAAGCTTGGAAGAGCTAGAGCAAGACCCAATTTAAGCTCCATCACAAATTAAAGCTGAAAAATAATATGCAGATTTTGCGCCTGAAATGTTTTGATTATTAAACGAAATTGTGCCAATCTACAGGGGGAAAGGCGGAGCGAAACCCAGAAAAGTACTCATCGTGATCACTTCATTGTCCCTAGTAAGGCAGTCCCCAAGGCGAACCGAAAATTCTAAGTACTTGTATCAAAGAATTTGGCACTACCAAATAGCTAAAATCTTGGAATTTCGTGGTTCTGGTTTGGCATTAAGATCAACAATTAAGAACTTGAAGCACTCCCCAGTTCCCAAATGTTTATGAATCATCTGAAGATTAAAATGTACCCAGAAACAAAGCATGAAAATTTACCAACTACCAAGTACAAAGTTAATGGGGGTTGAAAAGTGAAAGAGTTAGTTTGGGCAAAGTAATTCATGGACCCTTTGATCCTGAATATCCAGAAAACAAGGAATGTCAATGCCATGTAATAATTAATACCAATAACCAATTAACCAAAAATAAATAAACAAAATGGCAATCAAGAACTACCGATGAGGCAATGCGGCGGTGTGTGGGAAGCTGATGAGGCAAAACGCATAGCTGCAAGGCTTGAAACTGACTGAGAACAACCATCTCCGTTTCAAGAAGGAAGGAAACTGGGGAGGAGACAGAACACAAACGTATTGACAAGGAGCAAAACAAAAGAAACAACTTTTTCACTTCCAAGTGAGGTCAAAGATGGATGCCATCTCCGGAGGCTGATCGGCGGAGAAGACGAGAGGAGAGAGGAGGGTGAGATTTTTTATATTTTATTATTTATTATTATTTAATGTCTTGTGAAGCTTATTTGACATTCATTTAAATTAAATATGAGTCTCATCTTGTTCAAATCATCAATTTTAATAAAAAATTTAACGGATAGACAATATTGTAACATTTTAAAAATTAAAGAGTTATAAATGCAAGATTTTAAAACACGAGTATAAACATGTAATTTGATATAAATCACAAGATATTATAGTGTAATTTGCTATATATATATATATATTGTAATTTTCCTTCCTCAATATAAAAAAAAAAATCATTGAGTTTTTTACACAATTTTTACACAAACACCCCTCATATTTTGGACCTTACACAAATACCCCTTCAAGTTTTAAAACATTACATATAAATTCATTTGTTAAGCGATTATCAATTAAAAATTGAGATCAACCTAAAAATTGACCCTCTATAATAATATTTTCAAAATTTTAATGATAATATATCTAAACAACCATATAAGAATATTTTAGTATTTACATAACTTATATTATATTTAATTAAAGAATTTTTATATTTTATAGATTATGTGTAATGTTTTTAGAATTTGAATGAGTGTATGTGTAGAGTTCAAAACCTAAGAAAGTATTTTTGAAAACATAAAGAACCTCAAAGGGTAAGTGTTGTCTAGAATTGCTTGCATACATATGAGTGATTCTCAATAAGCACCTATTATGTGCTTCTTCAAGAAACGCTCTAAAGAAAAAGTAGTTACGAATAGAATAAGTGCTTACAAACGCAATCCAAACGAATCCTGAGCTAAAAATAGCACTTATATGAACTTTTGTGCAACTTTTCATATTTTTTTTATAGAATAAGAACATTTATATCTTGAAATTAATTCATCAAGTTGATGATACGACCATTTACTTTTATTTTTTATACAATGATATTGGTGAAGGAGAAATTACAATATATATATTGGGTATCAATCTCGTCATTTATAAAAATCAAACTCGAGATTATTTACATAATGTGTAGAAATAAATACCCTAAATACTATTAGGCCATACCTTGAATAGTGATACGAACATTGCAGTCGCTTATATCGGAAAGCATTGCCTAATTAATTTACTAAAAAATTAGTAATTTTACCACGTGATTTCTATGCTTCATTAATCCATCAAGCTGTTGGTTAATTTATTGCTGGTCATTAATGGCAGATTAATAGCCTGATAACGACGGTAAACGCTAGGTAGGTCGAGGCGCATGTGATTTTCATGGTATATAGTGTTGGGTTGCTTTCTGCTACAGATGGGTATATAGTATTCATGTGGTATGATTTATATATGACTAATTTGTTCTTAGAGCACTTATCAAAAGAAAAAAACTTTGTTCTTAGAGTCAATAATTCAACATCGTCACTTTCTATCCACTCTTGGGTAGCTAATTAGTGATTAGAACGAATATACGTATCTGTGGAGTCAATAATTCAACATCGTCACTTTCTATCTACTCCTGGGTAGCTAATTAGCGATTATAACGAATATACGTCGCTGTGCTGTAATGAATTCGATTCATTTTGAATCAAATTAAGATTTAAATAAGATCGAGGATATAGTTTTGGATTACGACACTTCTCTATCTCGAAATTTTAACTGACAATAATTACTAACTAATGAATTTATTATATATGATTCTAGCTTGAAGAGATTCCCTTATTAACTAAAAAAAAAAATCATCTTCCTAGCTATAAAGATTTCATAATCCTTTTGTGTCTCACAGCTCACAAGAAAGATCATCTATCATTTTAGGTATCGTCTCTCAACTAAAGGATAAATAAAACTCAGCATATATTAATAAGTTCCTCATATATATATATAGATTAATAGATATCTATACACATGTACTGGTATTATAGAGTGGAATAATAAACAAGATTGATATATGTCGTGTTTACGTAATTGAAATAAGAGAAGTTGCGAATTTAAAAAAGTTTAAAATATGAAAGAAAAAAATGAATGAATATGAAATTAACTACCACTAATCAATTTTTTGAGATAATGAATTATTGGGAATTATGAACGAGAAGAAATTCACACACATGCTTTCTATTCCGACATGCTAATACACGCTGTAACACGCATATAAATTCAAGAATCACAGTAGTTTCAGTTCTGATTTCGTAATTAAAATGTATAAGTATTTTAACTATTTTAATAAGCAATTACGCGGTAATACGTGTTAGAAGTACATAATAAAATTAATTTACCTGTTATAATATGATTAGATATTTATTTCGATTTCTGACTTTCTTACGTGTTTACTATTACATGGAATAAATAAAAAAGTAAGTAATTCTCAGTAAAAACCATAATCCATGCAACTCGGTCCATTCTTCTCCTCAATCATGGCTTCCCTACTCGGCTACATGTCATGGTGAACCTAAATCCTACATGTTGGGTTTCAAATTTGGGCTTGGCCCAACTGTATATTTCACTCGGCGGACCCAATTGTATATTTCAAAATGAGAGGAATTACTTTTCCATCCTCTTGAGTTTTGGCGAAGAATTTTTAGATTCCATTCTTTTGTTTGGTGAAGAATTTATATCCTCAGAAATGCTTACTCTAAATCCTCTGATTCCCACGCAACCCCCTCGGTTGTCACGGCGCGCACAGCTTAACGTTGACTCAGTACGGCCGAGTCGTCGTCATCCATGGCCACCACGTCAGCAGTACCCGAGCCGTCATCCATGGCGGAGTCCGATTCCAGGTCCGGTCTCCCTCTCATTCTCCTTGCACCTAAATCCTCCGTTTCGTTCCAATCGCGTAGTTCGTCGATTAGGGTTTGTATATCGAATTCTAGATTGCTGCCAACAAATAAAATGAAAAGTGAGCGCTTTGTATTCAAAACTTCTGATCATTTCATTCATTGCAGCTGTGTGAGTCCCGATTACGCGGAGATCATTGTAGTGCGTCACGGCGAAACGGCCTGGAACGCTGATGGAAGAATCCAGGTCCTTTTCCTCACTTAACTTTGTTAAAAATTGAAAGCTTGATGTTTTAATTTTGTTTTCTATTTAGTTTCATTCTCTTTTTAGCGTAAGCACATCGTTGAGCTAGTAGATTTCTATATATGTTATGCATTCTATCGGCTCCTCCCTTTGTTGGCTAACTAAGTTTTTTTTAGTTTTTTGATGAGCATGTTAGAACCAAGAGAATAGCAGAAAGCTTTTGTGAACACACAACCTGATTGCACTAGAAAACAGGGAGAATACTTCTTGAATTGAATAACTCTTATGGCTGTTAAATAGCCTTACAATGAAAATAGGAAAGGAAACAACAACCCACGATTTTATAGGACCTAGGATCGTGGTGCATGACTAAGTCAGAAACAGAAAATGAAATCATGTCCCTCAAGTATCAGAGAGATTATTTGCAAGACTAAAACTAAAACTTGAAACCAAGGAACCTTAACGGCTAGAAAGTTCCAACAACTTTATCATCCTCCCTTAAACTGAATGTCATTGACAATCAGTTTATTCCAGGGTATTCGCAAACACCCATTGATTCTCGCATTTTCAAAAAAACTTAGAACTTCAACGGTTTAGTCATGACATCTGCAATTTGCTCCTGGGTAGAACACTGTGTTAGCTCCACTACTCCATATTTGACCAGATCTCGAAGGAAATGAAAATGAATGTCTATGTGCTTGCTACGGCCATGCATTACTGGATTCTTCGAGAGTTTGATGGCTGAAATGTTGTCGCAGTACACCATCGTAGGTCATGACTGCACATGACTTAGACTTTTCAAAATTTTCCTTAACCAAACAACTTGACAAGCACTTGATGCTGCAGCAATAAACTCAGCTTCGGTGGTAGAAAGAGTAACCACTGGCTGTTTCTTTGAAGACCAAGATACTGCACTTGAATTTATCATAAAGACATGGCCTGAAGTGCTCTTTCTGTCATCCTGATCTCCGGCATAATCACTATGCTCTTCATCTCCTCCCTTCCTATAAAACACCCCAAAGCTAGCTGTTCCCTTCACATACCTTAGAATCCGTTTTGCTGCCATCAAATGAGACTCAGTGGGACGTTCCATGTACCTGCTGATTAGACTCACAACAAACATCAAATCAGGGTGTGTGGCAGTTAGATACATGAGGCTTCCCACGATCTGCTTGTAGAGAGTACCATCTACCCCCACTCCTCCTTCATCCCTTGTGAGTCTAAACGCAAGAACCATTGGATTTTGCACTGAGTTGCACTGGCCCGTGTTGAATCTTTCTAGAACCTCTTGAGCATACTTTCGTTGGCTAATAAAGATGCCATCTTCCTTTTGCAACACTTCAATGCCCAGAAAGTATCTCATTTTTCCGAGATCAGTCATGTCAAATTCATCCATCATGGACTTCTTAAATTGTTTGAACATAACTTCATCATTCCCGATAAATATAAGATCATCAACATAAAGACAGACAATCAATATTTTACCTCCAACCGTTGTTTTAGTGAACAAAGTATGTTCGTAGGGGCATTTGTTGAAGCCTTCTTTGACAAAGTATGACTCTATGCGACTGTACCAAGCTCGGGGAGCTTGTTTGAGTCCGTACAATGCTTTCTTAAGTCGATAGACTTTTGATTCTTCCCCCTTCTGTTCATAACCTGGAGGTTGATCAACAAACACCTTTTCATTAATTTCTCCATGCAGGAAGGCCGATTTGACGTCAAGTTGGTAAATCAACCAACTTTTCTGTGCAGCAAGGGAAAGCACCATTCGAATTGTATCCAAGCGAGCCATTGGTGCAAATACTTATGCATAGTCCACTCCATATTGTTGGTTGTATCCCTTAGCAACTAGTCGCGCCTTGTACTTGTCTACTTCCCCATGCTCATTGAGTTTTGTTTCAAAAATCCATTTCACTCCAACAGTCTTTCCTCTTGATGGCAGATTGGTTAATTCCCATGTTTCATTCCTCTCGATTGCTTCAATTTCTTGATTCATGGCATGTCTCCATTTTTCACTTTTCACAGCCTCTTCAAATGTCATTGGATCAATATTGGTGAACAAAGCTAGATGAGCTATATTCACACCTTCTTCATCGGAGAGACCTTGACCAGTCTCATAGTCTCTCATCCATGCTGGTGGCTTTCGTGTTCGTCCTTCTGGAAGTGAGGCTTCGACATTTGAGGTGTCTCCTTCAAAAAGGATGCTGTTATCGGACCCATTTTCCTCCAGTTCTTTAACTGCCTCAGACTAATCTTCATTGCTTTCCTCTTTTGTACTTGCTTCTCCATCGACTTCCCATTCTAAATTAGCCACGATGGCTAGCTTGTGACTATCATCCCAACTCCACTCTTGGTCTTCTTCAAAGGCCACATATCTGCTAATAATTATCTTCTTTGAAATAGGATCAAACAGCCTGTAAGCTTTAGATTCTTCACTTACCCCTAGCAAGACACATTTGAGACTCTTGGCATCAAGCTTCACTCTCTTGTTGTCAGGTACGTGGACATGCGATATACAACCAAAGACGCTGAAATGCTCCACTGATGGTTTGAGTCCATTCCAGGCTTCTTCAGGTGTCTTGCTCTTCACGGCAAGAGTTGGACTTCTATTCAGCACATGCACCGTCCAATTCACAGCTTAAGGCCAAAATGTTTTAGGAATTTGCTCTTCTGACAACATACTTCGTACCATATTCATAATGGTTCGATTTTTCCTCTCGGCGACACCGTTTTGTTGGGGAGTGTATGCAGCTTTCAATTATCTGTGGATCCCATTCTCATTACAGAAGCTTGTGAACTCTTGTGATGTGAACTCACCCCCTCGATCTGTTCTCAGACTTCGAATGAATGCTCCTGTTTCCTTCTCAACCCTAGCTTTGTAGGCTTTGAAAGTAGCAAAGGCTTCTGACTTTTCTACCAAGAAATAAACCCATGTTTTTCTACTAAAATCGTCAATAAAGGTGATTAGATACCTTTTGCTGCTGTTTGAAATTGGATTGATTGGGCCACATATGTCAGCGTGCACCAACTGAAGAATTTTGGAAGCCCTCCATATGCTTTCCTTTGGGAATGGATCACGATGCTGTCTCCCTACCAGACAGCCTTCACATACTCGTTGAATAGCTTTGAACTGTGGTAACCCTTCCACCATCTTCTTTTGCTGGAGTACCTTGAGTCCATTCCAGCTGAGGTGTCCATATCGACAATGCCAAAGAGTGGCCTGGTCTGTGGTCAGAGAGGAGAAACACTTTTGCTCTCTTGGTGGTGGGCAGTGAGCGAGCACAACAAACATTCTATTATGAGTCATCTCAGTTTCAATGATTTGACCTTTCTCAGGATGAAAAATCTTACATTTTCCTTGTTGAATGAGCACAGTGAGTCCCTTTTCTTGCAGCCGTCCGATGCTTAGCAGATTGTTCTTCAGTTCTGGGACAAAGAAAACATCCGTGATCACATGAATAATTCCATTCACTTCCATTCGAACCCTGCCTTTGCCTTGTACAGTAAGACTTGAGTCATTCCCCATCTTTACTGATTCTCTGAAACTACTATCAGGGTGAATAAATATATCCCTCCTGCCACACATATGGTTGCTACCCCCAGAATCAAGGAACCAAATGTGCTCCGTTTCAGCTTCTTTGAAATCAACGTGCGCCATCAACAACATCTCTTCTGCTGTCTCTGCATAGTTTGCCTTTTGATCCCTTGCTTTCTTTGGGCACTCCCATTGAAAATGCCCTAGCTCATGACAATTATAACATTCTAGAGTTGATTTGTCAAACCCAAATCTGCCCCTTCCTCTTCCTCTTCCACGATAGGTACTCCGACCTCCGCCTCGTCCTCCTTGCTGTGCTCCAGAAGTGATTTGCAGTGCTTGTTCTTCCACTACAACATGGCGACTAATTCTTTGTTCATGAACTAACAGACTACTTTGAAGCTCATCGATGGACAAAGTATCCAAGTCATTGGATTCCTCAATAGAACATACAACGTAGTCATATTTCGGAGTCATAGACCTCAAGATCTTCTCAATAATCACCACATCCACTATGTGCTCCCCATGAATCCTCATTTTATTAGCAATGATGAGAGTTCTTCCAAAATAGTTGTTGACCGATTCTCCAGCCTTCATGTGCAGCACTTCAAACTCTTTTCGAAGAGCCTGCAATTGGGCACGTTTTACACGTGCTGTTCCTTGATATTTCTGCTTCAAGGAATCCCAGATGTCCTTCGTTGTGTCCTCCTTCAATATTGTCGCCAAGATCGATCGATCGATGGCTTGGAACAAGTAGTTCTTGCACTTCAGGTCCTTCAACTTCTGATCTTCAAACACTTTCTTCTGTGCTTCACCTGGATCATCTCCTTCTCCTGCTTCCCCGTCTCCACCAAGTTCCAATACTCTTTGGAACGTAGAAAGTTTTCCATCAGCATACTCCAGTGATCATAGTGTCCATCAAACCTTGGAATGGCAGGTTGCACGAAGCTGCTCTCAGACCCCATGTCTTTGTTCCTTCACGCTGGTGACTGTGGTGTAGGCTTTGATCAGGCCCCGTGGTGGAGCTCTGATACCAAATGTTAGAACCAAGATAATAGCAGAAAGCTTTTGTGAACACACAACCTGATTGCACTAGAAAACAGGGAGAATACTTCTTGAATTGAATAACTCTTATGGCTGTTAAATAGCCTTACAATGAAAATAGGAAAGGAAACAACAACCCACGATTTTACAGGACCTAGGATCGTGGTGCATGACTAAGTCAGAAACAGAAAATGAAATCATGTCCCTCAAGTATCGGAGAGATTATTTGCAAGACTAAAACTAAAAGCTGAAACCGAGGAACCTTAACGGCTAGAAAGTTCCAACAACTTTATCAGAGCAGAGATGCTGATATGTTTGTAGTTAATTGATAGCTGACACACTCTAAAATGTTATGTGCAAATTTTTTAATCCATAGCTTATAAAGGAAGCTACTTTGAATTGTGTTCATATTGAACATGGTATGCAAGCAATCAATCGTTAACAAAAACATGGTTATGGGATGAAAATATTGTTCCTTACTCATAATGAACATTTGTTTCTACTACATTATTATATCAGCAGCGCTGCAGATAATGTATTTTTGTTCATGATTGAATTATCTGCAAACCTTTCTTGTGGCTCTGAATTTTAACCTGCCACTGATTAGACCATCTTTTCTTTCTTGTCAATAAATTAAATAAATGCCATCTGAAATTTGACCCATGTCTGCATTTAGTTCTTGAATTTCAAAGTGGCTCACTTTTCCTCTTGAACTTCATTTGCATGTTTTAGATGACCCTAAACGTGATATCTGTTATCTTTTTCTGTAAAAAATGATCCTGCGTGACACACGCACTTTATTAGGGGCATCTATCACTCCTCAGGAACCGCAGGCAAAAAATAGGAGATGCTTAGGATGTTTTCCATGGGAAGACACTGTATTGTTCTTTTTTAAGAGTAAAAGAAAACAGAATGAGCGTGCATCCATCAGTGCAACCCCAATTTTGGGGATGGTGGCCACGGAAGCTGCTAAGATTGGGTTGCCATAGTAGCAACAGAAATTCCCTAGAAACAGCACGCCCAGCCATCCTAAGTACCTCCTTTATTTGATTTTCTTGTGGTTCCTATGGACGACAAACCCATTAAAAAAGACCAGGTGCCTGGCACATTTTCATTTTTTATGGATGTGATAACAAACGTTACGCCTGAGGATCATCTTAAGACATTAATGAAGTTCAGGGGCAAGGCAAGTTTAATTCAGGAGTAAAGTTCCTCGACCATCAGTGAATTCACCCTTCTTTTCTAAAAGAATAAAAATTGTGTATGTTTGTCTCGCACAGGGGCATCTGGATGTTGAATTAAATGATGCTGGGAGGCAGCAAGCAGCTGCAGTAAGTTTCAAATAGTATTGTACATGCTATTTGAGTCTTACCCTTGCTTATTAATGTCTGAAAATTTAATCTTTAACCCTTGAAGGTGAGTGATAAATTATCCAAGGATCCCAAAATCTCCCTTGTATATTCTTCTGACCTGAGTCGAGCATATGAGACTGCACAGACAATTGCAGCCAGGTGGGGAGGGCTAAAGGTATAGAATTTTGTTTAAGTTGCTCGTTGTTGCATCTACTAAAGCAGATTTTTCATTGCAGTAATGAATTTGTATATGGTGTGCGGAAAGTGCTTTCTTGATGCTCTAAACAAGATGAAGAAAAAAATATGAAAATGGAAGCTGCATGATATATGTTTACTGTGTTTTGGTTATAATTTAAATAAAAACATGGGAGTCAAAGTCTTGTTAATCAACTTATCTATTACCAAAAATCGGAATTGGATGAAAGAAATTTTTAAGATGAAGCTAAATGCATAATTTGGATAAGAGAATGTATCTACTCACTATATATTTATAAAAGAGTGTTGGTTTAAATTTCAGGTTGTAACAGATCCTGATTTAAGAGAAAGGCATTTAGGGGATCTTCAAGGTATTATAATGCGTGAATCTGCCAAACTTTGTCCTAAGGCTCAACAGGCCTTTTTATCTCACGATACAAGTCAGGAAATTCCGGTAAGCAATCTTCTTGTACTTTGAACCTGATGTTTGTCAAAGTCAGTACCTTTTGAATTTTGTATGTAAGTTTAACAGCCTTATAACAGAAGTACTCCGTTAAGGATTTTATGGAAATGGTTGGTGTGTTTTAATTTGGCCCGACTGGGCCTGATAATGTCACCCTGGGCTGGAGCCTAGCTCATTCTATGTAGGTATAAAGAGGGCCAGTCCTGCCCATGACAGCTAGACTATTTACAGCTGGAGGTCTACATGTTGGACCACCTTTCTGCTTGTTGGAGCTGTCTTTATTTTGGGGTACTTGACTGAGGTTGATGTTCCAGCCTCTGGTTTGGCCTTGGAGAGAGAGGACTCAGACCATATAAGATCTAAGATTGTCATAAAAGCTTAGGGCCGATGTGAAAATTATCTCAATTTTTTTGTTTCTAGTTTGCGTTTTTAGGTCAAAAGATGTAGGAAGAGTTTTTGGGGTATGAGGGATGAAGAAGGGTGTGGGAAAGAGGAGGAAATAAAGGAGAATGTTTGAAACAAAAACTTTAAAGTTAAAACAAATTAAATAGTTTTAATTTTTTTGTTTTTGGCTTTCCTTTTGTGTAACCTTCCATATACATTTCTTTCACATCCCTCCTATCATCCCTTCTTCACCTTTCTCCCATGTATTTACCCTCTATCTCTTACACAAAAATGAAAACCAAATGGTTTCCAAAGAGTCCCTTCCATGGAACTATACTAGTATTGACCTTGGTTATCTAATTACAAATAAATATCTAGTTGATGACCTATTTATTATAGACTGTCCTCTTTTATTTTTGTGGTAAGGATTAGCGTCACATGGCATCTGATATCATGATTAAAAAGAATGAAATATCTACTTGGCGCTTGTAGCTCAAGCAGTTAAAAGCACTTACCCGTGGACCTAAGATCCTGGCTTGAACAGAATTTGGGTATGAATTTTTGCATTGGAGATTTATGTGTATTTCACTGCTTCATGTATGCAGGGTGGTGGAGAAAGTCGTGATCAACTTCATCAACGCTGTACATCTTCATTGCAGAGAATTGGTGATAAGCATAAAGGTAAGGTATCATTGGGATGTCTCTTTGATACTTTACTAATTGGAATTTGCAAATCCTTTTCTTGGTGAAGCTTTAGTTAATTCTGAACAGAATTTTCAATCACACCAATAGCAAAGTGCAGTTCAACTACTTTTTTGTCGAACGTAACAAACATCATAGAATTGTTTGAACTCCCAGTGACCAATTCTAGTTCATTTTCTATTGCTCATGCTGTGCCTGTATGACCTATTCAAATGCAATTAATACTCATTTTGCCTGTCAAAGTTTAACTACGCTACAATAACAAATGCAAATTTAGATCAAGAGTGAGAGAAGGTGCAATATGACTGTTTCAATTGCAGGAGAGCGAGTAGTTGTGGTCACTCATGGGGGGGTCATTCGAACACTCCACAGGAAGGCTTGCCCGAATGGAAAGTCTGTAGGGAAGGTTGCAAATACATCCGTCAACATTTTTCATTTGCACGACAAGGACAAATGGACCATAAAATCCTGGGGTGACATTAGTCACCTCAACCAAACAGATTATCTGCAATCAAGTTTTGGTGGGGACGAAAAATCTGGTTAGTTGGTGCTTTGCATGAATGCGGAATCAACTATTCCACCATTATATTGAATTGATTCATATGATTTTTGGGTTTAACCCAACTGACTTGGAAGTCCTAGTTTCGATTTTACTCTCTATAGAATTGCAAATTGCTTGCATCTTCATTTAAGTTGCCAACTTTCGTAACCAGAATGTAAGTTGTACAAGACCTACCTACCTGCACCCGAAGACTCAAGTTGTGGATTGCTGGCCCGGTACCTACCGGCTACTGGCTGCATCGCCTTTCTAGGGTTGGAAGAAGTTGAAGCATAAGGTACGACTCACAAATGAAAGAATAAATGCCGCCTATGGATCCCAACATGAATTAGGAAACTGTCATTGTTGCTGGAGTTTTATTTCACTTGTTGGAATGAAGTTTTGTTTTTAGATGAAAAGTTGTTTTGGATGCTTTTGCTTATTGGAAAAGCAGCTGTAGTAGTATCAAGCTGTGTAGCTCTCATTTATTGCTGGGTTTATGGAAATTGAAAGTTGGTGGCTAGGTGGTTGTCTAGTAGATTTTTCTTTTTACATATCTTCCTACACATTGATATGTGACTAATCTTTGTCCTATAAAACATTGATATATGACTAATCCCCGTCCTTATGGAACCCTGCGTCCACATGAGGTTGATACCAAGTCACCTCTTACGCCATTTGATAGCCTCAATAGACCGCTAGTGGGATTCTACCAGTCTTCTTACCGTAAGAGTGATGAGTAAACCCTAATCTAAGATTAGGGGTGAAAGTGAGTTGTAAATTTCAATTTTTACCAACCTCCAAGCTCAACACATCCGAAAATTCTGGAAAATGTATCGAAATAACTAAGGCTTTTTCTTATATGAAAATGCTGAAATATTCCGAAAGATGTTGTGAAATGTATAAAATGCGAGAATTCTGAATTACATTATCAAATTGAAAAGTAATTCTAATGTTAACAGTTCTAATATCTTTTTAATCGGAAAGGTTTTATGGGTTTATGATCTTCAAATCCAATCGGAAATTAGACCTAATCAGCTGCAAACCATGCATATCAACTTATCAAGTAAACCGGTGTGATTGAATAAGTTAAAATTAAGCAAACATTCACTCGAACTCAATCCCGATTTCAAAACAAACCTCCACAATTTTGGAATTTAATGATTTTCATTAGAAAAAAAAGAATAATTAGATAAATACCTAAAAGTTAAAACGACATGATCTTGAGTCTTTGACCATGATCTAAAAACATCATCATAAAACATATTGACCTTATAAAAGAGTGGATGGTAGGAGAATGATTCAATATTTTCACTTTTCTTTATTCTCATAATAATATAAATTCATAATTTCATTGGCAAAGAAGGGTAAGCATGCTCGTCATACGTTGCGTGGGGCTCCCATGCATGATAATAATTTTACAAAAAATACTAAGGTAGCTATCCGAAAGGAAAAAACCGATGGGCAAAAATAGTGAGAGTTATATATTTTTTTTACCAAAATTTGAGATATTGCTCATCTAGAAAGATAAAACTAATTTCTAACGGTACCTAAATATCAGTATCGATATTTATTTTAAATATATAGTTTTCTAATCTAATATCATTATATCGAAAATCCTGAATGATGAAAATAATAATAATAATAATAAATTTTATTTTCTTTTATTAGGAATTTCCATGTTGCTCTTTTTTTATTTTTGATAAATAATTTCCATGTTGCTCTCTTTGTATTTTCTCTTTCACTTTCCATTATGAGATCTCTTTGACTGATACATCTCAAAGATCCTTTTTTGACTAGACCAAAGAACGAAGATGGAACTATTTAATATAAATTTTCCCTATAATGATCATGCCTTGTGATAGTCAACCATAAAATAATTTTAATTTTGTTTTGGATACAATAAAATAATTTTAATTAATTTTGTATCATGTTCATGTTTTTAGTGAATTGTTTTTTCTTTGTTCAATGAGTCCACCACATCTCTAACCAATTCAATTTTATTCCAAGGCTCAAACATGGCACAATGCATATGCCTTTCAGATTCATTGATCCAAAATATCATGTTAAATTTTAATATCTACATAATCTTTCTTTGGATATTATGTTTATTTTTTTAATTAAAAGATGAATTGTCAATCTTATAACAATACTTTTATTCATAGTAGAAAAAACGTAATATAATAACAAAATCTAAACATGTGTTTATATATTGATACCGACATAGCCGTAATTTATGTTATTAGACATTTTTCTTTCACATTGTTTGACAAAAAATATCGGAAATGAGCAAAATCTATCATCCTCCACGGTTTTATTTTATGTTTTTGTTCTTTGGTTTCTTGGATTGGTGAGATTATGATGAAATTTCATATTTCATCTCAAAATAATGTAATGAAAATGTACAAAAAGAGATGATATTATATGAAATTCATGTTTAAAGTTTTAGTGTGGGGCTGAATCATGATCCATTCTGTTTGGTGCGCAGCAAGATGATCAATCTCATCGACGTGGTTCGGGCTTGAAATGAAGCTTTCGATTTTAAGTGGGGAACAATTTATTTTAATCATATCATTAAAAATACATTTATCTGATTTTTCTTATTTTTAAATTTTGATATGGCACACCTCGATCCGAAAAGTTCACGTGGATACCAAAATCGAGGCATCTTGGTCGACTTCCTAGACACACCGTTTCACTTTTGACTTTCATCGTCACTTAGGTCCAGCGTCCAGGTGTTGTCCATCATGCCTCGAATTTTATGTCCACGTGGATTTTCCGGGTCGGAGTGTGTCATCTCATACTCAAAATAACCTCATTTTTTCGTTGAACAAAGCAAATAAAATACTCTATTTGAGGATCAAGAAAGTATATTTAGGTTAAGCCATACAATAGGACGATCATAATTATGGGTATTGAATTAAACAGAAATATAAATAGTCGTTTTTGTCATCCATGTGGATTGAAGTTAAGATCTTCCATTTTAACGAACAAATATATGCTACTAAACTGTAATTTTCTTTCATTTTTAATTGATTCTAATATAAATTGTTCTTGTCGTATATACGAGTTAGAACTATCCATGTCGCATTCATTATTGCTGCCACTTTCATGTGAATATATTGAAACCGCCCCCCAAAGTCTAAACTGAATTCTCTCCTTATCCCTTTATGCCAAAGTAAAATAAGAAAAAGCCACCAACTGCCCACTATCTATCGATCTCCCTTACTTGGTTAGCAAGTTTATTGGTAATTTTAGTATTCTGATTAATTGTGAACGAGATGGATTCATTTGCATAAAGTTTCTCATAAACCTTATGCATTTACATTTCTAATTTCCTTAAATTTTTAAACAACCAAGTTGATGAGGATGATGTATTGAATCCAATCTATAAGAGACTACTTTTGCACAAAAGTGGCTATCAATAGGGAACATGATTTCAATTAGCCATAACGTGTTATAAGTAACAAACGAGTAAGCGTTTGAAAATACATACGTTATCCATTACAACATATCAAAGTCGATACTCTGATTTAATAAGAATACTGAGATTTGTTGTTAGATTATTGTCAATCAAAATTACATAGTTAGACATAATTGATTATACTTATCGATGCTTTCATATATCGTAACTTATTAACTTAAAATACGCAACTTTTCGAATCATATTGTGTACATGGCTAAAGCATGCGCAACTCATGGACCAATTCCCTTAATTATTTTGTGTACGCTTTGGTTGAAAGTCTTTGCATACCCTTTCATTCTTTTAAAAACGAGTACTGAATTTTTTATTTGTTTAAAAAACCACGCCTTTGCTTACCCATTTGAGAGGAAACCAAAGCCAAAATATATTGCTCATGTCAACATTGTCATAATTCATAAAAAATAATAATAATAATAAAATAACCACAACATGTTGACGCAGTAGTTGGGGTGATCCTAGGCTCGGTATGCTCCCGGCTCGTCCTGAGTTCAATTCCTGGTGCGTTGAAATGCGTGTTTGAGTCTTCTCGAACTTGACCTTCGGAAAGGTGGGATGTCGATGTGTGTGAGTCTTTCCGATCTCCGGATGTGTGTGAGTTTTCCCGACCCAGGAAGCGTGTGAGTCTTCCCGATCCCCAGAACGGTGGACTGCAGAGTCTTGCTGACCTCCGGATGTGTGTGAGTTTGCCCGACTTCTGAAAGAGTGGACTGTTGTGGTTCGCAATTAGCTAGTCACTTTAAAAAAATAATAATAAAATACGTCTTTGCTTACCCATTTGAGAGGAAACCAAAGATGGAACCAAAGAGGAACCAAGGAGGAACCAAAGAGGAGCTTTCCTTGCTTAGCACAGGGCTGCATTTGACCCCTAAAATCCAAAATATATTACTCATGTCAATATTGACATAATTCATAAAAATAACAAAAACAATAAAATAGAATAAAATAAAATAAAATAAAATACGTCCTTCTTCAATCATTTGAGAGAAAATTAAAAAAACAAAGCAAAATGTATTTTACTCATGTCAATATTGACATAATGAATTAAAATAAGGAATAAAATAGAAGTATAGTTTTCTCCAAAGGCATCTTTTGTGACTTGTCCATGAAGAAAGGGCAGGAACGACGTTGTTTTGACTTACCTTCATCAGAAACGTCGTTTTGTACGTACGTCAATCCAAAGGAGATCATTGGCTAATTAACGGCACCGCAAAACTGATTATTAATTTAATTTAACTAACTTAATTAAATTAAATTAATCACTAATCAACACAACTCACCCAGCGCACGCCACGTGGAACATTCACACGTACAGACTGGACCACTCCCCTCCCCAACTCATTTACTCGTTTGCTTCAACAAGAGAGAGAAGCTAACAATAAATTATAAGAAAATAAAAATTAAATGAGATGTTTACTTATATGAAATTATTGTAATTTCCTAATTTTCCTTGATATCTATAAATATCAAAACAACCTGACATGATCGATCTCGTACTTATGATTATTGGTATTTCAAAATAAGTAAAAGTAGTAACAAGTTGAAGCGTCTAAGTTTTCGTACTAAATGATGTGTGTTAGGAGCAATATTTACATTCACGATAAGGTGTATGTGCTTATTCTCCTCTTATTGATTACCGAATGTTATTTATAATGGTCAGAATCATTGGTTTCTCAAAACATAATGTTAAGAACATTCATATATGTATCAGTTAATTTGTAGGTTCGTAATAGCATCTTAATTGTTATCTAGATTGTCACTTGTTTCGATATGTCGAGACTACCAAACGATTTCTGATTTTGTTGATTTTCTACTTAAATAGTATTTACACATTATTTATAGAAATTAACGATTTCGATCATTACACTTAGATAAAAAAAAATTCGATAATCAAACTTTAAGAAGAACTTGTGACAAAAAATAAAAATAAAGTATAAGGTAAAACTTATATAGAAACTTGGTACCACTGTCATTTTCCGTAACTTACCATATCATAAATTCATTAATTAAATACAAAGCTTCATCCGTAATCAATGAAATTAGTTAAATAATTTAACTAACTAATTAATTAATTTCAGTAGTTGAATAAAAAAAGCGAAGGCATCGTCGTTTCCCTTTTTATCGCTGTCTGTGGATCGCTTCCCTATCCATCTCTCTTCTTCCCCCCGTCTAAATTTGCCGGAGAAAATCACCTCACAATTCCCAGAAATTCAAATTCAAATCCACAGAGACAAAAAAAAAGGAACCACAAAAAAACCCAATTTCAAATTCTTGAGAATTTGGAAGAATTTGAAATCTCTGGGATTTTGAACTTTTGATCCGAAATCCAAGCAACCATGCTCTGACCCGGACTTTCGGAGTTTAAATCCCCAAACTTGGTCTGTTTGGGGAGAAATCGGATTATCAAAAATGGGTCTTTGCACCTCCAAACCCTCCCCAAGCTCTCACCCAACTTCCTCTCCCAAATCGGATCCTCAGCCAGCTAAGGAGAGCTCCGTTTCGCTACCAAACGGCTCCGGCCATGTTGAAAACCACAGAGATGACAAGACTGAAGTGGAGAACGTCAAGAAGTCGTCGTTTTTCCCGTTCTATAGTCCGAGTCCGGGGCACTACTTCTTCTCCAAGAAGTCTCCGGCGAGATCTCCTGCGAATGTGAGCTCGAACACGACGCCGAAGCGGTTCTTCAAGAGGCCGTTCCCGCCTCCGTCTCCGGCGAAGCATATAAAGGCGGTTCTTGCGAGAAGGCATGGGTCTGTGAAGCCGAACGAGGCGGCGATACCGGAGGGGAGCGAGGCTGAGTCTGTGACCGGACTTGATAAGAGTTTCGGGTTCTCTAAGCACTTGGCGAACAAGTACGAGATGGGTGAAGAGGTTGGGAGAGGGCATTTTGGGTATACTTGCAAAGCTACGTTCAAGAAGGGCGAGTTCAAAGGTCAACAGGCAGCTGTAAAAGTCATCCCCAAGGCCAAGGTTTGCAATTTTTAGTTTTAATGAGTTTACTGATCAATTGAGCTGCAAGATAGTGGGATTTCTGGATTTTGAGGATAGGTGGTGTTTGTGATTGACATTGTTTGAGTGAGATCTGTAGGCACACACATCGTTCACAGGAAACACAGAAACGATTGGGTTCTAAGTTGACATTTAGTTCTGATAATTACCATGAAGTGGTGATATGATTTTTTTTTTTTGGGTGAAAGTGGTGATATGATTTATTTTGCCTGTAGATTTGATATTTTTTTTATCTGCTTCTAGAAACAAGTTATGTTCTTGTCAGACGGCCGCATGTCTTCCATTTTCTGTGATTTATTTTCTGATGTTTGTCGGGTGTTTTGTAAATTGGTAATGCACTGCTCTTGTCTTATTTGCTGATTCTGTTTTATGTTTGTATCATTAGATGACTACTGCTATCGCGATTGAGGATGTGAGGAGGGAAGTGAAGATATTGAAAGCTTTGACTGGACATAACAATCTAGTAAAATTTCATGATGCATTTGAAGACCATGATAATGTCTACATAGTCATGGAGTAAGTCCTGCATGCTGCATTTTTTTTCGAATTATGTTCTTTATACTTTTCTTCACCATCATTACGGATTTCTAACTACAATTGGCTGTTTTTCAGATTATGCGAAGGAGGGGAGCTCTTGGATAGGATACTTGCAAGGTATTTCTTCTGCTGCCTGTTAGATTTGAATGCAAGTATCTTGAACCTGTTATGTTCTGGTTGTTCTTGATGGAATGAGAAGTAGGAAAATTATGTTGAACTTTTTTGGTAATTAAACAGCAACTGGTGTCTTATTGTATATTGTTATTTCTTTCTGCAGGGGTGGGAAATACACGGAGGATGATGCTAGGACCGTCATGATACAAATATTAAACGTTGTTGCGTTTTGCCACCTCCAAGGCGTGGTGCATCGGGATCTTAAACCTGAGGTAGGGTATATACTGTCCTATGTATTGATTTAAACTTGCTGCATTGCATCACTAACTTAGACTTGCCCGTTTGATTTTTTTATTTTACTGAATAATCTGTACAGCAGCATGCAAGCAAACTGCATTTTCTTCTAGCATTTGGTTATAACTTTGCATTCTTTTCTCTTATGTTTACTCGTCTAACTGTACTTCATTTCCGGATCAGAACTTTCTCTTTACATCGAAGGATGAAGATTCACAATTGAAGGCTATAGACTTTGGATTGTCAGATTTTGTTAAACCAGGTTTGTTGACAGTTCTTCAATACAGAATCTATACCACTTGCTCTTTTAATGGCTCTATAAATTTAGGCAATGGATTCTTATGACAGAATGATCTTTGCAGATGAGAGGCTTAATGACATTGTTGGTAGTGCATACTATGTAGCCCCCGAAGTTCTACATAGGTCTTATGGTACAGAAGCTGATGTCTGGAGTGTAGGCGTGATTGCATACATCCTTTTGTGTGGCAGCCGTCCATTCTGGGCTCGGACTGAGTCTGGCATTTTTCGGGCTGTTCTAAAAGCTGATCCAAGTTTTGATGAAGCACCTTGGCCGTCTCTGTCCACAGAGGCTAGAGATTTTGTCAAGCGCCTATTGAATAAAGATCCACGGAAAAGAATGACTGCTGCTCAAGCCCTAAGTGAGTGCCTTATCCACTTTAAAAAATGCTTGGTCATGGATATATAATTATTCTTTCAAATTTTCACTCACTACTTTCTCTTGTAGGTCACCCCTGGCTTAACAAGTCTAATGACGTTAAAGTTCCTCTGGATATATTAATATTCAAACTCATGAAGGTCTACATGCGTTCATCAGCTCTCCGGAAAGCTGCGTTAAGGGTATGTATATAATGCCATTTGAATTGGAAATATATACTAATAATTGTTCTGGTGACTATTAGATGTTATTCCTTTCAAATTTTTTCTTTCCAGCTTTTCTCTGGATCACTTTTGCTAGTTTATTTTTATCTCATTGTGTAGTAATTTCTAGTAGCTTAATAGTTCTTTCAACACTGGCATTTTGGCAGGCTCTTTCCAAGACATTGACTGTGGATGAGCTTTTCTATTTGAAGGAGCAGTTTGCGCTGTTGGAACCAAACAAAAATAGCACAATAAGCTTAGACAATATTAAAACGGTTGGTTTCCTTGCAAATTTATTTACTCATTTGAACTCCATATATGGTTGGTCATGGTCCTGAACTTCTCAATGTTGTCAGGCGTTGATGAAGAATGCAACTGATGCAATGAAGGAGGCACGAATTTCTGATTTTCTTGCATCGGTAGGTGCTTTGACTAGTGTAATGGATGTGACAGGTTATTACATTTTGTATGTCCTTAATTCTTATTAAAACATTATATTACTCGTCTTTGGCAGCTGAATGCATTGCAATACCGAAGGATGGATTTTGAGGAATTTTGTACTGCTGCACTAAGTGTCCACCAACTTGAGGCTCTTGATCAATGGGAGCAACATGCTCGTTGTGCTTACGAAGTTTTTGAGAAGGAGGGAAACAGGGCTATTGTTATTGAGGAATTGGCTTCGGTATGTGTGCATGCATTTTCCTTTGCCTTTTGTTCATTACTTCTACTATCAAGTTGCTTTCAGTATTCACTGATTGATTAGAGAATCCGTGAAGTTAGAAATTAAAATTTCGAAATGCATAAATTTTTACTGATCCGTAGTATTATATGAACAATGTTTCAGGAACTTGGCCTCAGCCCTTCCGTCCCAGTTCACGCTGTTCTTCACGATTGGATTAGGCACACTGACGGAAAGCTTAGCTTCCTTGGGTTTGTCAAATTGTTGCATGGAGTTTCTAGCCGTTCGGTACCAAAAGCTCAATGATAGTTTTGGTAAGATCCAAGAAGTTTCTTATAGGATGATATTTACCCACGTTGTCTTCTCCCATGAAACAATGGCTTTAGAGGTGGTTGAGAAGTTTCCTAGACACAATATTCTTGATGTTTGCGGCTGCAATATACGACGATTGCGAATCATTTGATGAAGCTCAGGCTCGTGCACACTTGGGACGGGGCTGGTGAGGTATTGGACCCGGTGCTCAAGGTGAAGCTTAGTTGATGTCTTCTTTTTTTTTTTTTTTTTTTTTTTTTTTTTCCACTGTAAATCTTTGTAGTTATAGATTAGTGTGTTTAGTTGCAGATTAGAATAGTCCTCAACTGGTTTACCAAAACGATCACACTTGATGTTTCTGATATTAGATTGGCGGGACATGCCCACAATTATTATGTTGTAGCATCTCTTTCTCCTCGTAATATTACTATTTGAGCAGCATCATCACTTCTGTACTTTGTTCAACATCACCTGTCAATATTTTCGTTTTTATCCCCACGGATTTCATTCTTTTCGGGTCAGCTCTTGATCCGAATTCCGACGTGGCCTCAACCTGATTTTTCCCACTCCGATTGATCTCAAGGTAAACTAGCGGATTTTCTCCCGACCACGAACACTTTGGGTTTGTGAGAATGTGAAAAAAATAAAAGTCCCATATTAGAAAGTTGCATAATCTTATAAGGGCTTATAAGGAATTGGACCTCTCTCTCAATTGCCAATTGGTTTTGGGATGTGAGTGGTGCACTAGTGTAGTTGGTCGGAATGCCCGCATCCGATTGATTTCAAACCGTCTAGGTCGTGTTCTTGGCTATTGGGATCTCAACTTTGGATGGGTCGGCGTAGGGAAAGTTGACTTCCAACCAAATGTTGGTCATGAGTTGCAATTGGGAGGTCGAGATTGTATAAGGCCGCCCATATGAGACACCACCATTGGGAAAGGTAACTTCCAACCAACTGTCAATCCTGAGTTGGGATTGAGAGGTCGAGATTGTATAAGGCTGCCCATATGAGACATGACCATTGGGATCTCAACTTTGGACAGGTTGGCGTACATAATGAATGTGACTTCGAGCCAACTCTCGGTCAAGGGTTGGGAGGTCGAGTCGGGACCTGACCCATCTTAGCCTTATTTGATTGTATAGGGCCGCCCATACGGGACACGATCATTAGGATCTTGACTTTGGACGGGTCGACATCCGTAGGAAAAAGTGACTTCCAATCAACTATCGGTTCGGGGATAGGATTGGGAGGTCGAGTCAGGATCCGACCCATCCCAACCCTACTTGATTGTATAGAGCTGCCCATACAAGACTTGGCCTTGACGACTATACCTAGCGTTTCTCTAATAGGTCAATAGTACCAGGCAAAGATTGAAGAATTTGGCCATGATCCTCTATAATAGGTCCCGCGCATTCCTAGAGGCCAGTAATAAGAAAAGCCCTCTCACTTGTACTACATTTGAAAATGTTGTTGTTTCCTTAAAAAGATGGGCCTTCCCGCTAAATTAATAGGCAGAAGTGCACAGCATGGGCTTTCCCGCTAAAAAGATGTACCTCATCTGATTAGGCCACAAGGCCCACAACGCCCTGAATTGTTTAAACGCCACGACATGGCGTTTCCAATGTTATCTGAAGTCCTTCTTGTGGGTTCGGACCGTTCGGTGGACATTTGTATCAAAATCCCCATTTTACCCCAATCGGAAAAACTTTGAAAATCTAAAACGACGAGGTCTGAATTGTTTTGTTGGTGTTTGGGCTGGCTTTGTGGTTGATTGAAATGGCCAGGAGGGAAGCTAAGCGCGCTTTTATTTGTATCTCTTCGTCTTCTGAAGAAGATGACGACGACAAGGACCAAGTAGAAGACAGCGACTTTGAAGAAGAAGAAAAAGAAGAAGACGACGACGGCGACGACGACGATTTTGATGATGAGAAGGAAGAGGACGACGACAACGAAGATGACGACGAGCAAAATGAGGAGGGCGATGACGAGGCCCTCTGCAATAAAGTGATTCGCTCTCTTAAAGGTTTTCATTTTTTTTTTTATTGAGAATTTTTTGGAATTTTTTTTTTTATTTCCACTCGCATTTCTCTGTGTCTTGATGCTTCTTTCAACTGCCGATGATGATTTGAAAATGATACAGACGCGTGTTATGAATTGAGTCTTCTTTGCTTCAGTAATGGCGCGTGTTATATTTAGGTTATATACAGACGCATTTTATGAACTGAGAAGTTTGTTGTTAATTATTGCTTTTAGCAGAGGGGAGTGATTTGGATTCTTTAACTCTCAAAGAGTGCAAAGCATACTTGCGGTGGCACGGCCTTCGAATTTCCGGGACAAAAGCTGTGTGTATACAAAGAATTGAAGAGCACCGGAGGTAAGGTGTTCTTTTGAATTTCAACTGATTGCTCATGTTTCTGTGTTGTTTGTAGCCACTATACTTGAGGTAGAGATTTTATTGATCGAGTGGTTTACTTATTATTCGCATCTTATTAGGTTAAATGATGGAAATGGCGAAGCACTGTATCCGAGATCATCCTTTGTAATTAATTGTACAGGTTAATTTATTACTATAATTTTATATGCATTTTTTTGTTCACCATGTTTGTACCAATTTTTGCTTTAAGTTTATTATTCCACGCAGGTGACGTCTGTAAGGGAGACGTCGTGCTCTTCACACAGAAAGTTTATGAGAAGTATACACTTATCCCAGTTCTTTTTCTTTCATTGTTTTGTCATGTGAGTTTGTGTGCAGCTTCCATCAATTCATTCGGTGCTTTAGATCGAATATTTTATTCAAACAGGTTTGATAAGGTCACAAGGCATGGAAGGATTCTAGGGAAGAGAACTGTTGCTGGCAGGGTTGTCAAAGAAAGCTATGGTGCAGCCAAACAACAACATACTTTCACGGTGAGGCTTGAGGCTGATTTTGGATATACATATTGGAAATATTGAGGTTCATATGTAATTTGTAAATTGTTGTTTTATATGATCTGTTGTCATATATCACAGTGTATATGGTAGCTGTGAGTGATTCTCTTAACTGATCAATGTTCCTCATGTCCAAGGTTGAAGTGTTATGGAGCAAGGGGATAAAGAAGCTGTGTCCATTATTTCCCTTGCTCGTGAAGGGTCGTAATCTCTATAAATTGAGAACCTTCAGACAGGTAGCTGTAAATATGTAGTCCTTTTTGCTTTTGTGTTAACTGTTAACTGGTATGGGCTATGAAGATATTGGTTTGCTTGCATGTGTTGTCGTCCACCATTTTAGTGTTGGAGTAATGAAGCTGAAAGATCTATAGTACTTGCTGAGAAGCACAAAAGAGGTGGAGCAGCAAGGCGTGTGAGGGCAATGAAACAGTCAAAGAAACGGATTGCAAACGAAGGTATTAGGAGGGAAGGAAGCAGTTTACTTGCATATTACTTCTTGTACAGAATGAATCTTCCTCTTGCTCCATTTGAGAGAGAGATTGTTTGCGTATTTCATATCTATTGTATGATCAGGTGTGAAGCGTCAGAAACAATCACATTTTACCAGACCAAATCAAATTAGAAATAACAAGGGATCTAAACAGGGGAGGCATTTTGATAGACCCCAGAAAAGGACATCTCTTGGATCTGTAAACCAAAATAGTTTCAGTCAACATCGAGCAGCCCTGCCATTGGAGCACATGACTCTTCAACAAAATTCAATGAGTAAATCCCAATGTTTTAGGATGCACCAGAAACCGGATTGGCCTATTATTGATGGAGTTCAAGCTCTTCATTCACAGTATGCCCCTCAAGTTCCTCACCACTCTCAAGTAGACTTTCAATGCAGGATTGCACCTTTCCAGCCATTTTCTCATGTGATGGGCTCCACTTCAACCATGTTGAGATATGCTGTAACTGATGTGGATACATTTATTCAACCTGCCTCACAAGTTCAGAGGTTCAATGACAGCAATTACAGCCACCATGGTTACATAGATCCTGGCGACAATCTCGATCATCGGAATCACATATCAAGATTGAATGTTGGCAGGCCATTTCATCCCTATATCACAGGAGCTGAGACATATGGACAGTGGAGGTATAGGCATTGTTATGTTCGAAGTAGGATGTTTTTACTGAGCTCCGTATGGTGACTTATTTCTTCTCATTGGGAGTCTGCAGGACAGAGCGCAAAGATGACTTGTTTCCCTAATGCATTCCAATCGATGAAACAAGTTTCAACTCACAGCATTTGAATCGGTATCTCCTTTTCCTTTAAATGATGATCTGTTCATTTCCATACTTCTACTTTGAAACTATTACTTCATTCTTTTGTAGACTTGATCATTAGGGCTTCACTATGTATATATGTCAAGAATGTTTGTCAAAATTCAGTCTTTAAGTATTTTAATCTAAACAACCGTTACTGTCATTTTGCTCGTGTATTTATGTTAGGTATGTATCTACCTGCCTGTGCTGAGGTTTATCATTTAACCAGAAGCAATGGCGTTTCCGGCCCGCTCATGCTGCAAAACCTCTCCTTGTTAAAAATTTTCAGGCAAAAGGAAGATCACTCTCTTGTTTTCCTATTTAATGGGTAGTTAGTTACATCTTGTATGCCATAAACTCAAGAGAATTATTCCTCAGTTACCCGTTTGAGTTCATGTTGTGGGTTCTTAATAAAGTTTGTAGAGTGAAAATCATGGCATGGATAGTATTTAGGATTGCTTTTTTTTTGGTCAACAATACTATTTGGAATATGTACGAATAAGGAGGAAATGTTAAAGATCAAGTTGACAACTTTTTCTCTTGGGTCACAATCATAGTTATATGCTTTTCTTATTTTTTTTTCAAATTCTCTGAAGACTGTTTCGTCGTTTTGAACAAAAATAGTTTCATAGTTAAATTTGGTAGGGTTACTATTGCTATATAATCTTTTCTATATTGTTGTTTATGGTTGTTAAGCATGCAATTACACGCGAAGTGTTTATCTTTTGCTAAACATGAAATAACTGGTGAGTGGTGACTACAGTGGGAGGGCATTGACTAAGAATTCCTGCCTGTGCCTGGTGGCTATTACCGGCGTGCTGCTGCCACTGAGTCGTGATGGTGCTCGGATGAGGTGCACGAAACTAAAGACCAGCTAGGTTTGTGTTGCGGACTTGCTTGAGTGCTAAAATTTATTCTTGTGTGCTTTCTTTGTGGTCAATTGGGGATGCTACTACTATTTCATGTTAAAAACTGTAGATTTTATGTAATTTAGTCTCATACTGCGAGTGAGTGACTACTAGTCGTCGATGCATATGACACTTGAAGGTGCCTACTCTCATGCATGAATGAATTTCCTACCCCTATCAATTGTCGTTGAATTAGCTAATTACATGACAGATTTATCTCAGTCATTTATAAGGGAACTTGGTAATTGGGAATTATGGAGAGTGGGTGAGTGAAATGAGGGAGGTTGCTATAATGAACTTTTGAGATGGGACTCATACGGTTGTAGATGTCCTGATATCATTTCATTATGTGTCATGTCTCTAGAGTGACCTAAAAAAGTCCCTACTAGCTACAGCTGCTAGTTGGCCATAGTGGGAACCTTGGTTGCATCATCCACGTAACTTTAGTTGCTTGTGGGTCCTGCCAAATGATTGCTCTTCCAAGAAAATATCTCTACAGTAGTCACATGTATACTGTACAATTTACCCTCATTGTACTGTGATCAAGGAGAAAAACTTTCCTACAACGGGTTTATATCACGCTTCTCTATTACTCTGTAGAGCGATAGAGCAACGGAATATCACCCGTGGTACTGAAGTTTTTCCCTTGATTAAGAGTCTTTCTACTATACTATAATGTATGACATACATTGCTTAAATGAATTGCATGATTTTTTAAGCCTTCACATGAGGACACATATGATTTGAATTTGATTCCCATAAATTAGAATCATATAGGATTTGTATTTATTGTTGAGTGTCACATATAGTTCTTTTGAGTTTTTTTATTTCTTTATTTTTGAGGAAATGGTTGATAGTTATAGACCAATAAAAAATAGCTGATTTTTACCGTTAATACATAAAATTCACCTTTGTTAAACTCACCACGTAGGAACAATATTATAGGAAAAAACTTAGGCAGTCTAAATTTCCATACATTTTTTCAATTCCAGACTCCCAAAATATGCGATCCTCCTACACCTCTATCTGCACCTCTGCTACCATCTCCTCCACATTCACCTCTATAATTATACTATCATGCCTGGTAAGAATATAAATAAGAGTGTGACATTTACCGTCGTTAAAATTTACTGCAATTTAGACGTATTTTATTTTATAACTAATAACCAGTATTGACCTAAGCAGATTTGGCAGCACAGTACATATATATCATGACCGATCGAGACGACTCCTTCTCTGTGTTTCTAAAGCTATCTTACAAACTGTAGAAAAAAATAATTACATGCAGTCAATAAGTTCGGTAGAAAATAATCGAAAACTGTGTCGTGAATTGGAACACGAAGTCATCTTTGTGTCCATGCAAAGATGCAACCAATGTCGCATTTCAATTGGATCCTTCATTCTCGGTACACATGGCAAAAAAAATGTTGCATCAAGCCGACAACAAATTCACCTATCATTTAAAGCCTATCATTTCATTCGTCCCCCCAAAATAATGTACCATAATTTCAATATTTCTAGAATGAGAATCAAACACGCCCCATGATATAACTTAATTGATTAAAAGCGTTGATCAATATTCGTCGTCGGAGTTTCGTATTCAGATTAAATAATAACATTAACCCGAAATAATATTTGTACACATTGCAACAGGAGGAATGGTGGAATATACACTTCTTATTTTGGGGCCCACATTCATGGTAAACCTGGATCCACAGTTCCGGACCACTTGGGAGGTTGATTGGGATCTCTGCCAGCAAGGGCTAGCTCAAGTCCCGGCCACTTGTCCGTAGCTTAGGTCAAGTGGGAGGCTCTTTCAAACTGGCTTCATGGTGTCTTCCAATTCTAACTCCCTTTGAGAAAAAACAAAGTACATAAAATAAAAAAGACGATGATGACGATGAAGATGATGATGATTATCGGGTAATTATTACGATAATCATGATCGTATACTTAGAGCTAAGCCAATTAATTATTGGCTAATAGAATCTAGGAGGGTTAGGGGGACGTAGATCGATTTCTTGGGTCCAAGCACTTTTGTCTTGAACGTGCAATTGCCAGTAGGTCAGAGCCACTACGTCTGGATCCATCGATCCGTCTCCTAATGTCCTTTGTGAAGTATTGGAGGATGAAGAGGGCGATGGTGATTGGCCCACCTTACTCCTTTTAGGTGGGCCAACCACACCGCCAATAATCACATGCGCTATGTGTACACCGAGCGATTGAAACTCCATGGCCAGGCATTGTGAGAGTGCTCTCAACGCGAATTTTCCACAACCTGATGATAATGTCATGTGGTGTTATCGTCACATTGAAGAACCTCGAAAATTAATGTTTGAAGTATTTGAACTAGTAGTTGTATTACTTACATTGTTCAGAGTAGCCAGCAATGCCATTAAGTGAAGCTGAGCAACCAGTAAACAAAATCGTCCCCCTTCCTCTTTCCACCATACCAGGAAGAACCTTCAATTAAATTAATTATCCATGTTTAATTAGCATAAAACTAATTTCAATCACATAAAATACACATTAAGCACGGCATCAACGTTATATTATCAGGACTATCAATATAAATCATAAGCTCTTAATCAAGATTTGTTCTTACCCATATGATAAATCTTAATCTCCGTGTTATATTTTCAGAACATTAATCTTAATCAAGATTTGTTCTCACTTTTTGATATTATCGTTATTTTGTCAGACTGCTAACCTAATCAAGGTTTGTACTTACCTATATGATGTATCAGATACATGCTTATCTAACGATGATTTATATATTGTTCGACTGTGAATCTGAATCCTTGATAAGATCACTTCGGTCTTACCTGTTGGGCACAGTGAAAGGCTCCGACAGAAGAGACGGCGAGTGACTTCTCGAAGGAGTCGAGGCGGATGTCGGTGAAGTTGGTGGGGTGCCAATTGGGTGGCTGCTGCTGGTAGGCATTATAGACCAGCACCTCCACAAAACCCAGAGACAAAACCCCTTCAAAAGCCTCCCTCACGCTTCTAGACTCGGAGCAGTCGATCCTTATGGCAAAAACTTGGGCCTTTTCTTCTCTCGCTATCTCGTCCGCGAATTTCGAGAGTCTCCCGAGATCTCGGGCAAGAATAGCGACGGTATAACCTTCGTGGGCGAACTTAAGAGCTATGGAGCGGCCTAGCTTCGGCCCCACGCCCACGATCGCTGCTATACCGCGCTGAGGGTGATGAGCTGAGCTCATCATGCTCCTCATCATATTCACAGCTAGCTGTGTGCAGTGGAAATGAGTCAAATGATTTAATGAATGATGAGTAGTTATGAGTACTGTGAGTTGGCTAGCTGGGTAGGATGTGCTACGATGCATCCGCCGTGAGAGGCATAATATTCTTGGTTGGCTTCTTAGGCGTCGCTCTGGAGGGCTCCGTGCTTCTCGGTTACGGCTCCGTCTTATATAACCCCGGATGCCTCTCTCTAATTATGGGACTCTGCCTATAAACTTAGTCAACTCATGCTTAGTGCGTTCAAAGTATGATTATACATAATTAATGGACAACTATAACTTAAATTTGATGATTAACTATTACAAGGACAACAATTTCCTTTTTTTTTTTAACAATACAAGGACAATAATTTCCACTGCATAGTATTGTTCTTAATTATCATAAAGTTTATATAGAAACCTTAAGTTGTAAAGAATTAGGTCGTGTAAGTAATTAAGATTATGTGTTTGGTTTCGGTTATTTAGAAACCTTAATTTTTAAGCTATTATGTTGAGTATGTAGCTAAGATCCTATGTTCGGTTCTGGTTATATAGAAACCTTAATTTGTAAGTTATTATGTCGTTTACGTAACTAAGATTCTATGTTCAGAAACCTTAATTTATAAATTATTATGTAGTGTACGTATCTAAGATTCTGAGTTCGGTTATGGTTATATAGAAATCTTAATTTGTAAATTATTATGTTGTCTACATAACTAAGATTCTATGTCCGGTTCTAGTTATATAGAAACCTTATTTGCACTACAAGAAAAGCAGACTTGTCCGGCGAAACAGATTCGTCGAGTAAAGTTCACAATTCGTCGGGCCACATAAAACCCAGCGAACTTTCGTCGGGCAACGTTCGTCGGGCCACCGCCGTCGGGCTTGATGTTAGTCCACGAAAATAGTGAGTTCGTCGAGCAATTATAAGCTTGCCCGGCGGATCCATTCGTCGCCTATGATTTTCGAGCAATCCAAAAGTCAACAACTTTTGTCCGACGAACGCCTTTCGCCGGGCAAAGATACAGAAATTCAGTAGGTGTGCACCGAATTGTCTTACTTTGCCCGACGACAGTGCTTGTTCATCGGGCAAAATCTTAATATTTAAAAAAATATTTTTTAATAAAATAAATATATATAATTAAAATAAAAATATTTTTTCAAAAAATACAATTAAAATAATAAAACGAATCAAATGAAAATAAAAAAATATTTATAAATATTAATGTTATGTTTTTACATAATTAAAACTAAAGTAATGTTTTACATATTAAGTTCTAACTACTTGATGACGGATTGGGGTGGTCGGAGTCCTGGGCGGGCTATTGGGCCAGGGGCTAGGACTGTGACAGAAGCTTATCCAGCCCACACTCAACCAAGCAGTCAAGCACCTTGGCGATGGCAGCCTTGATTTGATCGTTTTGAGCCTGGATCTGCGCATTTTCAGCTTGGAGGGTCTCAAAGTTTCTCTTGAGCTCCGACATCTCCTCGGGATTGGCTCGCTGGGAAGAACTTGAAGAGCGACTGGAGACATCCTGAACTATCTCGTCGCCTGCCCCCCGGACAGTCTTCCCTGGACGCCTACTAAGTTGTCGCTCTAGGATGGCGATCGACCTCTCGGGATCCGGTAGCTGCTGCTTCAACGGCACGTCGAGATGCTGTTGCGTCATCTCAGCTTGTGTCTGTTGGACGTCTTGCTCCATCGCCGCCTACAAATTCGAATAAATATTAATTAGAAATATAATTATCAAATTAAAAATTAATTTTTAATCTGCAAAAAATAAACTTATGTGAATATTATCAGCCTCCTAGTTGCCCCGACCAGCGTACACTTGCCCCCAGGCATCCACCTCAGGGAACATTGACTCGGCGATGCTCCGATCCTCCTGCTGGGCCGATAAGGATCGCGACCCCCTGTGGTGGTTGAATTTCTTCGCTCCCCGGTTTGATGTGTTGGCAATCGATTTTCATTGTTCATTCGTAAAAACAATAATTATATTTTCAAATGGAAAATAACATAAAAAAAAAAAAAAATTTAACTAGGTGGACAATACCACATAGCTGGGGGACACGAAATGGTCGCACAACCACAACCACCAACTCCTCTGGAGGATTTGCCCGAGCTTCCTCCAGGGAAGGCCAACTCTTGTAGCATTTGTGGAGCTCGTACATCCTGTCGGCGTACCGTAACTGCTAGTGGTTTCTCAGGTATTTACTGACGTCGGTGTCCTCCAGGTTGAACTCAAAATTGATATGCAATAAATTATTAAAGTTAGTAAAATAATTAAAAATAATGAAAATAAAGTAAAAAAAGGGAGAAACACGTACCGATAACTCTCACCAACATCGCGTGATATCCTCCAGGGGTTGGTTCTTGAAAATGTCCCCCATCATCAGGGACTTGGTGCGAAGAATCGCGCCCATGTCATGCACCATCAAGCTGTGGATTTTTACGGCCGTTGTTCGGAGGCGAGGCACGTACACCACCAAGATCTTTGCATTCGTTGTCCGGTAAATTCGTTGGGATGTCAAACCCCGGTTGATCTCGCGCACGTTCATCGATTTCCCTACAAATTCAATGAACATTAGTACAAAATATGAGTAACAAATAAAAATGGTTGTTTAAATAAAAAAAATAATCAACTTACCCTTAAAGAGTGCTCCGACAACAATTTCTAGTTTGTTTGCTCTGGCGTCGTCCTGTGGGGGCTGGGGGTAGGTACGGGGTTCCCCCCGTTTCTTGCTGTGATGTCGACGATCCAATCGTGCACCGGGTCACTGATGATCCAAGATCGATACTTGAACGGACGCCGTTATGGAGGCTGCCTCCTCCGCCGCATGATCAACGAGATCAAGGCGGGTCCTAGATGTGATCAAGGTGTGATGCGACATCTACAATAAGAAATTTAAAATAATTAATAATAAAAAAAACCAAATATTTTTAATATTAAATATTAAATTCACAAAATAAAAACAAAACCTCATATAAAATTAACCAACATTTTTTTAATTTGAATAATAAAATTGAAAATTAGTAAATTGGCTAATAAAAAAAAACCACCAAATTCTATTTTTTTAAAATAAAACCAAAACAAACATATATTAAATTTAAAATACTAATTAATCCAAACAAATTTAAACCTAAATTACTAAACTCAAAATTCACAACATTATACCTAAATTTCTAAATCCAAATTTCGGGAATAAAACCAAACTTACAAATTAATCCAAATATACAATAATAATATCCAAAATCATGAAATTCACATATCCAAAATTTAGAAAGCTCACATATCCAAAATTCACATATCCTACATCATATAAAAAATTCACATAAATGTTTTTAAATTCACATATCCAAAATTCATAAAATTCAAATATCCAAAATTCATATAAAATTCATATCCAAAATTATAACAAAAATCATATGCAAAATTCATAACGTTATACCAATTTCAACATTATACTAAACATAACAATTTCAACATAAATCATCAACATTAACTCTAAATTACTAAATCCAACCAAACTTAGTAAACCAAATATTTATATTCGAATCCAATCCAAATTCACAATATTCAAATAAAAACCCTAAATTCACAATCTGCCAAAATCCAATCCAAATATCAATTCCAATTTCAATACAATTTCACAATATCCAAACCAAATTTCAATCCAAACTAAAATTAAAATATAAACAATCAAAATTGACAATAACCAATCCACATTAACAATAGAGAGAGAGAGGGAGAACGAGTTCAACCTTGAGATGACTGCCGGCAAGAGAGAGCTGCGGCGGCGAGGTAGAATCGGCGAGAGAGAGGCAGCGAGAGAGAGAGAGCTGCGGCGGCGAGCTTGAGAGAGGAGGAGTCCGATTGAGAGAGAGCGAGAGAGGGTGGGAGTGGTTTTTTTCGCTGGCGACCTTGAGAGATGAGGAATCTGGTGTGCTTGCAGAGAGGTGAGGGTGGGGAGATAGCGAGGAAAATGAAGAAGCTAGAAGGAAGAAGAAGATGAGTAAGTCGCTACTTATATGTGTCTGAATAACCTTGCCCGATGAAGGATTCGTCGGGAATATTTTAATCAATTCGTCGGGTAAAAAAAGGGGTGGATATTCGTTGGGTATGGAGTTTCCCTTTCTTCGGGCAAATATACGCAGCAAGTTTGAGTTTTCGCAAAAATTTTGGAGGAATTTATAAAATTTTTGCGATAAAAAAAATTGTGCATTTTTTTAACATTGCCCGACGACTTTAGTATATTTTCCCGACGAATCGTGACAAATTGCCCGGCGAATGATTAAATTCGTCAGGTAAAAGGCTTATGTTGTTGAGTTTATGACTGATCTAAAAACCAGGTCCGACAATAGAATTTTCAAGATCGGGACCGTTCCTTTTTTGGTTTTACGTGCCTAAAGCCCCATCGATCGTTATCGTCATATTTTACGGAGCTTATGTACCTCGATCGTTAAGTTTGTGAATTTCAATGGATTTTTCGTAGTTTCGATTCAATTGATATTCAAACGATAGAATTTCAAAAAATTGACCGTTCAATGGTTACTTTTAAGTCTGTAGACCTCACCCGTCGAAAATCTTGATGTTTTGAGGATTTAAAGTAGCCCGATTGCCAAAACCGTTATTGTTGAATTGTCGCGCATCGTTACCTGATCCTGAAAATTCCAAATTGGCTAATTTTCACGGAGGCGATTTATGAGTACGTGCAATAAATGTTGACGGTTAGATGGGTCCATTTCATTTTGTTAATTATTGAAAATCGTAAAATAAGCATATTCATCAAGGAGTTTAAACACTTCAAGGAAACTTTATTACATTTTTCGAAGTTTTGGTTCCATTGATATTCAAACGATTGAATTTGACTGATCCAACCGTTCATTTTGTGGTTTTACGTGCCTAGATCTCTCTCGTCGAAAATCGTGATGTTTTGAGGATTTAAAACAATCGGATTATGAAAAAACGTTGTGTAACCGTTGAATAAGTCGCGCACTGTTACGTAATCCCGGAATTTCCAAATTGGGTAATTTTTCGTGCAGGCGATCTATGATTACGTGCAATAAAGGTGGACGGTTAGATCATTCCATTTCATTTTCTAAATGATTGAAAATCGTAAAATAAGCATATTCTTCAAGGAGTTTAAACACTTCAAGGAAATTTCATTACATTTTTCGAAGTTTTGGTTTCATTGATATTCAAACGATTGAATTTGACTGATCCAACCGTTCATTTTGTGGTTTTACGTGTCTAGATCTCTCCCGTCGAAAATCGTGAGGTTTCAAGGATTTAAAACCGTTGGATCGTGAAACAACGTTGTGTAACCATTGAAACGTCACGCACCGTTACCTAATCCAGGGATTTTCAAATTGGGAAATTTTTTGCGTAGGCGATCTATGAGTATGTGCAATAAAGGTGGACGGTTAGATTGTTCCATTTCATTTCGAAAGTATTTTAAAAACGTTGGTTAATAACTAAATGTAAATTGAATCTGATACATATTGCCCGACGAAGGTACATGAATATTCGTCGGGCAAATTGTCTGATCAATTTTTTTTTCAAAATTTTATAAATGTAAATGAATGAATTTGGTAAGGGATCTGTTTTGCCACTCAACAGTAGCCCGTTGTCACACAGTCATACTCATTTGAAGTGTTGTAGATCGCAGAAGACGAGGATGAATGCGTATGTTAATTAGCAGATGAAACATATATATGGTGAGAGACTTCTCTTCTGCTGCTAAGTGTATAACATGCATTAGTCAGTTGTAATCTAGCTCTTCATTACTAACTTTTCACTTCGCGATGTTGTTATTTGCTATGATGTCACAACTCCTTCAATTCTATTATGTTATATAATAAAGGAAGAAAAACTGGTAGACTTGGTAATTTCAATGCCAAAGTTACCATCCGGAATGGAGATGGAAATAGCAGCAAGTGCATTAAAGTTACCAAACCGACTATGCTTATGGAAGCATTCATAAAAATTGACATTTTGTTTCCAAATATCCTATAGCCATGACATTTTCTATCAATTTACCTTTTTTACTTGATAAAATAGTGTATAGAATTTAGGGAAAAATGGGTCAGAACCTTTACCCGACGAATAAGCATAGATATTCATCGGACAAAGTTAAAATAACTTGCCCGACGAAGTTTCTTTGCTTGATTGTCGGGCAAAGATTTTGACCCATTTCCCCTAAATTTTATACACTATTTTATCAAGTAAAAAATGTCAAAACCGACTATGCTTATTGAGGCATTCATAAATATTAACATTTTGATTGTTCATGAGAAAATCTTCATCACTGCATTTCGGAAACTGACTAGTGTAAGTATCAGGGACATGACTTACAAGTAATTCTAGGGTAGGACCTAAGATGAGTAGTTGGGAAGCTGAATCAGGGATGAGGACATCAAAGTTTGTGGCTTTAGTATATAAAAGATTAATTGAAACTTTTATAAAGGAAATCATAAAACATACATATAAATCACACTTACTGATTTGAAGATGGATATTACATATATAAATAAAATCATTTATTTACAACTTTCATTCGGTGTCAGATTCGCTTTCCCCCTCCCAATCACGCTCGTTATCCGAGATATGCACAATACTTAACTCCTCATAATCACTTTCAATTTGTTCTAATTCCCCGAGATCAATAAAAATGTCATCAATCACAATTGGTGGAATGATGTCGTTGGTCCGTACTCCATCCACATTTAAGGTGGATGCCGAGGAATCCACCTGGTAAACGATTTGGCCATCGTCTGTTTCCCCATCTTCTTTATGGTATCGGTCATCCAAGTCCTAAATAATTCTATGATTCACCATCTCAGCTACTCTCCAACCACAAATTTCCTAAAACACAAAACATAATTAGTTTCCAATCAAAAATCAAAATTTCAAAACTAAAAAAATTAAATTTCTCTAACCTTCAAAATTGGTATTGGTGATTGAGAGAGAAAGGGATTTGATTGGTAATGAAAATGGTGATGAGATGATGATTGTTGATGTTATATAGCTAGAGAGAGAGAGTGAGTGAGTGAATGAAAGAGAGATATGTGAGCTAAGAGAGACTGAGAACAAATGGGCAGAGAGGAAGAAGAAGAAAGGGGCGTATGAGTGATTTATTGTGTTTAGACTTTTTGCCGACGAAGCATATTCGCAGGGCGAAGTTTAATGATTCGTCGGGCAATCTGTAACGACCCGTTTATTTAAATAGGCGAATTTCGTAAATTAATTTGATAAATGATGATTTTACCTTTGGTTTTATAAGAGGCGTGAAAGTCAATTTTTGTTTGGAGACACCTTTGGAAGTTTTTTGTGGACTGTTACGTAGGTCTTGAATTCACGAGTTCGTAAACAGGCGGCACGCGAAAAATGGAGTTTGTATGAGAAAGTTGTGGGTCTAAAATGTTTAGGGGCAATTTGGTAATTTTCATTGGGCATATATTTTAAATCAAACCTCTCCAGATTGTTCTTCATTTTTCCTCTCTCTCTTCGCGATTCCTCATCCAAACCGTGCAACCGCACCCAAAACCCCACACCCTTGAACTTTGGATTTGAAGCAACTTCGTTCATTTTGGTTCAACCCATCAAAATCCTCTTCTCCCTACGATCAAGAACGTACTACCCAGCGAGGGAAATGGCCACGGGAAACCCATAACCGAGGAAGGAGAAAATCGAACCTTTCGATCTATTTCAGGCCAAATCGGGTATGGGTTTCGTGTTTAGACCTTAGTTTCGAGTTTATGGGCTTGAGTAGATAGTTTTAGGCTATTAATTCATGAAAAATGGTTGAGATTTGAAGAAAATTGGAATTTTCAAGGTCGGCCGTCAATGGCGATTTCTGGTGTCGACGGACGGCGGCCCACGACGGAGCGGTCGTCTTCTTCTGCGATTGGTTCGGTCAGAGAGCTGATATGGCATGCCACCTGGCAGCCACGTGGAGGCTACCTGACAACCACATGGAGCCACCTGGCAGCCGAGTCAGTGCCGAGTTAGCACGGAGTCAGTGTGCGTATAGGCGCGTAGGCACTATAGCCGGCGCATGGACGTGTGGCGGTGCGTGGGGCCAGTCCTTGGGCCACAACGATGTGTGTCAGCATGTTTTCGACTTTTCGGACCTTCTGGCGTAGGTTTCGGTTTAATCGGACATCGTTTAGGGGTTGTTTTGGACGTCCCTACCATTTTAGGGGTTGGATTTAGGGTTTTTAATTATCGTTGGTAACCTCGATTGTTATTTTTGACAGGTGATACTACTCCGGGAACTTCAGAGGAGCGTACGACTCGAAATTGCGCTTAATAGGACGTTCGATGAGTGGACTTTGGTTTGTAAATTGTCATGCATGCATAAATGTATATTTTAAATAATATATTGTGAAGTATTATTGCGTAGTACAGGGTTACGTCTGCATAACTTGAGGTATATCGGGTGTGTGGAGGGTCGGACACGGGTCAGTCAACTCGGATATTGAGCTACGGCTCGGGATTACATTCGGGGAGAGGTGAGATATGCTGTGATATTTTGTGTCCAGGTCTGTTCATGTGATTTTTTTAAAACTCATTTAAGGAGGGTTTTCAAAGCAAGGTTATGGAACACGGGATGTTTCCATTGTTCGAGTTTTTGTAGGTCCCACCGAGTGTTTTAACTAAAAAATGGATTTTTCGGTAAGTTTTCGGATTATCTTTATAGATTATTTGTTTAAAAAGGAATTTTATATTATGCATGCATTGTTTTACTCATGGAGGGGGAATGTACGTTTTCCTCGGAAATTATTTTAAACGATTATTTTGTCCTCTCACACTTTTCTTGTTTTAAATCCCCTCCAGGCTATTGAGTTGACGAAGGCACATCCAGAGGCGGAGGCACTAAAGTTCAGCTGCGCCTTTACCTAAGACTATCAAGTAGGACTTATAACTTTTCTGTATTTACCTTTCCAACCTAGTTTCTCTGATAAACCTTTGGACTTATTGTAAATTATAGCTACGTCGATGGTTATTTGGTGATGTTGGGATTCAAGAGTGTTATTTGATCATTCGTCTGAAAAGTGGAAGACGGTTAACCATTTTATAAGGGTGGTTCTGTCGGATTTTTGGCAGAATTCTTTTAACTAATTGCAAGCGCTTAAGGATATTCTAGGCAATTTATGAAGTTGTTAAGCAGGAGTAGGGTTTTTCACCGGTTTTGACGGGAAATTCGAGAAGGGTCCTGTCACAATCTTTAGTCAACGCCAAGTTTTGCCTAACGAACAATATTCGTCGTTAGGGCTCATCTTGCCCAACGGATAGAACAGATTCGTCGGGTCAACCCTTCCTATTTTACGCGCCAACAACTTGTTCTTTCCGCCAACACCTTACTCGGCGAACCTTTGTTTTCGTCGGGCAAAATGTACTTAGGCGGCGAAAACTACTTCGTCGGACAAAAGTTTGTCGGACAACCTCGAATTTCTTGTAGTCTTGTAAGGTATTATGTTGTGTACGTAACTAAGATTCTGCGTTCGGTTTCGGTTATATAGAAACCTTAATTTGTAGATTATTATGTCATGTATAACTGTATATAACTAAAATTGTGTTTTCAATCTGTTATTTCTTTCTGCTAAAGGTGAACTCACTAGATTAAATTTTTTATTACAACGATATAAGCAGAGGCAAAGTATACAACATAAATGTTAAGTACCAATCTCACTCGTTATAAAAAGTTGAATATGAAGTCATCTATCACTAATACTAGTGACAATCTCACTAATACAACTAAATTGCACATATTTTAGATATATGAATGACAATGTAACCTAATAAGGTAATGCTATTATTGATTATTTTTTAAAATAGGATTGAATTTGCCTAACATTTTTGATATAATGATATTGAAGGAGGAAGATTACATTGAGGGAAATTAGCACAAATAACCCCCTTACCATAAAATTTAACCACAAATACTCATTGAAGGTAATTTTTATCTTATAGGGTTATTAGATACAAAGAAAACTTATCTATTGTATTCATATTGTTTTAAATTGGATAAATTTCTTTATGTAGATCCTCTCAAATAAAAAAATGATTCATTTTCAACGCGCGTCGAAATATATTGAATTGAATGAATATATTATCCAACGGATTCTAATCCTAACCACTGAACCAGTCCATAGTGTTCATAATATGTCCAATTGTTTTAGCTCGTTCAAATTCAATTTGTACAGAAGACTTGACAAACCAAAAAAACTGAGTCAACCATTTTGATATAACAAAACTTAAAGACCTCGACTAGCTTTGACAGTTTGGTTTGGTGATTTCTTTTTTAGACATAGCGGAGGCAATGAAGGATGAATAAAACTACACATTATATCTCAATTGCTTACCCTTTTAATGCGCAAAGTAATTTAGACGAAATTGAGTGCCGGTTAATATTAAGAAGGAAATGAGCGCTAGAACATAATCTCGATCAACACACAAAGCAAATGAGATAGAAACCGAACCCCCAATATATGATATTAAGAAGGAAATGAGCCTCCAAACTACACTTAATAGTTTTGTTGATAATTAAGCAAAGCTTTAGCTTGGCTTTTTTTTTTATCTTTATAAATTAAGATTCCAGTTTAGCTATTGTACTTGTACATATCATTTAGCTCGACCAAGTTGAAGCCAAAATATGTCAAGATTGGAGGGATTGACAAAAAGGCATGACAATTCATTGATGATAAGGCGCTTACTCCATATATCTATATATATATATATATATATAATATAATTAAGAGGGAAAGTTGCTAATATTTGCTTATTAATTTGGTGAAAAGTGAGAACTTATATATATTGATATACAAGCTGTTGATCGATCAGTTCAATGAAAACTAAACCAAGCAAAACTGAAACAACAAAAACATTAACTCGTCTTCCAGATAAGAACTCCAGCTACGTACACGTACTCCAGATAAGGACATTATATATATATATATAAAAGGTCTAAAATTTCAAGTTTGATAGTGGTTAAAAGCGAGGTCGGTCAACTGGCGTCACTTGGAGTGGAAACCCTACCATAGCTAGCTTTTAGAAACTGTGATGATATTGAAGCAGCTTGTTATTATTCAGTCGTGCCAGCTGTATAGGTCTTTCTCTCTTTTGAGTGATGGAAGAACTCTACAAGATCATATCAAACATGGATATTGGATTCCCGATCTTTCTCTTATTTGATTCACTTAGATCCATATCCATCGATCTTCCTTTTCTACCAGTTATATATATATATATATATATATATATATATAGTCAACTTTATGAAACCCTAACCCTAGCTAACTTATGAAACCCTAATGATCAATAATCCTAACCGATTAACAAAACCCTTAATTATAAATAAAACATGGACTTGTGTATATATCTAGCCAATTGCTAGTGCATGTCATTTTCATAATCCAAAGGGCAATAATTTTGTAGAAATTAAATATCAGTCTAGCTAGTGAATTGTCATTTTCCTCACATTCAATATATGAAGCATATATCAATATTCTTCTCACGGGGTGTCACATTCCCTTAGCATCATGCAAGAAATGTAGCTTATTCTCAAGTGATCATTGGAGGCCAGAGTAGTATAATATAAAAAGATGTAGAGACAAGTAGAGTTTTTAATGTATATAGATCCAATTTCCCGGCCAAGTTGTATGGCCCATTGTCAAACACTAGCTCGGCTTTTGTATGGCCCTTCGCCAAACACTAGCTTGGTTTTTGTATGGCCCTTCGTCAAACACTAGCTTGGTTTTTGTGTGGCCCTTCGTCAAACACTAGCTTGGTTTTTGTGGATAAATTAATTTGGATTGGAGGCAAGAGGTCATCTCTACTATATCTTAATTAAACGAGTTCACATGTTTGTGATATATATACATATATATATATATATACATATATATATATATACATATATATATATATACATATATATATATATATATACATATATATATATATACATATATATATATATGCTATCGGTGTTGTTGGTAACCTATTAATAGTGAGAGGGTTCACCCGTTTTCACTGGATTTGTTTTCGAGAATATCCCAATAATAAAAAAGAAAGTTGAAACAACCATATGACAATCAAAAGGTAATCCGTGATATAATATGTTCTCTCACTGACCCTATTATGGAATCACTTGATGAGAGAAATAAATTCAAAAATAATATACATGCAAACAATCACAACCAAGAATCTCCAATCGTTTGACGAGATAACACATAGTATATATTATAAATAGAATGAATATCGTAACTTTTTTTTTCTCGAAGGAAACTGTAACGACCCGGATCAGGAATTAAAGTAATTTGAGAATTTAATTAAGGAAATGACGAATTTATCCTCGGTTTCGGAAGGGTTCGGAAGTCACTTTTTGTCTAGAAGTACTTTTGGAAGTGTTTCTTGGGTCGTTGCGTAGATCTCAAACTCACGAGTTCGTAGACAGGCGGCACGCGGAAAACGGAGACACGATAAGAAAGTTGTGGGTCTAGAAGGTTCAAGGGCAATTTGGTAATTGTTACATAGGAGATATTTTGGGAAGAATATTTCTTCCTTTTTCCAGACCTTTCCGGGGAGTCTTCGCGAACCATCTCCCTCTCCTCTCCCCGTGAACGCACCAAAACCCCAAGATCGAGTGAGCCCGTGAGGGCTGTTTCGAGCCAATCCGAGGTCGAGGATCGACTTCCCCCATCTCCACGAACTTGGTGAAGGTGAACTCGAGGCAAGAACACCCCCAGATACGCGAAATCGAAGGGATGAATTTGGGTCGAGCCTTCTCGTTGGATTTCCGGCCAAGGGAGGTAAGTTTTTCCATTTTTGAGCTCAGAATCGGTATCCTAGAGGTGAATAGATGAATTTACGTATAAAAACTGATGAAGAAAAGACGAGTTCGAAGCTCGCAGGAAATGGCGATTTTTGGCGAGAATTTCCAGATTCCGGCCATCGGAGATGGTGGCGACGGTGGCGGTCCGATCGTCACCTGGTGCCACGTGGAGCCACGTGGCGACCAGTCAGCAGCTGACTCAGCTTCCACGTGGAGCCACATGGCAACACAATCAGCGTCCCAGTCAGCAGTTAGTTGACCGTTGGGTCAACTGACGCCGTCAGGGTTTGACGGAATATACTGACGGCGTTAGCATATTTCGTCAAAAGGTAACAATATTAAAATGGAACCCTAACACCGTTAGTTTGGACGGAAGATTCCGATTCCGTCAGGTTCGACGGAATATTTCGTCAAAGCGACGAAATATTCTGCCGTGACAGTACAGACGTGCGTGGGGGTGGGTGGCGGTGCGTGGCGGGTGGTCCGGTCTTCTACCGGTGCGTGGCGGCGCGTGGGGTTGTTTCTCGGCCCACGACGGTGAGTGTCTAGGGTTTTGGACCATTCCATATTGGATTTTAGCGATTTTGGGGCTGTTGGAGTTCATTTAGAGCCCCGTTTGAGTGATCCCAACTATAATAAATGACCACGGAGTGGGTTTTGGCTCGGTGGGTAGGTCCCCTTGAGTTGGTACTTTGGATGTACAGTGAACGGACTGGGTTCCGAGATTGCAAGGCGTGCGTATTTCTATGTATTAAGTCACACCACATATTGTGAGTTGTAGAAATATATATCTCTCGAGGCTTATGAATTTATATTAGGGTTTTAGACCGGGATTATGATTTGGGTTTTGACCCTGATGAATGATCGGAGGTATGTTATGGAAAATTTCATCATACTCTCGGAATGAGCTGGGATATTAAGCTACGGCTCGGGATGAGTCGAGATACTGAGCTACAGCTCGGACTAAGCTGAGATATCGAGTTATGGCTCGGGGTAAGGTGCGTGAGACTCAATTCAACCAAGCCTTTAACATTGAATAGCCAAATAACCTTAGGTATATGTACGATGCTTACGGTCACGAAGTGTGACCAATGCCTGATTTGTGGCAAGGGTACTTTCGTCATCAGGTTAGTGGGTGGTATGGGCGGTGACCCAGATTGACGAGTTGTTGATGGTTCACCCGAGGGTAACACGTCAGTTGTCTTGGTTGAATGCGGAGGAAGTCCTCCGAGGTAGTTTGTGAACTATTGGTCTATCCTTCGTCTGACAGGTAGGTGAAGGTCAATCAGGTACATAGGAGGTTCTGTTGGAACCCCTATAAAGTTCATTTGTTGTTTCCAAGATTAAGGGTATTTTAGGTATTAACTTTTGTGGTTAAAGACTGTAGGACGAAAGCAAGGCTTTTCACGGATTTCGAGATGAAATTCTGGTAGGGTTCTGTCAATTTGGTATAAGAGCTCTAGGTTTAACTTCCTGCAGACCGCACACTTGTGTGCAAATTATTTAGTGGCGAGATGCCTCCGAGACGTTTGTCTCGTCAGCGACCTAGTACTGAGGGTGGCGGAGGCGTAGGTCTCGAACTCACGAGTTCGTAGACAGGCGGCATGCGAGAAATGAAGATCGTATGAGAGAGTTGTGGGTCTAGAATGTTTAGGGGCAGTTTGGTAATTTGCCTTAGGTAGATATTTTTAACCCAGATTTCTCCTGATTCTTCTCATTTCCTTTTTCTCTCTCTTTGCGATCTTCATCCAACCTGTGCGATCGAACCCAAAAACCCTAGACTTTGAACTTTGATTCGAGGCAACCTCATCCAATTTAGTTCCACCCATCGAAATCTCCTCCTCCCCGCGATTAAGGATGTACCAACCGTCGAGGGAAACCGCTATGGGAAACACCGAATCGAGCAAGGTGAAAACTGAACCTTTCGATCGATTTTCGGCCAACTCAGGTATGGGTTTCGTGTTTAGACTTCAGTTTCGAGTTCCTGGGCTTGAGTAGATGGATTTAGACTATTAATTCGTGGCAAAACGGTTGAGATTTGAAAAAGTTAGGAAAATTTCAAGGTCGGCCGGTAATGGCGATTTCCGGCGACGGCGGATGACAGAGCACGGAGGAGCGGTCATCGTCTCCGATGACCGGTTAGGTTAGAGAGTGTCGACGTGGCATGCCACCTGGCAGCCACGTGGAGCCACCTAGCGGTTAAGTCAGCGCGTGTGCTGGCGCGTGGGTACTGTAGTCGGCGCTTGGTCGAGTTACCAGTTTTTCGCCGGTGCGTGATGGTGTGTGGGGCCGGTCCTTGTGTCACGACGGTGCTTGTTGACATTTTTTTGACATTCTGGACCTTTTGATGCAGGTTTCAGGTTAATCGGACATCGTTTAGGGGTAGTATTGGGCATAAGAAGTGGCTGCCTTTTTAGTGGGATGCGTGTAGACCTCCTGGGGTTTAGGGAGTCTGAGTGTAGGGTTTTTAATTCTCGTTGGTAACCCCGATTGTTAATTTTGACAGGCGATACTGCTTCGGGAACTTCAAAGGAGCTTATGACTCAGGATTGAGCATAATTGGACGTTCAGTGAGTGGACTTTGGTTGTAAATTATAATGCATGCATAAAGGTATGTTTGAACTAATTTCTTGTTACGTATTGTTTGGCAAATTTATGGAATTGAGAAAATTATTCTAATAAATTATTACTGGACACGAGTTTTCAATAATACAGTGGAAATGACGTTTTGGGCTGTGGCCTGGTTTTTGGACTCTACTTTTATGTCATTTTGACCTTATAGATTTTTGGTTTCGGTTGAGTCCATGATTTTTGGGTTTAGACCCGGATTTGTGATTTTATTAGATTTGGGCATAACCCGGGTTTTCAATGAATTTGGCTTAGGCCAAGAAACAAGGATTTCAAAACATGGATTTTGGTTTTCACTAAATTACTGTTCCCGAGGGTCAAGGTTTTCTCCGATGCTGGCGTCGAGGGTCTTTCTTCGCCAGATCGTTGAGGTTCTCCGACGCTGGTGTCGAAGGGTATTTCTCCACTAGGTCATCGAGGCTGTCTACGCGTAGTACATGGTTATGTACAACTCGAGGTATATCGGGTGTGTGGAGGGTTAGACCCGGGTCAGTTAGCTCGAATATCAAGCTACGGCTCAGGATTCCATTCAGTGAGCAGTAAGATATGTTATGATATTTTTGTGTCCAGGTTTGTTTTCATGATTTTTAAACTCCTTTGAGGATGATTTTCAAAGCAGGGTTGTGGGCCACGAGATGTTTTCATTATTCGGGTTTTCGTGGGTCTCACCGAGTGTTTTAACCAAAGATGGATTTTTCCGGTGATTTTTCGGATTATCTATATATATTATTTGTGTAAAAAGGAAATTTATATTATGCATGCATTGTTTTACTCATGGAGGGGAAAAATGTATGTTTTCCTCATAAATTGTTTTAAACGATTATTTTGTCCACTCACATTTTTCTTGTTTTAAATCCCCTCCAGGCCATTGAGTTGACGAGGGCACATCTAGAGGCAGAAGCATTAAATTCTAGCTACGCCTTTGCCTAGACTATCGAGTAGGATTTATAAATTTTATGTATTTACTTTTCCTACCCAGATGCTCTGATAAGCCTTTTGGACTTATTGTAAATTGACTACGTCGATGGTTGTTTGGTGATGTTGGGATTTGAGAGTGTTATTTGATCCTTCGTCTGATAGATGGAAAATAGTTAACCATTCCTTAAGGGGAGATTCTACCGGATATTTGGCAGAATTATCGTAACTAATTGCAAGGACTTAAGGGTATTCTAGGAATTTCATTAAGTTGTCAGACGAAAGCATAGTTTTTCCCGAGTTCCGAGGGAAAATTCGGGTAGGGTCCTGTCATCATTCGTCACATAATATTGCGAATACACATAAAAAATTATTTTTGAAAAGAGAAGGTGTTATTGTTAGACTCCGCTCTAGAAATCCAACTAAATATCAGAGTCACCGGTGATGGCCGACACCTGGACGCTGAGTCCGGGTAACGAAAGCCCACTAAAACGTTGCGTTTTAGGAAGTTTAGTGAAAGGTAAAATAATAAATACTAAATTATCGTTTCACCACGACAACGGCATCCCAGAGCATACTTAGATAATTGATGATCATAAATAAAAGCATTCAAATGCTAACCGATAATACCTCGGACGACAGCAAAATGTCAGAGTTGATAACGTCCCTCCTTGAATCCGCGAACTTCTATGATGACTGGAGGGTTAGTGTTACCATGTTAACCCCTCAGCAAGCAAAGCATACAAAAATAATATAACAACAATATAATAATCGAATAAGCCCGCAGGGTTAGCAATCACACACATCCAACATCTAAAGACATTTATCACCACAATCACATGTTAATTTACCCTTAACATTCTTACTTAATCTTCATACATTGAAGATGACACATCAAATCCTATGGATGACAATATTAGTAATACTTTGATACGATCGCCTCTCTATGATGGTATGGGTCATCTCAGGGACACATCGGCCAGGCAAAAATAATTTCTTTAATCGGGGTCACCGCCCACACCATACACACTGACCTCAATAGCAAACGTACCATCACTGGTACATGAACTCTGATCACTAATCAAGACAACTCATCATTATATCGTATAAACCGGTAATTCCCTCGGCTCTCATATCATATCGAACCGTATATCATAACGCATTAACCAGCATTACCATCAGCTATAATAAGCGTATCAACCGGCATATTACCTTGGTTATCGTATCACGTCATCAGTCGGCATAACCCTCAACTAGCTGCATCAGCCGACATGTATAATTGGTAGGAATATCACATCATCAGCCGGCATGTATCATCGGCTGGCATCAGTTGACATGTATCATAGGATGACATATCACATCATCAGCCGGCATGTATCATCAATTGACATCACATACACAAGTATCCCAATGGCACTATAGCCGCACAAGTCACGCGCACGTGACAGCTGAGTGTCTTCGCTCATACCACGACCACGTGAAGAACTGGCGCTGTTTAACTAGTATAGAGTGAGCACAGATGAACAATCACGTGGAGCTGGTCTGTGGCCTACAGACAGGTATGACACCAGCGGCCACCATATGGCCATACTGAAATTGGCTCACGTGTTATGCCGACATAACTCCTCAACAATCATCGCACCATCATATGACTCATGTGTTATGCCGACATGAATCCTCGACAATCATCGCACTATCATATGACTCATGACAACACGACTTACGCATGTGCTATGCCGGCGTAAATCCTCGGTAATCCTCGCAGGACAACACGACTCATGTGCTATGCCGGCATGACTCATCAGTAATCCTCGCACCACAATACATACTCATGTACTATGCCGGCATAACTCATCGGAAATCCTCGCAAGACAACACGACTCATGTGCTATGCTAGCATGACTCATCGGTAATCCTCGCACGACATCACGACTCATGACTACATGGCTGATAGGTGTACTATGATGGCATGACACCTCGGTAATAGCACCTCAACTGTACCCCCACCAGTCTCGATTATCGTAATCGTCATAATTGTGTTTACATCTCTACGTAACTCGTAATTATCATCGTTTCGTATTGATAACACTCCGTGACTCACGAATATCGTCATATCAAGTGTCTTAGAATCTATCCTCAAGACGTCCTAACCTTGTGGTAGTTTATACTCATTCCGGAGTACTTATCTTTCATAGGGATTATCATCCTAAATCCCGAATATCAATCATATGCCAGACTCTAAATCTAGTCCATGTCATCGTTTATGATTTCTAACCTCATCCTAATGCTTACAACCAAACCAACCATCCATAAGCATCACATTCAAGTATAATCATTACCAACCCATCCATAGTTACATTAATCACATCACAACCAAATCCATATAACAATATGTAGTTCATAATCATTCATATAAGTATGCGTTTAGGGAAGAAATCCACTCAAAGTACATCGAAGAAACCTCATCCAACTGAATCCACTATTGCACGTACTTCGAGGTGTTCGTTCTCGGAAGTCCCCACGAACTCCGTCTCGATTCATACGGCTCATCGTACTTTCCATTGTCATATTGCCTCATAAACAAGATAATTAATATTAATAAATCATAATTTAATCATTATAATCAAAACCTTAACCTCCGGACATTTACATTATTTAACGTTAATCAAAGTAACTTAGGACGTCCGGAATTAGTCCTAAACGAACTCCAATGGACTCCAAACCTAAGCCATCAGACCCGGAACGTCGAGAGCATCAAAAGCACGACTTGCCGGAGGCTAGGGGAAGGCCCCACGCGCTGACACTCTCTCTGGGGGTTTTAAGGGGCGCGAATGTGGGGTTCAGTCGCCCCCTACCTCACGACGATCATTGTAGCAGAATCCGCCATTAAAGGCCGGATTCAAGCTTTTGCAACTTCCTCAAATCTCCATCAAAAATCACAAACTAATAGCCTAGATTCATCTACTCAACGAGAGGAATCCAAAATTAATGTGCAAATTGAAAGCATCTACCTGTGGTGGCCGAAAATCGCCTCAAAAGACGCGGTGACCCATTTCTTCCACCGCTCGCAGCGCCACGTACGGTGGATGGCAGTCTTAGGCGAGGACATGGTTGTGATTGCGAGGAGAAGACGAATAAGATGGTGGTCTTGGTTTGGTCTAGGTCACCGTGAATCGTGGCGGCCGTGATGAGGTTTTGGAGTTCTTCTCCGCGAGTTTTCGCGGGAGTGAGAGAGATCAAAGAGAGTCTGACCAACCCCGAGGAGAGAGAATGGCCTTTTTAAATATTTAAACTTTTCCAAAATTATCGATATGTCCTGATCGTTCTAGACCCGTAACTTTCTCATTCGAGCTCCGATTTCGATGTGTCACCTGTCTACGTACTCGTGAGCTCGAGCTCTACGTACCACATGTCTACGTACTCGTGAGCTCGAGCTCTACATAATGGTATAAAGAAAACTCCCAAAAACCTCACCAACTAAAAAGTGACTTTCGGGTCAAGGACAAAACGGTAAAATTTGTAAATTCAACTTTAATTTACGATCCAACCACCTTCTTTGGGCCCTCTCTAAGGTCCATCTCCAAACTTTGGCCCAAATTCAAACTCAAATCAATCTTGTAACTCTCAATTATTTAATTAAATTAAATTTTTACTTTTTCCAGGACAAATCGTATCAGTTATAGTCTTTTAGAAGACAAAGTTAGAGTTTGGCTTAAATAGCCATCAATCTCAGATTGTGGCCGGGTAATTAATTTAGTCCTTCCAAATGATTGGAGAATGACTACCATATATGGAAATAGCATCGTCTAATAAATGCTGGCTAGCTTTAGCGGGTGGCTAATGATACGAATAATTGGCTTACTATAATTTGTTTTTGTTCACACACACACACACACACACACATATATATATATATATATATATATATATATATATATATATATATCTTAAGAGTTGAAATCTTATTTCTGTCTAGTTAACTCATCTGCCCAAGTGGCTGGTTATCTCTGTCTATCTTGATTCTGCTAGTATTGTTTATTCTGTTTATTCATATTGACTTCATAATCTATTGTTCTATCTTTTCTCCAAACAGTAGGTCCGGACCCAAACAATAAGTCCCAGGGAGAGGCATGAGCGGGTGGTGCATGAGCGGAGATGAGTGAACAGCAGTAGGTTCTAAGGTAATTATGAATTTGAGATATAAGCGTTGTTAGTTTAATTAAGAGTTGTAGGATACCTGACACTTTGGAAATATGAGTAGGCTATTCAGATCTAATTCTTCAACTAGCTTTAGATATAGTATGTCCAATTTAACTAAAATTCCAGATATAGTCAATGAAGAACAAGTAACTTATACTACTAGTGAAGAAGTAAACTTCCATGACTGGAATATACCCAAGATTCCAACCAGTGAAATTTATAAGAAAAAAATGATCAATTTCCTCGTTTAAAAGTGAACATCATGTTAAGACAGTAGAACAAGTTTATGCTTTAAGTAAAGAACATGAAACTTGTCAATTATTTAATGCTGAGTCCTTACGAAAACACAGAAAAGATGGTCATAACTTCTTACATATCGGCTTAGTCCAAGTCGCAGTTAAACCCCTAACAAGATTAGGTCTTAATGCTTCAGTTTTATTATGTCTCTGAGATGCAAGATTCACTGATTTTAGTTATAGCACTCTTGGAATGATTGAGTCAAGCCTGTGTAATGGACCAATCCACTTTGATTGTTATCCAGATTTCACAATCAGTCTCTCTGATCCCCATGTCTTAAAAGCTTTAACATTAAACATTAAAACCTCAGGATACCATATACTTGAAGGTAGTCAACCCTTAGCCTTAATATTCCGAATTTATTACAAAACAACAGGCACAAACATGAATTTCCAAGCTCTTAATAAAACCCCAAAAGATCAAACCTTGCTAATACAAAGTAACCAAGGAAACTCAAGAATTTGAGTCCCCCAGACAATTAGTTGGTCGGATGTTAATCGCCCATCTGAATGGTCATTAGTCAATGAAAGTCAGCCGCTTAATATACAACGAAACTTTACAAATTTTGATGACGTTCAACAATACTTAGATGGTACAGTAAAAATAAAATTTGATAGTCAACGACCCAGGTCTAGTGTCCAACTAAGAGACATCGACGATACTTCCTCTTCTGCAAAAGTTGACCCTTCCAGGCATTCTTTTGCTGGGATTGCCTCTACCATGACTGAGTCCATAAGAGACCATGACATCAACCAAGAATTAAAAAACTTAAAGTTAAAAGGTGTCCAAACTAAGTCTCAAGTCAGCTACGGTACTTATAAAGAACCAACTTCACCAACCCAGTCAGACTTTGAAGTCAATTCTCAATTGTTAACAATGACGAAACCATTTCAAATTAATTGGAAAATCCTAAATCAAGATATAGAGTCAATTAACAATATTGAACGAAGAAATATTTTCCGACAAAGATTTAATTCACAAGAAAAAAAATATATATTTCAACATTGGGAAAATTTCATGAAACAAACTCAAACTACTATATTTTTCCTCGATTTTATTGATAACCATTATCCAGAAGTTAATAACTTAAAAGTCATTACCCAAGAACATTGGATTAAGCAAGATTCAACCCAAGTCACGTCTAGCCATCCTCCTCCTGAAACAATCATACTTAATGTCAATCAAGCCAAAGTTGTCGCATCACCGTTGAAAGTTGCCACACAGGAAACGGGTCAAGATTTTAAGAAATTAATCGAACAAAACAACTATACAAATCAAAGTCTCATCACTCTAGGAAAACAGTTAGATAAAATTGAAACAAAAATTGATAACTCAGTAATTGAAGAAAAAAACCCTAAACCCAAGCAAGAATCACCTTTACTAACATTCTCTGGCAGCAAAAAAGGATTACCACCCAAACCTTCATCGTCCATTATCAAAATAGAACGAATGATAAAAGACTTAACGTTACCTCAATCGAAAGATCCCCAGAAAAGTTTACAAGTAATTGACCTTTACAGTCAAGAATCTGAAAGTTCAAGTTCCCATGAGTCTGATTCAAGTAATATCAGTAAAATTGAAAATGCTTTTAAAAACCTTGAATTAAAAAGACTATCTCACAAGATAAACCCAACAAGTTTAACAAAAAATTGGTATAATAGGCCAACACCCCCAGACATTCAACATGAAGAAAGAATCTTTCAAAACCAATTCACGGTATCTGCTGATAAACTTTATGAATGGAATATAGATGATTTATCTGAACAAGAAATATTAAATAAATTACAACATATGACAATGGTTGCCAACAACTATGCTACCAACCATAACCTCAGTCAACCAGAGATCCTTGATCTCTTCATTACCGGATTTTCCGGCACCCTACGTGCTTGGTGGGAAAAACATCTCACTGAATATTCTAAACAAGAAATTATACATTCAGTCCTTCATGATGAGGAAGGCCTCCCTGTCTTTGATGAAAGAATTGGAGCAGGAGTTCCTGATGCAGTTAACACTTTACTTCTCACGATAATTGAACATTTCATAGGAACCCCAAGTAATATCACTACAAGAATTCACGATCAACTTAGTAACCTAAGATGTCCAACATTAAGTGACTTTCGCTGGTATAAAAATGTCTTTATATCTAGAGTAATGCTACGAGAAGATAGTAATCAATCATTTTGGAAAGAAAAATTTATTAATGGTCTACCAAATCTATTTGCCCACAAAATTCGACAAGTCCTCAGTAATGAACAAGGTCACATTAATTATGATAAACTCACCTATGGAAACATAGTAAGTGTCATCCAGAAAGAAGACCTAAAAATGTGTATTGATATGAAAATAAGTAGGCAAATTAATAATGATAAAAGAAAAGCAAAATATGAACTAGGAAATTTCTGTGACCAATATGGTCTACCTCCTATTCCTCCCTCACGAAAAAATAAACATATTTCTGAAAAGAAACATAAATACAGTAATAAGAAATATTTTAAAACTTACAAACCATATAATAAAAACAAATTCCAGACTGATAATTTTTATGAGAAGCGTAGACCAAGAAAACATTGGCCACACAAGTCAAAAAATTGGATACCCAAAACACGCACAGACAAACAAACAGCTAAGTGCTATAAGTGTCAAAAGCCTGACCATTTTGCAAATAAGTGCCCAGTAAAAAACAAGATTAACCAGTTAAAAATTATTGATGAAGAAAAAGAAGACTTAATACGAGTATTAGAATTACGAAATACTGACTCCAGTGAAGAAGTCCTTTCTGATTCCGAATCTAGTAATCACACATATACTGATGATGAAATGTCCAGTTCCCTGGGAATAAAAATAGGTTGTCAAGACACTTGTTGTAAAACAATCAATGTCCTTACTAAACAAGAAGAACAAGAAGAGTTACTGATAGATCTAATTGGGAAAATTGAAAACCCAGATATAAAGTCAGAATACTTAAAAAAGCTAAGGAGAGTCATTATCAGAAATGAACAGGAACAAGATCCAGTTAAAAAACCATCCGGCACAATAAGTCTTACAACAACATTAGAACGCTTTAATAAAGTTAAAAAAGAAGTAACCATCCAAGATTTACATCCTGAAGTCAATAAGATTAAAGAAGATATCAAACAGTTAAAACTTACAAGTCAAGAGTTACGAATTGAAAATCAAGAAATCAAAACTCAGTTAATCAATACCAATAATTTAGAGGCCGAACAATCCTACCATGAAGATGAAAGAGACCAAAGTCATGATAATATTTTAAATCTTATACAACAAATTCATATTAAAAAATGGTATATCACGGTCCGATTGGTCATTCAAGATTTTGAATTAACGACTATTGCCTTAGTTGATTCCGGTGCCGATCTAAACTACCTTCAGGAAGGGTTAGTTCCAACAAAGTATTATATTAAATCAACCCAATCTTTAAAGTCTGCGAATGGTAGTCAAATGGAGCTAAAATATGAAATCCCAAAAGCCCATATTTGCCAAGATAATGTCTGTTTTAAAACACCCTTTGTTTTAATAAAAAATATAAGTGATCAAATAATTCTAGGTCTCCCATTTATCACGTTATTATATCCTTTCACAACAGATTATGAGTCAATAACCACTTACCCAATGCATCAAAAAGTCACATTCAAATTTCTAGTCAATCCTGCATTTCAAACAATCAAAGCCTTTCAAAAGGATTCCATATCACAAACCATTAATCTAATTAATTGTAAAACCCAACAGTTATCTTATCTTAAGGAAGAAATCAAGTTTAAAAGAATTGAAGACCAGTTAAAACAGGAAACACTTCAATCTAAAATACAATCGTTTGAAGCAAGTATCAAAAGTAAAATCTGTGCTGACCTTCCCAATGCTTTCTGGCATAGGAAGAAACATTTAGTGTGTCTTCCCTATGTTAAAGACTTCAATGAAAGTAAAATACCTACAAAAGCAAGACCAATCCAAATGAGTCAAGAAATAATGGAGTTCTGCAAGACAGAAATAAATGAATTACTCAGTAAAGGAATAATTAGGAAAAGTAAATCCCCATGGTCATGCGCTGCATTTTATGTCCAAAAGCAAGCCGAATTAGAACGAGGAGTCCCCATGTTAGTCATTAATTATAAACCTCTTAACTCAGTTCTTGAATGGATTAGATACCCAATTCCTAATAAAAGAGATCTAGTCAACCGTCTAGGAAATGCCGTAGTCTTTTCAAAATTCGATATGAAGAGCGGATTTTGGCAAATCCAGATTCATGAGAATGATAGGTACAAAACTGCCTTTGTCACCCCTTTTGGCCATTACGAAGGGAATGTAATGCCATTTGGTCTTAAGAATGCGCCTAGTGAATTCCAGAACATAATGAATGAAATATTCAATCCATACAGTGAATTTTCCATAGTTTACATTGATGATGTTCTTATCTTCTCCCAGTCAATTAAACAGCATTGGAAACATCTTAGTAAATTCTTAGAAATTGTCCAGAATAATGGTTTAGTTGTTTCAACATCAAAAGTCAAGATATTCCAAACCAAAATTAGATTCCTTGGTTTTGATATATTCCAATCCACAGTCAAACCAATTAACCGTGTCATTGAATTCGCTGATAAATTTCCAGATGAAATTCTAGATAAAAGTCAACTCCAAAGATTTCTCAGATCCCTCAATTATGTCTCTGATTTTTATCAAGATCTGCGAAAACAGTGTAAGCCTTTATTTGATCGTCTCCAGAGCAATCCTCCTGCCTGGACAATCACTCATACCAACATAGTCAAACAAATCAAATTACATGTCAAGACTCTTCCTTGTCTTGGTATTCCTTCAGCCAATTCTTTCAAAATTGTTGAAACAGATGCTTCTGACGTCGGTTATGGTGGTATTCTCAAACAAAGAACTTCCCAGAGTCAATCAGAACAAATTGTTCGCTTCCATTCCGGTATTTGGAACCAATCCCAAAAAAATTATAGTACTATTAAAAAGGAAATTTTATCTATAGTCTTATGCATCTCAAAATTTCAAGATGATTTGTTAAACCAAAACTTTTTAGTCAGAGTCGATTGCAAAAGCGCCAAGCATGTTATTGAAAAAGATGTTCAAAATGTTGCATCTAAACAATTTTTTGCACGTTGGCAAGCTATTTTAAGTATTTTTTATTTTGAAATAGAATATTTGAGAGGGAAAGACAATTGTATTCCAGATTTCTTAACTAGAGAATTCTTGCAGAGTAAACATGTCTGACAAGGCTCCAGACAAGCAGTCAACCCGGAGGCTCCCTGCCTCCTTAGCACCAGTCAAACAGGAGTCATCCACTCCTTCCTCCCTAGTCCCTTACCCTGGTCATTCACCAATTCCCATCAGAAACCAATACACTGTCCTTGGTTCCACCTTGGGCCAAATCAGGCCTAATTATCAGTCAGCCCTGGTTTCCAGTTATGATCCTTTTCAATCTCTAGTAAAACCCCAGTCAAGCCCAGTCACTTATTCTCCTTCTTCCCCTTATATTCCTAAAGACCCTAGTCACAATCTTTTCTTCGTTGAACAATCCCTTAGTCAATTCAAAACTCCTGAAGACATTGCCAAAAGCATTTTTCCCCCAAATTGGCACTTTGCTCCAGTTCACCCCAAAAAGTCAATCAAATTTTACATGGAGATCCTCCTCCATACTGCATCTATTAACCTTAAGCCAATTCATGACAAAAGCAATCCCAGTAACATCCTTTATCATTCAATTTACATTATGAAAGTAGTCAGCCTGACCCAGTGGAAACGTCCCCCATATGACAGGCAGGATCTCCCCAATTCTGATACCCCCTTCACGTACTTTGATTACATTGATGCTTGGAGTAAGGTTTTTCTCCATCAAACGGAGACTTTCAGTCACTCCTGGTTTATCAACTTCGACAGTAAATTCAAAGGATCATTTCCTAAGTGGTTTTTAAAATGGTGGTCCGACTTTGGACCCATGCTCCGGCTCCTACCGCCGCCCCTCCAAGAAGCAGTCAAATTCTTCACTCAGCGACATTCTTTCAGTGAAATAGTAACTACTTCCGTCCCCTTTAAAAATTAATAATAAATTTTCTTCTTCATTCTTATGGTAAGATATGATTGTCTCGTTGCTTGCCCTTGTTATCAATTTCAAAGGACTTAAAAACGTTTTTATGTCTTTCCTTTTGAAGGAGTTACTGGTTAGGTGCTTTACGTCATAAACATCATACCCGAAGAATACCCTCACATAATTTAAGAACTATGATAGTTCCTCCGGCAGGACTCGCTGAGTTAACACCTTGACCAGGTATCCAAAATCATAAGCGCTATGAAACGTGACCCAATTAACAGCGTCGTTGCAGACGAGCCTCGACGATATCATTAGCTCTGCAAACTAGATCGAGTCCACACCGAAATCCCAATTCCGCTCGAAATCAATTCCTCGCATGATTTCACTACTTTTTATTTTGGAAATTCCTCCGAGGATTTACTCACCGACTCGGCCTCGAACACTGCCCAAGATCAATGTAACGACCTGGAAATTTAATTATTGAATTTTCGTAAATTATTTTGCAAAAAGATGAAATTACCCTAGGTTGTTTAAGGGGCTTGAAAGTCAAATTTTATTTCGAGACACTTTTGGTTGTGTTTCGGGGACCGTTGCGTAGGTCTCGAACTCACGAGTTCGTAGACCAGTGACACGCGGAAAACAGAGTTCGCGTGAGAGAGTTGTGGGTCTAGAATGTTTAAGGGTAATTTCATAATTTTTGCGGGTCAGATATTTTAACACCCATTACTCCATATTTTTTCTACATTTCATCCTCTTTCTCCCCGTGCTCTCTCTCATTCACACCGTGAAACAAACCTAAACCCTCAAATTTTGATTTTTGATTTAGGTCAAACCACCACAAACCATTCACATCATCACCTTCCTCACTTCATTCTGAGCTCAACCATATCCTTCATCGAGCTTGGAGGTGTTAGGAGAAGGAGATTTGAAGGTGAACAATTACTGACACCTTTCCGGCCATTTTTTGGCCACCACAGGTAATGAATCTCAATTCTAATTACATATTTGGATACCTTGGCTCGAGTAGATGAATTTTCATAATTAGAACGTTGGATTTGGTTGAGAAATGAGGGAGATATTAAGCTTTGAAGTTCGGTTGGTTATGGAGTTTTCTGCATAGTGAACAGTAACTGCAGCTAGAAGTTGATGGCGAGTAGGATGCGCAGTCGCGCGTGGCTGTGCGTGGAGCTCTTCCTAGAGCTCCGACGAACACGAGTTTCGATGCTCTCGATGTTTCAGACCTTTTGGCGTAGGTTTCGCGTCAATCAGACATCGTTTAAGGGTAGTTTTGGGCGTCCGAAGTGGCTGCGTTTTTAGTGGGACGCAAGCGGACCTCCTGGGGTTTAGGGAGTTTGAATGTAGGCTTTTGAATATTAGGCGGTAATCCTGATTGTTAATATTGACAGGCGATACGGCTCCGGGAACTTCGGAGGAGCATACGACTCGAGATTGAGCATACTTGGACGTGTGGTGAGTGGACTTTGGTTTTGTAAAGTATAATGCATGCATAAAGGTATTTTGATATAATTGTTTATTACGTATTGTTACGCATTGTTTGGTAAATTTCTGGAATTTAGATATTATGCTAATAAATTATTACTGGACACAGATTTTCAATATTTTAGTGAAAGTGATGTTTTGGGATGTGGCCGGGTTTTTGGACTTTATTTTTATGTCGTTTTGACGTGATGGATATTGAGTCCATGATTTTGGGTTTAGACCCGTACTTGTAATTTTAAATGGATTTGGCCATAAACTGGTTTTTCAATGAATTTGGCTTATGCCAAGAAACAAGAATTTCAAAACATGGATGTTGGTTTTCACTGATTTACTGTCCCCGATGATCAAGGTTTTCTCCGACTGGCGTCGAGGGGTTTTTCTCCGTTAGATCATTGAGGGTTCTCTGATGCTGGTGTCGAGGGGTATTTTCTCCATCGAATCGTTGAGTCTGTCTATGCATAGTACAAGGTTCTGCACAACTCGAGGTCTATCGGGTGTGTGGAGGGTTATGAACTACGGCTCGGGATTTTATTCGGGAGCAGTAGGATATATTTTGTGTCCAGGTCGATTTACATGATTTTAAACTCCTTTGAGGAGGATTTTCAAGCAGAATTTTGTACCATGGTATGTTTTTCATTATTACGGATTTTCGTGGGTCCAACCAAGTGTTTTAACAAAAGATGAAAAGTCTGTTGGTTTTCGGATTATCTATATATATTATTTTATATACAAAGGGATTTTATGCTATGTATGCATGGTTTTATTCGTGGAGGGGAAAAATGTAAGATTTCCTCAGAAAATTATTTATAAATGATTATTTTTGTCCACTCACAACTTTCGTGTTTTAAAATCCCCTCCAGACTGTTGAGTTGACGTGGGCATAATCCAGAGGATGAGGCATTAGAATTTCAGCTGCGCAATTACCTAGACTTTCGAGTAGGATATTTAATTCTGTAATTATTTATCCTACTTAAATGCTCTGATAACACTTTTAGACTGATTGTAAAATTTCGATTACATCGTTGGATGGTTGATGGTTGTTGGAATTTGGAGTGCTATCTGATCCCTTTTCTGACAGGTGGAAGACGGTTAACCAGTCCTTAGGGGAGGTTCTGCCGAAATTTCGGCAGAATTCTCATAATTAATTGTAAGGACTTAAGGGTGTTTTTGGAATTTCTTTAGGTTGTCAGACGGGTGTAGGGTTCTTCCCAGGTTTCGTGGGGAAATTCGGGAAGGGTCCTGACAATCAAGACTCGTCGATCTCCGACTGCGAGTGGATCCTGAGCAACGGAGCCGTCGGGAACGGTGGATCTGGATCTAACAGTTTCGATCTCGGATGCCATTGCTGTGGGGTGTGAGGAGAAATGAGAAGTGAGATAAGTGAGATTTGAAGAAGACGACGGTGGGTTTGGCATGAATTTTAAGATGGAGGGAGGGAGAGAGAGAGATCCAAATCTGGTGGCTCAATTGGGACGTGGATGCGCGTTTTGATAATAATTTTTATTTTTTTTATAATAAATTTGTTTTATAAATTTGTTTTTAATACATATTCAATTTTTAATTATTTTTTTATCCACATGGAGTCCAACTCAGTATAAACATTTTTACCAAAAAATGCCATAACATATTGACTAACGCGAGGGGTAGTGTACTTAGATTATGTGTTTTAATAGTTACCTAGATGAAATTTTTCATGGTTTGAGTATGAACTTGAAATGATCCCTATAGTTTTGGGGCTTTCATGTAGTTTGTCCAATAATTGATATAGCATGAAAAAAAATTTTACCAAGAAAAAAATTTAGCATGAAAATTAAATGCCCACCACCACCACCTCCACTATCGTCGCCACCTTCCCCACCACCACCTCATCTCCACCTCCACCCCACAACCACTACCGTCGCCGCCACCCCCACCACCACTATCACCTCCACCTCCAATCTCCACCCCATCACACCACCACTATCTCTAATATCACTATTCACATCGTCGTCATCTCAAAATTAATATTTGAAAATCATTATCTAATACGTAGTTACTCTTTCAAAAAAAATGTATATGTGTACCAGACTAATTTTTCCTTTTTCATTCTTACAAAATCATATTCAGAGTAAACTGCTAAATATATTCTCAAATATTAAAAATGCAAAATCTTATTTGTGTTTTTGTTTCACAAAATAATTTTTAAAAACTGTTTTGTAAAACAATACCAAACGGATCCTTAAGTTTTTTGGGTTAAAATAGCCAAACAATCATGTTTAATTTGCATCGGAAATGAAATGTTACCCCCATTTCAAATCCACTTTCATTATATCGTTGTATTCAAAAAACGAAAAAGTAGGGTGTTAAGTAGTATTATGAAGATATACATCCAATTTTTTTGAAAAACCCATTTCCAATAATGAACATAAAGAGCTTTTATATGACGAAATACATAGTTGTACGTTATAGGTGTATATACAAGTGGCTCCCTTCTTAAAGACCAAAAAGGTTTTTACAATTTACAAAAAGGAAAAAAGATGGAATAAACTTTTGCAAATGGACCCAGAGGGAAAAAAAAGAAAGCAAAAACTCATCATTTTTAAATTCTTTTGTCAAAAGAAAATAATAAAAAGTAAATCAAGAAAGAAGAAGAGAGGAGTATTTGTGTCATTTTCATTTTCTTTATTATGTAAGGGCTTGTAAGCCTAGTATTTGATATGCAAAATCATGGCCATTCTATAAGAACTTGGACCTGCATGATCCATCAAGACCCCATGAAATCCATTCCCATTTGTTCTAGGGTTGTTTTAAAACTTATATTTTCCTTGATCTTCTTCTTTATTATATGAACATTTGTTTTTCCTTGTATCTTTTTGCATTTTCTAATTTGTTCTCCAGAAGGACCACTTTGCAAAAATTCAGAATATATAGTGACAAAAGCATTGATTGGATTGGAAAGTGAAAGATTACATCCAAAAGCATTGAACGGAGAAGTGTATGGCTAGGATTGATTGGATTGGAAAGTGAAAGATTAAATCCAAAAAACATTGAAAGGAAAACTATATGGCTAGGAATATGCAGAGAGTCAAGAACTTAATTTTAGGAGGGGACATTTTATATAGATAAATGCTTAGAATTTTTTTCGGTCGAAATAAAATTTGTATTTCGATCTCATTATGAATTAAAAAGTTAATGTTACGCTTCTATAGACAATATATGATAGAAAAACACAAAATTATTAATAAAATGTCAACGCCAATACCAATTGTGAAAGAATTTTATGAACATATATGTTATCCATTTTTCAAAAGTAATTATGATAATCATCTATTTTAAGTGCTCAAAAAAATACAAAAAAAATACTCATGCACTCATATTTTCAATACTTATTAAGTGAAATTGGCATATTAATGAATAATTAAAAATAAATAAGCAATAGAAAAAAAAATAAACTTTAAGAATTTTAACAATATCAATGTAATTTGCATATACATATACAATTAAAAAAGACAACGAAAAAATCACAGGAGGGATCTAGGACCCCTCTGGTCCCTTTATGCCTCCGCCCTTGGGAATATGATAGGTAGTGTTTGTACAATTCTACTATGGTCTACAATAATAATAATTCAAGCAATTGAAATTCTTATATCAAATTTAATTCAAATATTGCTCATTTTGATATATGATTGAATAACATGTTACCCCGATGGTTAGGGTGTTCCTAGGTTCGATATGCTCCCGGCTCGTTTTGGGTTCGATTCCTACTGATCAATCTTCTGATTGTGATTAGTGATGCACTGAAACGCATGTGTGAGTCTTCCCAGTCCCTGGAAGGGTGGACTAAAACGCGTGTGTGAGTCTTCCCTGCGCCCGAAAAGGTGAATTGTCATGATTCACTACTAGCTAGTCCCTTAAAAAAAAAGATATATGATTGAATAAGTATGATGCATATATGTCATCATATGGTCTATATGTACATAAAATCTCCCTAAAAGACTATTTGATAATGGAATAACCTCCTTTAAATTACAAACTTCTAAAGTCTCGATTTTGATGTTGTTGTAGAAAAAGGGTCAAGTGTGGTCTTGCTTGGAGTGAAAGATGTAGGTTTAAGTAACACCAGCTGATTCACTCAAGAAAATTTTAGAATATGGTGATTACATGATCACATAATGTCATTAATTCACGTGTTACAATATAAGTTAACAACACAAAATTTTTTATAGACTTGCACAATAAGTTATAGGTATAGGAGCAATACTTGTATTCACCCTGTTCTAGATGTGCTCATCCCTTATTATTGATTACTGAATTTTTCTTATATAAGTGTCATAATCGAAATTATTAATTTCTTAAAACATGTGTACTTTGTTGCATGGAAAGGATGTGGTAAAATTTGATAATTTCAAGGTCAAGGTCAATAGAGGAATGTTTTACAACATGAGAAAATAGGAGGAAAAAAATGGTTTCCTCACCAAGAAGCAATTAAAGAAAGTTGGGCTCAAATGGATTGGGCCAAAGGCTGAGCTTAATCCAAATGCTTGATATTGGGCCTTGGCCCATGTAACAGAAGAAATACAAAAAAAGCAGTACATTTGGGCCTGCATTCGGTCGTTGCAAAAGCGCGCTTTCTCTCTCTCCTTTTTCTCTCTGTTCTCTCTCTCTGTAATTTCTGATTCAGTGATTCAGGATTCAGCCCAGTCATTGATCGTCTTCTTTCTTCGTCAAATGAGCCCTCATCTCACTTGATTCAGAGTCATCAGCATTATTACTTGCAAGTAAAGTAAGATCCAAATCCTCTGCATGTTCTCTCTTTCTCGATCCGTCGTAGTTTCACAACAGTCAACAAATTTACGATTTTGCGGGCACTAGTTGCAGGTGAAGGTCCAAGATGGAGTGGACGACGGTGCAGCATCTGGATCTACGGCATGTCGGACGTAGCTCAAAACCGTCGCAGCCTCATGCTGCCGCGTTTCATCCCCATCAGGCCCTCGTTGCCGTCGCCATCGGCAACTACATCATCGGTATTACACTTATTCCCTCCTTTTGCCCCTAAATTTTACGCGAATTGATGTTTTCTGCTTTAAATTTGTTATGTATATGTATGTATGCTTGTGTCATTCTAGTTACTACAGTGCCAGTGATTGGAATTTTGAAGTTCTTAAAACAAGTACATTTAGTAGTGTTTTGGGGAGTTGCATTGTCGAATGGCGAGGCTAGGTTTGTGCAGGTGAGTGAGTGTGTCATTGGAGTAGCAAATTACCTTGATGTGATGCAAATGGCGTAAACATCGTACTTACTCATTTTGGTTTGAAATTTTATGGTTTGTGTATGAGTGAGAGAGCTATTCTTAGTTTAAAGTTATAAATTGGCTTTGTGTGATGTTTGTGAAACTGGGTTCCCTTTTTTAGGAAAACCTTTAGTTCCCCCTAGTTGTTTTAGAATAGCCACATGGATGTACTCAGTGACTCCATGGAATCCAAATATCTCATGAAAGTTTATAGTTCAAAGCAAACATGCTCTGATGTAAATGGTATACACATGGTTTGCTTAACATTTTTTGCTTCACATGCACTTTAATTGTTTTTAATTTATGTTGTCTCATCTTTTCTTGCACAGAAATGGATGCATTGACAGGATGCAAGATTTCATCTATTGATATTGGTACACCTGTTGTTTGCATGGCTTATAGTCCCACAAGTGGGCATTCTGTGGTAGCGATCCTTGAGGTTGGTGCCTGATAATCCCTTCTTTGTTTAGGATGTTTTAGATGTAGAGAACTGATTGTATCTCTACTGGATGTTAATATGTGAGTTTTAGTTTGAGAACATGTTTATGAATAATTTTTGCTCATCTTACCAGCCTAAGCATTTGGAAACAATGTCAGATTGACATATTTTATCATTATATCATAGCAAGGAATCTTGACTTTGAAGCTTTGTCATTTCAACCTTCTAGTTTATGTTCCATCGTTCTTATCACAGTAGCTTAAGTTCTAGGGAAGAATGGTAAACCAGCAAACTTTATTACAGTATTCGATTTTATTTTTTTTAAAAACTTTATAATTGTGAAGAAGGGTATTTTTCCTGCATGCATGTTTCCAATCAAAAGGTCTAATTAGGGTAGATGAAAAGTAATTAGATGTTTCAAAACTCTGTTTATGCCAGTGATACATTTTTAGATGCTTTATGAATTGTGTCCTTCTTGTTCATAAAGTGTGCATATAGGGTATGACTTTAGCCACTTTAATAGATTTTGCTCATTAATTGGGAAACAAATGGAAGATGTGCGACTCAGTAACTTGATCAATGGTGCATATCTTCCATATATAGTGAGAATGGCCCATTAGTTAGTTCAAGATTTTTGCTTTATCAGAAATTGATGCATTTCATTCATTATTCTTGAAGAGATTGGTCAGCTTTGTAGTATCTTCTTCGTTTGGTCTATGTATTCTGTTTTTTTTCTTGCTACTTCATTGATTTTGTGCGAGTTAATGTTTGTTAATTTATGTAGAATTACAATTTGTTTTGGTGTTTAGAATCATCAGCATTTAATTGAATTTAGACATTTTTTCTCAATTTGCATACTTTATGTTTCAATGGATGTTCTTGCACTAAATGATATCCTGATATTTGGTAGGACTGTACAATTCGCTCTTGTGATTTTGATGCTGAGCAAACATGCGTCTTGCATTCACCTGAGAAGAAGACAGAGCAAATTTCTTCTGATACAGAAGTCCATCTAGCTTTGACACCTCTACAACCTGTAGTGTTTTTCGGTTTCAACAAGAGAATGAGTGTCACAGGTTTTTGTCCTTGTTCTTTTTTCAGTTGTTAGCTCCCCCCTCCCATCAAACGCACATACAAAAATGTAGTGATATGGACAGTACTATTACATGTTCAGTCAGTCATGCCTACTGGTTATCTCTAATTCTTGATACCACTTCAATATGCATGAAGTTGTCGGAACTGTTGAAGGAGGAAGAGCGCCAACAAAAATTAAGACAGACTTGAAGAAACCTATTGTCAATCTTGCATGCCACCCTCGCCACCCTGTCCTGGTATATAGCTGTTTGGTTGAATTTCTTCCCAATGTCCTTGTAGTCGGTACATTGTGTGGCTTTTGGATAAGTATTTAATATACTTTTATCTTTTTTTTCCCGAGCTATAGGAATGATCTTTTCTTTTTCTATATTTCAGTATGTGGCTTATGCAGATGGTCTAATTAGAGCCTACAACATTCATACCTATGCTGTTCATTACACCTTACAAAGTATGATTAGCCCGATTCTTTCTTCTTTAGCTGTTGAGATTCAAGAGTAATAAATTAGTCTCCTTTAAGTGTTCCATATGTTTTATTTCATTTTTTGTTTTTGTTCTGCAGTTGATAACACCATAAAGCTCATTGGTGCTGGTGCGTTTGGTTTTCACCCAACATTGGAGTGGATCTTTGTTGGTGATCGTCGTGGTACGCTGCTTGCATGGGATGTGTCAACTGAGCGACCTAGTATGATTGGAATGTAAGTCACTTATCATAGCAATACTAGAAGCAATCCTGAAATGGACCATAAAGGCCAGAAAAGTAAATACTGAAGAATAGTAACAAATAAAAGACTTGTTCCACACAAATCGATAGCAATTACACTGCACCATGAAAACTAATGGATTTGTGCCTGATATTCCTTTCTCTGTTAAGACTGTTATTCATTCATTAAGGCTCTTGTTTCATTACTTGATTTTAGGTTTCAGAGGATTTATCATTTTTCTAAGGTTTCAGAAAATTCTAATAACTGCTTACTGGAAAATCTTATTGCACCCAGTTGGCAGTTATAAAAAATATATTATGTATCTTAAAAACTTCTGTAAGGGCCAGTTGACCTTGAGTTTCTATAAAACAATCTGCAAGCTCCTCTACTAAGCTAAGAGGATGGGATTTCATTAACGTAATCAGTTAGACAAATGATAAGGGATTTAGAATCTTTTTAGATTTCCAGGCTGCCCCTAAGCTTCTTTTGATCAAGAATGTGGCAGTTTTGATACTTTTATTTTTATGCTTAACTAAATGTTAATGCATACATTTCCATTATCATTTTCATTTGTAGACACATAAGATGGAGCCTTCGAGTGGCTATAATGGTTGATAGATTCCGGTTTTGGAGAGTAGGATTGGTTGAATTGGATTATTATTTATATGTTAGGATACAAGAGGCATGCCAGATTTCTGCCTAGGTTATATCACAGGCGTCATATTTACTATCTATGTTATCCACTCCTGTTTAAATTTTTTCTTGAATTTTCAATCCCTTGCTGGTGTTAACCAATATTCTAAATTTGACATTTTGATGCAATTCAGTACGCAAGTGGGTTCCCAACCATTAACTTCAGTTTCTTGGCTCCCAATGTTGCGGTTACTTGTAACTGTGTCCAAGGATGGAACTCTTCAAGTGTGGAAAACAAGGGTTATAATTAATCCTAATAGACCTCCAATGCAAGCAAATTTCTTTGAGCCTGCGGGTTAGTTATTATAATCATTATTATTGTTTACTCTTTTCTTTACCATGAGAAGGATTGCTGAACATATTGGCATCCCTTAGTTTCTTTGTGTTTTTTTCAAAAACTAAAATAGTGCAAGAAATTTGTCACTTGTTTTTATTTTTCCTTTTCATATTGAGTAGTGTTCATAACTTCTTGTATATGACACTCTGGGTGCTTTCGTAGATGCCAATCTCTTAAGTATTGACAATCAGTAAACGCAAACAATCGGTTTTTTTTCCCTTGCTCTATGATTTAAAGTGTCCAAGGTTGCATTGACTTCAGTGTTTTCGTTTTTTTTTTTTGCAGCGATTGAATCACTTGATATCCCTCGCATCCTTTCTCAGCAGGGTGGTGAAGCAGCTTACCCTTTACCGCGAATCAAAACTCTAGAAGTTCACCCCAAATTAAATTTAGCAGCACTTCTGTTTACAGTTAAGTGCAAGCTCTTACACAACACACTTTTTTACTTCACCTGTATCAGAAAGTACATATTTTGAATATAAGACATTTTGGTTATAGAGTATGACAGGTGGAGACAATGTGAAAAATAGGGCTGCATACACTAGGGAAGGAAGGAAACAACTATTTGCTGTTTTGCAAGGCGCGAGAGGATCTTCAGGTAATAAAAAGAGTTTTACTTTATTTGTACTGTTTTGTTTCAGTTGTAGCCTATTTAATTGTAAAGACATGCTGATATAGGGTTCATTTTGTTCCTCAAGTGTTTTGTTGGTTGGTCTTGTATTCTTGTTTTCCCCCCTCTTTAACTCCACCGCAATCTGAGGAAAATGCTACCTTTTAATGCCTACGATTTAGGAATCTTGTAATTGATTGGTCTAAAGACAGTTATGCCAAGATGTATTTCATATGTGAATTTTCTTATCAGTAGCTAGAATGTTTACACTAGCTACTAGGAATACAGGATTTCACTGAGGTTTCTGGTGGCAGCTTATGAACTTCATGTTTGAGGTTCATAATATCTTGATCATATGTCTTAATAGGTAGTCTTCAACTACCATGAAGAAGTTATTGCGATTTGACTCTTTTTTGGTAGTTATACGATTCTTAGCGATGGTTATAAATAGGAATGGATCCTAACTTGTCTTGGTGGCATTGCTTGATAAACAACCGGATCATTCAGATCCATTAAAATTACGAGTGGAAGGCTTACTAATTAAGTGATTATTGAGAAGCATATATGGACATCAATGATCACTGAGTTCATAAACATTACTGGCATTTTTTTTTTGTTTTTTCCTTTCTGTTGCATGCTATGTAGTTCCTGCTTTCTTTCTTGCCATTCCTCTTCTCTGGTGCCGTTGAATTCTAACAAGGATTTAATGGGGATAAATAGAGGAAAAAAAACCTTAAGTTGTCATATTTATTATATAGTCAAATACTTAGGCACCATTTATTTCCTTTAAATGCTAATAGTAGAACATTTTTTTATCACTCTCTATCATCTTTAGCGTCAGCGCTCGCTAAAATTCCATACATGATACATGTTCCATAACTCTTTGTATGTATCATTTATGTATATGATGAGAAACATAATTTAAGCAGCATTTCATGATCCGAGTTCTCCTGCATAATTTGTTAATGTTTACATTAACATCTTGCCTTTCTTTAGATAGTTTGGTTTTGAAAAGTTGTAATTGTTTTTAAACTTCTATTTTTATGGTAGAACCTTCCTATAGTTCTTTCTATCATTGCCTTGCTTATTGATCAGATATGCTAACGGTAGAAGTATTTTGCAGCATCTGTTTTGAAAGAAAAACTTTCTGCTTTGGGTTCATCTGGAATATTAGCTGAACATCAACTTCAGGCTCAACTACAAGAACATCACCTGAAAGGGTGAGTTCCGAACCTTTTCAATTTTTTGTCCCGACCATTACTGGAATTTTGATTTTAAATTTGGTGAACATAATACTTTCATTAGGTTGTAATCAGGACCCTTTGTCTGTTGCCTCGACCTCAGATGCTTTACATTTGTAAAGATTTTCCCTATCTACGATGTTCAGCCTTTTATTCATTAAAACAACTAACAAATGTGTGATTAAGACCTACACTAGCCTTTAGTTGTATTACTGTTTTTAGATGTTACAGATGGAATCAGTTTTGCTTTAACCTTTGTCTTCTTTTAGGTTATTAGTGATGGCACATGCTGCATTTGTTGACTTAATTGTTGGGTATCATTTTACAGCTTTTCTGGTCTAGTCTTAGACTTTCACTCATAAATATTATGTGGGATTAAAGGCTTTGTCGGGTTGAATCTATTGTGTATACGTTTATTGTTTTACTGGGTTCAAGTGACTTGCAATCTTACATTATTGAGTGGGATTAAAGGCTCTCTCAAGTTGAGTTCATTGGATTTGTTTGCTGCTCTATACTATATTAACTTTATTAGAATTGTACGTTGTCAACAATAATTTCTCATTTCTTGCAGCCACAGTCAGCTTACGATATCAGACATTGCCCGGAAGGCTTTTCTCCAGAGTGTATGTTGCTTTATAATTTTAAATATGTTAAATAGAATTTTCTTGTTTGGAATATAGCTTATTGTGTTATGCGGATGAACATGAATAAATTTGTACGTGGCCAAGGGCTTGATTGCAGCTTTAATACGAAGCGCCCCTTTTCCATTCATAGAGAAATCCAATCGTCAAAATCAATAAAACATCATGGCACATATATAATATATTAAAGTTCTGTAATGTAGACATTGCTTACTTCATTCCAAGTTTGATAGGCCTGGAATCACAACACTGTCCTAACTAGGTCTTCAAGCTCTATTCGAGTAACTTACGATGAATCTTCGATAATAGTTCACGAGCCCTAAAAAAGATCTTAGCTCACTCACCTTGGTAGGTGCCTGCCGCTCCTCGATGGCTCTGATGCCCATCCAATGCCCTGAGATGGAGAATTTGTAACCCCCAATTTATACTGGAAAACCCGTTATTATTAATTTGTCCCATTCCATACCCTTTGTATTAAAACACTTATTCGGAACTTTCTGTTTGATCTAACCAGACTTCCTAAGTTGCTTATTATAGTTATAAGTTTATAGTTAACTATTTTCTTTGTATAATTGTTATAGCATTTTATGGAAGGTCATGCCAAAAGTGCCCCAATATCTCGGCTGCCGCTCATTACTATTGTAGATTCTAAGCATCATCTGAAGGATGTACCTGTGTGCCAAGTAAGTAGTTTTTGATATAGATTGATTGTATCTTCTGTTGCTTCTGCTTAATCTGTGTATGAAAACTTTGATTGCCTTGCAGCCATTTCATCTGGAGTTAAATTTCTTCAATAAAGAGAATCGGGTTCTTCATTATCCTGTCAGGGTCTTTTGTGTCGATGGGTTACAACTTATGGCATATAACATCTGTTCTGGAGCAGATACTATCTACAAAAAACTTTATACAACGGTAAGTTTTAGTATATCATGTGAATTAGTGTTACGTCTTGTATTTCAAGCTTTTATGAAGATTCCCGTTTGGCAGTGCCAATTGCAGTAGAATAATCCTTTTTTTCTTCTCTTTTATAGGTTCCTGGAAATGTGGAATACCATCCAAAGTACATTACCTACAGTAAAAAACAGAACCTATTTCTGGTTGTCTATGAATTTAGTGGTGCTACAAATGAAGTGGTGCTTTATTTTGAAAATACTGATTCTCAGGCAGCTAACAGTAAATGTGCTACGGTAAAAGGTTGGTATATCTATGGGATATCTTCATTCCCCTCAAATGTCCATGTATGCACGTAGGAGATCTAGTAATTACTTGAAAACTGCATCTTTGAGTTTTTCAGGGCGAGATGCAGCATTTATAGGACCCAATGAAAATCAGTATGCAATTCTCGACGATGATAAGACTGGACTGGTTTTATATATGCTGGCTAAAAAGGCTTCCCCAGAAGCTAATGAAAAGAATCTCATGGCTGAAGAAAGCCAACCTGTGGATATTGATACTGTTCCCAAGGGTCCAATGCAATTTATGTTTGAAAGTGACATTGATAGAATCTTTTCCACTCCAATAGGTACTTGAGGGAAGAACAACTATTATGTTTAGTTTGTAAAAAATTTCATCAGCAGCATGTGCTAATCATAGTTTTCTGTGATTGTAGAGTCAACATTGATGTTTGCTTCTCATGGGAATCAGATTGGCTTAGCAAAGCTGGCTCAAGGATACCGCCTTTCTAATGCTGATGGGCATTATATAGCAACAAAAAGTGAAGGGAAAAATTCAATTAAGTTGAAACTGAATGAGATTGTTCTTCAGGTGATCATATAACCATTCTGGCATAATACTTATTGTTGAACAATAGAAAGCTACTAGGGAGTACTAGGGAGTATATAGCCCCATATACTTCCTCAGTTGACCACCCATTCAAGAAGACTTATATTTTAGGACAGGTGGTGGTGATGTTAAAATCATTCCGCTCCCGCTTGCCTCACATTGCATAACCAAATCTCATGTTTAAGCCAAAGAATTTCCTAGTTTGTGTATTATACCCGTTGACTATAACTTTCCTGTGGAAGGTAGTATAAATTTTCATTATGTCCCTAGAACCTTGTCTATGGGGCTTTCTCAATCTAAGGCCAGTAGTGTGTTTACTGTGGTTGAGTTTAACACACAGCCTTCCAAATTTGTGTTATATTTAAAGCTCTTCATGCATAAGTAATTAAAATGAGAGACTTCGTTCACTCTTGCCACAAGGCCTGCAACTATATTATTCTGGAGCGGTGTTCGTAGACTGCAGTTTGTGGACTTATTTTTGTGAATGTGCAAAAGATTTTTCATCTTCCTCTTCAAAGATCTGAAGGGCTGAAATTTAACAGGTTCACTGGCAAGAAACTCTTAGGGGATATGTTGCCGGAATATTAACGACGCAAAGGGTGCTTATTGTTTCAGCAGATCTAGATATACTGGCAGGGACTTCTGCAAAATTTGATAAAGGACTTCCTTCAATATCCTTTTCAACTTCTTTCTGCAAAAGATTTTACTTCTTTTCGTAATCATACATGTAATTCCATTACTGAAGTTATATGAACTTGTTTGAGCACTTGACCTCTATTCACTTTAGATCACTTTTATGGGTTGGGCCTGCACTTCTCTTTTCTACCACCACTGCAATTAGCGTGCTTGGCTGGGATGGGAAAGTGAGGACTATTCTCTCTATAAGTATGCCTTATGCAGGTATGTATCTTATGTGGCTGTTGATGCTGATATGGTTATGTATCTCTCTATTATTATCCTTCTGACTCTTTATGATGTATTTTGTTGCAGTTCTGGTGGGTGCACTGAATGATCGCTTGTTGCTTGCTAACCCAACAGAAGTAAATCCTAGACAAAAGAAGGGAGTTGAGATTAAGAGCTGTCTTGTTGGGCTCCTTGAACCCCTTCTTATTGGATTTTCCACAATGCAAGAGAGATTTGAGCAGAAGCTTGACCTTCCAGAGATATTGTATCAAATAACATCAAGGTTTTTCTTTTCCCATCTCATCCTATATCCATGCTCTGTTGTAGATTTTGTTCTTATGCGTTTTACATCAAAAAGCAGCAGTATAACATTGTGGATTGTAATGCCATTTTCTTCTTTTCTACACCTTAATAACTTTAAGTCCTTAAATAAATGCTTATGCTGATGACACCGGATATCTGGCTTTACTTTCTAAATGAAGGTTTGACAGTCTCCGTATCACTCCAAGGTCTCTTGATATTCTTGCTAGAGGCTCTCCTGTTTGTGGAGATCTTTCTGTGTCACTATCTCAAGCAGGACCACAGTTCACTCAGGTGAGGGAAAAACAATGTTATGTTCAACAAGTTTTCTTTCTTGTCTATTTTGTTTACTAAACACGTGAAATAACTTAGGTGTTGAGGGGTGTATATGCTATCAAAGCTCTCCGTTTTTCAACTGCTCTATCTGTCTTAAAAGATGAATTTCTGCGCTCTAGAGATTATCCAAGATGCCCTCCAACCTCTCATTTGTTCCACCGTTTCCGCCAGTTGGGCTATGCATGTATCAAGTATGCAGATAAGACAAATTGTTCATTTTTGATTTGCAAATGTCTTTCAAATACTATCTTTTTCTTTAATGATTGCCTCTCAAATTTTTATCTTCTGATAGTGTACCTGACATATCTAATAGTATGTAAGGCAGCTTTCGGATCCTGAGGCATATTTGCATATACACTGCCAAGGAGTGGAACTCTATGCTTATATGATGCTTATATCTGATGACTATTTTAGTTGATTGCTCCATCAAATGTGTTAATGAATCTTGCTGAAAAGGAAAAAAAAAAGTGTAAAGTTTTTGGTAGTATTAACATTTCTTAGTCAACTAGTATCATCAGTTAAGATTGTGGTGGATGAAGTAAAGGATTTAAAACATTTGGAAGCTGAGTGGTACTTGGGTTACATTTTGGGAAGTACATGAATAATAAATTTGAAATAAAACCTCTGTTCGAGGGATATCACCAGGAATGTTCTCAGTTCTGTAGAGAAATCACCCTCACAGACCTTTCCATAGCCTCGACTGTTCTTTGGCCAAAAAACAAAAAAGCCTAGACTGTTCGGAATTTCAATATTGTCGCAAGTCTAATGAGTAAAGGGTGATATGGTATGGGAAAAGAACGTTATTTTTAAGAGTTTTTGAGTTTTGGAATGAACAGTTTATAGTTGGGGGGATGTACTAGAAAATGAGTGCTACTTTTGCTCTCCTATGAATGGGGAGTTTTGGTAAAATTTGATTTAAAAACTTCAACCATACCGTATTACAAGATGCCTAATTTGCCCCGAAATTAGGGGGATTTACCCTTTTTGATAGTTAAAATAGGAATCCTTAGTATCCTACCTTTGTACATTGATTTTATGTGTACCTATTACGTGGTGGAAGTTTTCAATCTGTGATATGCTTTGAAGAAGTTGTTGGCTCTCTGAATTCTCTCGTTTATTTAGCTTTCTAATTTCCACTAGCATTTTGTTTTTTCTGTAACTCAGAAGTACTATTTATACTATTTGTCTTGATGGAAAAGTAGCTATATGTTAGTCTTGTTTTTTGGAGAAGTCCGTCTCTTAGCCTGTTTTTACTTTTCTGTGTTTTTCTTTCTCGTGCTCTCAGTAGTGGTCTTCATGACCACTCTGTTTTGCACTTTTTGTATTTTATTGTTATTTTGCAATAAAATCGTATCTTTCTCAGTGATATATTTTCTTATTTGGAAAATAAAAAAAAGGAAGTCTCCTATTTTATGCGAGAGTGGGTAAAAACATGTTCTATTTTTAGTTTTTTTTACTTCAAATGATTGTGAATATACTTAATTATCCTCATTTAATACCTTTTTTTTTGCTTCTTAACATTTGATTAGTTAAGGGCATTTTTGCGTTTTAGAAATTTAACCAAAAGCCACATGTTCCTTCTATAGTAATATAGACCTACTAATTGCGGGAGAAACAAGGGAATAATTGATCATTGATGGTAATTATACAATATACAACATCGTAAGGATGGTGGAACAGAATTCTTGTTAAAGTGCCTATGTACTTGAATTTTATGTGTCAATTGTCCTTAAAGGTTTTGAATTGCTCTATCCAGGGTTTCAGCTCATTGCTGAATAACTCATGGATTGATGGTTTTCATGTTACCTTTCTTTAAAAGATGGTTCTCATGTTACTTGGTTTCGAAGCAACTTTATTTTATGACTTAAGATGAAATTGCAGGTTTGGGCAGTTTGATAGCGCAAAAGAAACCTTTGAAGTTATAGCAGATTATGAAAGTATGCTTGACCTCTTTATATGCCACCTTAACCCCAGTGCCATGCGGCGCCTTGCTCAAAAATTGGAAGAAGATGGTACTGATTCAGAATTAAGACGGTACTGTGAAAGGATTTTAAGAGTTCGGTCTACTGGATGGACTCAAGGAATTTTTGCTAACTTTGCTGCTGAGAGTATGGTTCCTAAAGGTCCTGAATGGGGTGGTGGGAACTGGGAAATCAAAACCCCAACTAATATGAAGGCTATACCACACTGGGAACTGGCTGCAGAGGTAATGCCATACATGCGGACTGATGATGGCACCATCCCATCCATTATTGCTGATCATATTGGTGTTTACTTGGGCTCAATCAAAGGAAGAGGCAACATTGTAGAAGTAAGGGCAGATAGCTTGGTCAAATCTTTTACACCTGCCGGTGGCGATAATAAGCCAAATGGTCTTCCGTTGTCTGCTATTATGTCCACATCTAATATGTCTAAGGGAGCACCTAGTGGTGATTCCTTGATGGGTCTAGAAACACTTAACAAACAATTTGCCAGTTCCACTGCTGCAGACGAACAGGCTAAAGCTGAAGAAGAGTTCAAGAAAACATTGTACGGTGCAGCTGATGGTAGCAGCAGTGATGAAGAGGGAACTTCAAAAGCTAAAAAGTTGCACATCAGAATAAGAGACAAGCCAGTTGCTTCTACCGCAGTGGACCTGAATAAAATCAAAGAAGCCACGAAGCAACTCAAACTTGGTGAAGGGTTAGGTCCACCCATGACCAGGACTAAGTCATTGACTATTGGATCCCAGGACCTTAGCCAGATATTATCCCAGCCGCCTCCTCCTCCTGCTACCAGTGGATCAATGGCTCCTCGTGTGGGCTCTGCCCCTGGTGATCTGTTTAATATGGACTCTTTCACTCAATCTACAACTGTATCACAACAAGCTGCTACCTCAACTGGTAAGGCACCTATTCCAGAGGACTTTTTCCAGAATACCATACCATCCCTCAAGGTTGCAGCCACACTGCCCCCTCCTGGGACCTATCTTTCAAAATTAGATCAAGCTTCTCAAGGTTTTGAAAATAACAAGGAAGCCTTTAACCACATGAATGCCTCCAATCTTAATGTTGGTCTTCCTGATGGCGGTGTTCCCCCTCAAGCTAGTCAACAGCCTGCCGCTCCTTTTGAGTCCATTGGACTTCCTGATGGCGGTGTCCCACCATCCTCAAACCAGGTTCCTGTGCAGCTACAGTCTCAGGTTCAATCAACTCAGTTCCCAGTTTCCACTCAACCTCTCGACCTTAGTGCCCTCGGGGTTCCAAATTCTGCAGATTCTGGAAAACCTGTGCAGCCTCCTTCTCCACCACCTTCTTCTGTGCGTCCTGGACAGGTAATACATACATGTACATGTACACAATCATGCCTAGCTATATGATTCACCACCATCTTGATCCACTTTCATTTCATTGACTTCTCATACCAGGTACCTCGTGGGGCTCCCGCCCCTGTATGTTTTAAGACTGGAGTCGCTCACCTTGAGCAGAATCAACTTTCAGATGCACTGTCTTGCTTTGATGAAGCTTTTCTTGCACTGGCTAAGGATCATTCTCGGGGAGCTGATATTAAAGCGCAAGGGACCATCTGCGCTCAATACAAGATAGCAGTTACTCTTCTTCGGGTACTGTAATTCTCATTTAAACTTTCAAATAAAACAGATGGATTGTGACGCTAAATGTCTGAAGGATTATTATAACCAATACACACAATATGTGGGGTTGGAATATCATATTTAAATTTAGAATTGGTCAGCAAAGAACCCATAACTGAATTGAAATCTTGGGTTTTAGAATTAGCGGCATATAGCTAATCTCTTGTTTGGGTTTTTCATCTGCAGGAAATCGGGCGGCTGCAAAAAGTTCACGGTCCTAGTGCAATCAGCGCAAAAGATGAAATGGCAAGGCTCTCACGCCACCTCGGTTCTTTGCCTCTTCTGGCAAAACACAGGATAAATTGTATACGAACTGCGATCAAGCGGAACATGGAGGTGCAGAATTATGCTTATTCAAAGCAGATGCTTGAACTACTGCTGTCCAAAGCACCTGCAAGTAAGCAAGATGAGTTGCGAAGCTTAGTTGATATGTGTGTTCAAAGGGGTCTGTCCAACAAATCCATTGATCCACTCGAAGATCCTTCCCAGTTCTGTGCCGCCACACTCAGCCGTCTGTCAACCATCGGTTACGATGTCTGTGATCTTTGTGGGGCCAAATTTTCGGCTCTATCAACGCCCGGTTGCATCATATGTGGCATGGGAAGCATTAAAAGATCAGATGCACTCACAGGGCCAGGGCCTGTTCCTTCACCGTTTGGTTGAGGTCTAAATCGCAGCAACATGCTGCTTACGGGACAACTTTAAGGGCAATAGCCTCAAACATTGTAGGGTACCCTCCACCACAATGTAGGTGCCGCCATTGAATATGATTCCGAGGGGGTTTGACCCGCCCATACCGGAGCGATTATACCACTGCCCGTAAGGTATATAATGTATCATGTTATCTGTTTGTGTTTTGAGTTTGTTGTGCCCTTTGTCATATTTTATCTTACATGTATTTACTACTTACCCCCATTTTGTATTGTCATCATCATCCAACCTTTCTTTTTTGTTGTAGCAAATCATTGATATTCCAGAGTTTTGTGATACCTCCTGATTTTGTAAAGACCCGGATGTGCTATAAAATCAAAATTTAATTCATCAGTTTTTACTGCAAGTACTCGTCATAGCCACATGAAATTTCTCATTTGAGTTGTAAAACTGCGGTCTTTGTGGAGAAATTATCAAGTTCATGTGTTGTGCTACGAGTGAACGATATGGTTGATATTCTTTAATTTTAGATTATAATATGAATAAATATACGGATGTATTGCATGGCTGAGATACGGTATCATATAATAAGCTCTCGTCTTGCTGCCATTGATTTCCTACCAAGGATCTTGTACTTTGTTACCACGTAATGTAACTTTGTTCATCGTCCCCTGATTCGTAGGATAACGTATTTTAGGATACTGATTTTGATCTGTGAATGATGATGCTTTAATCACAATTGACAGACTAAAACTAAAATCTTTTTCGTTTAGAAAGCAGAAGATAAAATAAAAATCTAAAATTTTAAAACGAAATGGTTATCGAACAAGATGAACTGTGAACTTATCTATGCAATTGCAAAACGTAAGTGATGCAAATAGGCATTATTCTAAAATTAAAGATACATTTGAAGCTTCAGATGTATTTTTCTTTTTGATACAATGACATCGGTGTAGGTAGAATACAATATATAAGTTGGGTATTGACTTCGTCTTTTACGATAATCGAATTCGAGATTTACCACATAAAATATGGAGAAAAATATCATTAGATCATAGTAGTAAGAGGCTACCGGATGCACTACTAGAGGATACAACAAAGATTTGGATGAGCAACAGAAATAATGGGATTAGCAGCGAAATTAGGCAAAAAAGAAAGGTACCAAGTATTCTGGATTAAGAAAAGACATAAAAAAAGATCCGTAAAAAAAGGCCCAAAAAAAAACCCAATTTTAATTGAAGTAGCTCCAAAACCATTATGCCCAAGTTTCTTACATGTACTTAGGTTATATGTACTTCTTACTATAACAATATACACCCCCCACCATAACCAATGTTCACCAAACTATCCAAACCAAAAAACAAGAATCCTCCTGTGCAAACCGTCATGTCTTTAGTCAAAACCGGATCACTGATATATCGTCAAAATCATGTATGAACATGTTATCGATACATTTTTTTTTCCGGTCATTGCTGTAAGAGGAGCCTGAAGCTGAAATTGTATGGCATTATTTGCACAAACTGTGAAAAAGGCTCAGTTCCTCTGGTCTCAAGGCTTTGAACTGCCTCCTTCCTGAGTTCATTTGGCAGCTGCATGCAAATCCAATCAACCAGAGATTCCAAATCCTTTGCAAAGTCAAGTAAATACCAATCCAAAAGCTTGGGGAGTATCAATTTGTTTGCCCTTGAAATCCCAACTGCTGCCTGTATATAGTCCTTTTTTGCTGCTTCCAACTCTTCTTCAACATGAGCCGCTGAGTAAACCCTCACCTTTGTTTCACAAAAACAAAAAAATTGATTGTCAAGTCGAAGATGTTCATAACAGGACCGAAATAAAAGGATTGATGACATACAAGTCTCTAATAATTTTTTTTTTTTCCACACACAAGGACAACTAAAATTTCTTGATGACTAAAGACAACTCAACCAAAATTTGACAACCTAACCAAAATTTGACAACCTAGGACAAAAAGTCTAACAACCAACCAAGATTACCACTATTCACCAAATGTGAAATTCCAAAGAAGCCCATAAGTAAAAAAAATATCCGATCAATCACTTATAACTTAAGGCTTTGCTCTCAAGCTTTGCCGTCTGCCAAAATCGTAAGGACAAAACTCTAAATCATAAGTTCTCCCACCACCACTCCTTCCTAAACACCTTGTCCCCCCCTCCACAAATCCAAATCCTAAACCGCTAAACAGAAAATACTCTTAAATCTATCGAGGCAAATAAGTAAAATCATAATTATATCACCATTGGGTTTATGATGGTAAGTAACACCTTCAGTACCCTTGGGGAAAAAAAAAACGAATTTCTCCTTGGTTGTAAGAAAAAAAGTTACTTGTCCTACCGAACTTTGGTCATAATTGTACCATTGGGTGTCAAAAAAAAAACCTTAAGGGGATGATAAAGTTTGAAACTAGCTTACAGCAGGGGAGGACCAGCTTCCACAAGAGAGTGCAAATGTAACCAAGGGTTCAGACCACTCCAATCCGAATATGCTGCGAGCTTTCTTCTCATCGTTTTTTGCAGCTTTCGGACATGTCTGTTATAAACAACGTCAGACAAATTTCTGTGTTGTCTGAGAGAACACTAAAGACTTAGGGGACATCAGTCAATGTGATTTTGCCCAGAAGCATAATGAATGATGCCTAGGATGAACAAACTTACAAATTTTAAGTGGTAAGGCAATCTGAGAATGAAATGCTCAATCGTAATTGCATTCAGCGAGTGTCCCCCTACGCCGATCGTTGCCTGAAACAAGGGCAATGATCATATATGTTCAAGAGTGAAGATCAGAGGCAGCTAAAACGAATTTACTTCGAATTTTCGGCACAAAAATTCTAAAAATATGTACTAATCTTACCATTTGCATTAGGGCTACAACCATTTCAGGAGTTTCAGGTATCCCACGCTCTAAAAATGCCTGCAGCATTGTTGATGAAAAGTGTTTAGGGTATGTGAATTGTAATTTTAGGGAAAGAAAAGCCGATTTTTGAAGGCAAAGTCTTGGAAATTTTTTGATTAAACTCGAAGTTGGGAAAATTCGAAATCTTCGTTATACCTTCATCATGCAGGAGTTGTAAGTGTTAATCCAAAATGCAAGCTTCTGTTGATGGTTAAGACTCTCTAGATTCACAGAGGCAAGCTTTCCAAGTAGGAACCTGTGAATTTTTCAATACAAAAATCAAAGGTCAATCAATCTCAATAACAAATGAACAAGAATTTTAATAGACAGACTGAGAACTCACTTTAATCTGTGCATCAGAATCACCGCGCTCGTTGTTCTGTTGAGATCAATAGAACCAATGTCGATCGAAATCAGCTGTTTATAGGCACCAACATCTCCATTTCTGAATTCTAACCAAACTCCATAAGGATCTCGAAACCCGGTCTCTCCATTTGTTGCTTGAGAAGTCCTCAATCTCACAAAAATGCTACTCAAACACTTGACAATGTCCTCGGACACTTTGTTAGGAGCGCCATCTGTGTCTGAAACCCTATCATCCGAACAACGAGCTGAACTCTCATGTGCCCTCTCCGGGTCTACCAATCTGCACTCTAGCTGAACAATCAAATGCACGAAACAAATTAACAACCAGAAAATGGTATAAAAATCGACATAATTATCTGCATTGGCATGTACCTACCTCTAACTTCAAAGGGTCCAAACACTTCGCCGGGGACTCATGTTTAGTGGGAGCTTTTTTCACCGGGGTTGTTACAGTTTTCGCAGATTTTGCAGCATTAGAACACAATCGATTCTCTTTCCCCCTCCCATCCTCTATAACAGGTGTCAAAGAATTCGGTTTCTTGGAGATTTGTTTCCCATTGCCTTGTCTACTAGAAGAACATGTCCCGGTGATTCGATCAGAGACAACATCAGTAGACAGTAGTCTTCTGCTGGAAGCACATCTAGCAAGAGAAGGTTGTTGTTGAAGCCTGGTGGGGGCTGAAGTTGCTGCTGACATGAACTCATTGTGAGACAACGATTTCGATCTTTGATGGTTTGGTCTTCTAATTGGTGTCTGAATCTGACTAATTGGTGTCTGAATCTGGTCAATTGGCGACTCCAAATTTTCGACATTTCTCTTGGATGACAGATGCACAGCTTGCTGATAAAGACCTTGTCGAAAATTCACCACCTGTTCTTCAAGGCGAACAACTTCCTCTTCCAAAACAGCGACTTCAGCAAGAAGCTCCAGTGTCTGAAAAACAAATAGTGTCATCAAATAAAACAATATAATCAGTATCCAAATTTTGTTTTCGGCAAAAACTGAAACAAAATTGAACAAAAACTAACATGTGGAGGGAGATAAGGAGGAAGACGAGGGAGAGCTCCTAATGGTCTTGTGAAAGCCCTCTCCAATGCTCTGTGAACATTTTCTTCATGCCTCAGCTTCTTCTTCAGCTTATCAACCTGTTAATTTCCAAATTATTATTCAAAATTAGAAAGAAAAAAAAACAATTCTTTTACAAACCAAAAAAAATGTGGAAATAAATGAAATTGTAAGAGCATTACATCTTGTAGCAATGCAAGTTTTTTCTCTCTGTTGGATTTATGCCGATTGATCGAATTTCTCTCTGTACCACCCATTGTTCTGCTCTTCTGAGTCTCCATCTTCTTCTTCTCCTTCTTTGTGAATTCAAGATCAAAATGAATGATCAATAAATATTAATAATAACCAAAAAAGGGTTCAGTGTGTCTGAGAAAAAGAAACTAAAGAGAGAAACAAAAACTATTCTTTTCTTGAGAGAAGTGAAAGAAAGAAAGAAAGAACCCAATTTGGATTTGGATCAAAAGTGCCTCACTTTTCACAGCTGAATACAAGATGAACAGAATTGGAAACAATATTGTTTGCAAGAAGGGAATATTTAATGCCTAATACTGATGAAATTAAATGCAAAAATGGACAAAATTAAAAGCCCTTTTCTTTTTCAAGTAAATTTAAACAAAACCCATTTCAGATGCCTATTTCCCCATAGACAAAAACTCCATTTTCAGACCCTCTAAAAAGCATTCAAGCCAGAAGCTTTTTTTTCCTTCTCGAAATCTGTCTCTGATATATATAACCTCTCAGCTTTAATAAAAAACGAAGAAATTACGAAGAAACTTACTTTATCTTGATTTGAAGCACCAGCTTTCATGGTCTGAAGATTTGTGCGCACTCTGGCATTCATCTTTTTTTTTTCTTTCTCTCTGGAAAATGAGAGATGCAAATTTAATGCATCATGGAAAGAACTAAAAGGACTGAGAGAAACCCATCACAGAGAGAGAGAGAGAGAGATTTTATTTCGTATGGTTTTAGAGAGCGGGAAAGTTGAAATGGAGAAGACAGAGAAAGAGAAATGGCTGCATATTTCTGGTGGTGGAGTTGGTGTTGTTTATATTTCAAGTCTCAAGACTGAAACAGAGTGAAGCGGAAGAAAGCAGCGAAAGCCCACAAAGGGCTCAGAAGAAGCAGAAAACGACGAGGTTTTGAGGTTGATTTAGCGCCACCCAAGAAAAAAGCGTAACAAGATGGACAAACAATCCAACTGTATGTACATATAATATATATATATATATAAACATTATTATATTGCAAGTACCATATAGGACACGAAGAATTTCAAATTTACGTAAATGCCTTTAAGTACTCCACTAATGTATGTAGTTATGTTTATTGACCGTGATTAGACTCGCATTTAAACAACGTGATTATGCTCACGTGTGTTTAGTATAAAGTAAACATTAAATTCGGAAATATAAAGCTACGTAGCTAAACTAATATATATTCAACATGACTAAGCTCGCATTTAAAGAATATGATTGACATTCATGTTTAATATGACTATACTCATATCCGATACTCTAAAATGAACACTTAGTTCAGAAACATAGAACTAAGTTTAATCAAGGTAAACTACGCTTGCGTGTACATATGTTGTTATGACTAAGCTCGCATTTAAAGAATATGATTGACATTCATGTTTAATATGACTATACTCATATCCGATATTCTAAAATGAACATTTAGTTCAGAAACATAGAACTACGTTTAATCAAGGTAAACTGCGCTTGCTTGTACCTATGTTGTTTAAGTAAACATTAAATTAAGAAACATCAAAGTTAGTGAGAGATTGAAACATGCACTAAAAACACATGCCTTCTTCCCTCTCTCCCTCCTCAAAATTTCTAGTGCTTTTTCCTCTTGTAGTATTTAGTTGGTATGAGTATGCTCCAAAGCAAGTGAGAGAGAGAGAGAGAGAGAGAGAGAGAGAGAGGTGGCAAGAGGAACACAAATGGGGTTATATTGAGTGGTGCAAGTTGCAACTTTTAGCCTTTTTGTGTGTGACAACCCAATCTCTCATTATGAATTAACATGCAAAGAGCACTCTCCCACTCCCTTCTTTTGATTCCTACTACTAATTCATGACCAACCAATCTTCTTTTCCCCTTTTCTTTTTTTCTTTTGTGCATCTCCTCTCTTTGGATTCCTTCCTTAACTTAATTATTTAACCAATTGCATTGGTATTATTAATAATCAATTACAACTAATTGTATGAATTTCCAATTTATACAACTTCACCACACAAACCCAACAATTTTTGTGTCTAGTAAGACCTCTCTTCAACTAGGATAGGATATTTATGAATGACATTCACTTTAATTAACACATGATTTGAAATTAATTATGAATTTTCAAAAGGCACTTTGCAATTCAGCAAACATTTGTTCCCTAAAAAATATGCATATATTACTATTGGGTCTCAATAATGTATGAATCTATGATGCATCAAATTTATGAACACATAATAAAACAACATTATGGTCTAGAGCTTTCTTTCTCATTTTATAAATCCCAAGAAAAATAAATTAAAACTCGATTTGAATTCTTGTATATTGAAAATTAAATATGTATATATATATATATAACAAGCTCTAATTTAACAAGAAACGATAAACGGAAAATCCCAAATCTAGTAATCATGTAATCAACTTAAACAATCAAACCAAATCTAGTAAATAATTTTACTTTTCTAAAATTATACTAATCATGTTATTTCGCAGTTTCTTATCAACATGATCCACATAAATGAAATGATAGGTAGGATTGAAAAAAAAAAAAAAAAAAAAAAAAAACTCTGAAAAGTGTAGGAACCAAGTTACCAACTATGGGGACCATGAACATCAATTACTTACCCTAAACACTCAGGTATTTATAATGAGTAGCAGATCCTTAATATAGTTGATGCTTGGTACATATTTATGTTTAGGTACTGAGAGTCTGGGACTGAAGAGTGAAGACAGAGAGAATTATTAATTAATTTAATTATTCTGATTATTAATGTACTGAAATATTTATTGATTGCACAATAAATGGGGATTCCTTTTTTAGCAAGCAAATGCCAATGTGCTAATTAATGATACAGAATGCCACTTCCCTCAGGCTGGCCCTGGCCCTGGCTCTGGCTGGGGTCGGTGGCAGCCCTCATTCTTTCTCTCCTCCTTTCCACTTCCCTCTCTTCTCTAGCCTCCTTCCCAGTTCCACCTCTTTGCAATCCTTTCTCTTCCTTCTTCCCTGGTTCGTTGATGTCACCTTCCCTGACAGATCTAGCAATTCTTGCTCGGATCTGTCCGTGCCGTTGTTGGAGGGGGTGTTTCATCTTCATGGTGGCCTATGGGTTGCCCGGGTTGGTTGATGGTGCGGACTGGGTTGCTCGATTTCCTCGTTAGATTCTTTCTTCACCTTGTCGGCGGCGGTCATGGTGGTTCGTTGGAATCTGGCCTCTACGCTGTTGGAGTTCGTGGGTCGTCTTCGTGATGGCGCACCGTGTGGAGGATCTGTTCGATGGTGAATGGAGTTGCCGTTGCGGTTGGTCAGTCGACGGCGGTACTACCGGAGCAGCTTGATGTTTGGGCTTTTTGAGCTCTTTGTTACCCTTTGTGGGTTTATTTTTATCTCTATTCATTGGGTTTCCTTTGGATTTGTCTGATTTTTGTGTCGTTGATCCAAATTTTTTTGGATTTTCATCGGTTTGGGGGGTTGTTTTTACCCTCAATTAGTTCCTTTGGAATTATTTTGGGTCAAGTTTTGGATTGAGGTTGAGACTTTTACTTTTTGTTTATGGGGGTTATTTATGGATATACATAAGGTAGTTCTTATTTTCTCCAGGGATATAACCGTAAACTTGTAGTTTCGGTTTTTAATGATATTATTTACCATTTAAACAAAAAAAAAAGTTCCCCTTCATACCCGACAATCCAACCTTCACACCTCGCTCTTCACAAATTTGCTTTTGTAGAGCCTTTTAATTTGAATTTTCTTTTCAAATTAATGAAATATAATAATATTTGAGAGTGAAGAGCATGGATATATATGTCAAAACTTTTCAAATTCATTCCTTTTATGTCATAGAGCATGTTTATGAGTATTCTAAAACAACAACACTTGCATCAACCTTAACATGGATCTACAAGCTAGATAGTCGGATTAGTTAAAGACTTCGTCCTTTACGAGAGTCGAAGGTTAAATTCTTTTTTTTCTTTTTGATAACAAGAATATTAGGGAGAGAATTATGTACGTTGGTTATCGACAACACATTTTATGAAGGTCGAATTTGAAACCTTCTATTACATATTGAGGTGGATAAAAATACTACCAAATTATTAGTACTAATGATAGTGAATTTATTTTATATGATTTTCATTTAAATAAAATGCCTTTGAAAAGATCTTCATGCATATAAAATAAAAAGAAATAATTTTATTTGTAACACATAATTGATCCGTTATAATTAGTTATCAAGTTCAACATCAATGTCTTTATCGTTATTCTTCTAATCATACATAAATGTTTTCAACTTTTAAAATAAAGAGAAATATTATTTATAACATGGATCTACAAGCTAGATAATCGGATTAGTTAAAGACTTCGTCCTTTACGAGAGTCGAAGGTTAAATTCTTTTTTTCTTTTTGATAACAAGAATATTAGGGAGAGAATTATGTACGTTGGTTATCGACAACACATTTTATGAAGGTCGAATTTGAGACCTTCTATTTCATATTGAGGTTACATATTGAGGTGGATAAGAATACTACCAAATTATTAGTACTAATATAGTGAATTTATTTTATATGATTTTCATTTAAATAAAATGCCTTTGAAAAGATCTTCATGCATATAAAATAAAAAGAAACAATTTTATTTGTAACACATAATTGATCCGTTATAATTAGTTATCAAGTTCAACATCAATGTTTTTATCGCTATTCTTCTAATCATACATAAATGTTTCCAACTTTTAAAATAAAGAAAAATATTATTTATCGCACACATCAATGTCTTTATCGTTATTCTTCTAATCATACATAAATGTTTTCAACTTTTAAAATAAAGAGAAATATTATTTATCGCACACATCAATGTCTTTATCGTTATTCTTCTAATCATACATAAATAGATGATAACCATTGACGTACTCCACAAACTGGCTGAATCGTGAAATAATTAATTGTTGAAATCAAGTAGAAATACGTGAATTACACGGCATGCTTATTTAATTAACAATTTATTAGATAATGAAATTAAAAATAATGAAAAATAATGTTCCTTGCTTCAGATTCAAGGAAATTAAGCATTTAATGTGCAGAAGAAACATATTCTGATGGATATTGATATGTTTTGGAAATAATTCTTCTTGAGGATAATATACAATAATTAGGGTTTTTTCAGACCCCGGGTCACAAAAGAAAATGACATCAAAGTCGGCCTAGTATAGAAACAATATTTAGTCACTTCAAAAACATTGCATCAAAGTCCCCTTTGGAGGAATATATCTCACAAAATGAAAACGAAATAAAGAAAATTAGAATTGTCCATTTGCAAAGAAAAGATCTTGTCAAAAGTTGGGTTATCTATAAGGATACGAAGAGAAAATATCTCATATCGAAAAGTTAAGAAATCTAATTATAAGAGCTTAAAAATAATTGGTTATCTGTTTAAGAATACGAAGAAAAAATGTCTCATATCGAAAAGTTGAGAAATATGATTGCGAGGACTTAAAAGAAGTTGGCTACTCTCATTTTGACAATAGTGATATTTTAATTAACATGTTTTATGGTATCATAGTAGATGTTAGCTTATATATAAAGCGCAAGGTCGCATATTATTCATGTCACCAAATAATGTTGTTCGCATGTTCTGCTAGCTTAAAAGCTCGCCACATGTGAGGTGTTGAGAAGATTAAAAATTTAATGATTTTGTTTGTTACTTTAGTTTTCCGTTTTATAATCTCTCTAACTTGAATAGAGGTTTTTAATTTCGTGCAAAATGTAGAGAATTAGGGCTTATTGTTCCTTGTTAAACCTAATGCCTATATTATAAATTTATTGAGATATAAACTTATGAAATATAAGAATTGAAATGGACCAACAAAAAAATTGAAATTTATATGCTATTTTTCGTTTGAGCAGGTAAAAATTTATATATCATATCGAAAAGTTCAAAATTCTCAAAATCGTATAACCTAGATAAAAAAAAATAAAAGAAAAATCAGAAATTATAAATAAATAAACAAATAAATGAAACTAAAAACTATATATATATAGCCAGCCATGATTCTCAATTGACATCATGATTACAAAAATAACATCAAAAGTAGACTTTGAGAGACATTCCCAATGCACTGGTGGTGACAAGTATTTATAAGATAAGAAACATGCATGACAATAATAAGACATGATAAAAAAAAACAAGATTAGGTAATATACATTTATCATAATATATATAATTATTTATATGTATATTAATTAGAGTAAATTACACTTTAGTATCTTTACGTTTATATTAAATTTTAGAATTATACTTAATTTTTAAAAAAATTTCATTTTAGTACCTTGAACTCTTTAAAACGTTTCACCTTTGTCCCAACGGCACATTTTTCGGCTGAATTTCTGTTGGTGTGAGGCCCCATAAAAACAAATTTCAATGTGACTTTAGGCAAAATTATATAATTAGTTATTGGTTATCTCATGTCTAACATCTCCCACCGAAATACTGAGTGAGAGATAACTAAGAGCTAATTAGGTAATTATGCCTATAGTCACCGTGAAATTTGTTTTTGTGAGATCTCCACACGCGTCACGTCATCAACTAACAGAAACTCAACCAAAAAATATGTCGTTGGGATAAAAATGAAACGTTTTAAAGAGTTCAGGGTACTAAAATGAAAATTTTGATAAATTAGGTATAACTGTGAAATTTAATGTAAACGTGAAGATACTCTAGTGTAATTTGCTCGATTAATTATATATAGTCTGAATGATTCATGATTTTGCATTTTTCTATTATTAGAGGCACGTGAGCGTGCATGGTTGCTCAACCAAGCATGCCTGTAAAGTCTCTCTCGATCAGAGTCTGAGTCTCAGTGATCTCTAAGTCTCATGCGCCAGAAGCTCATCCATGGATCTACCAACTCATTATTCATCATCATTCAATAGACCTTTTTTTTGTCGGGCGAAAAGAAAAAAGTTGTTCTCTCAACACATGTATGCATGTTTAATCATCTTCTTAATGAAAGCATTTATCAATCACCCGTTGAATATGTTTTATTTCGTGTTTATGCAAACGAAATTCAGAATTTGCAGTGGAGCAGTGAAATGCGTAGAGATTAAAAAAAAAACACCAACGACGAAAGTATTATGTGAGGTTGGCATTGACACGGAAAGACGAAAACTAGGGGAGCAAATGGGATTTCGTTAATACATTGATAAAATCAATCTAAATGTCGTTATATTTATAGGGTAATTAATCAACTGGTTTGCATATATGCCTTTATTTTATTAATAATATGTAGAATTTATTAACCAAATTGTATCGTTATATCGAGAGCTAGCATTTGATTCATCATTTTAATAAATATATATATAATGTAAATTTCTCGTGTCAGTGTAATTACGATAACTATTTTGTTTTGTATGATAACTATAAGAGTTGTTGAGTTTTTAAATTTTTTTAAATTTTTTTAATTTTTAAAGGTATGGTCATTAATTGAGTAAAGAAAAAAACAATTAAATACTATAAAAATGAAGGGAGGAGTGCAATTGGACAAATGAGAGTAAATAATGAAATATTTTTATGTGCATGTGGCGATGAAGGGGACATGTTGAATGGTAAGTCATGGTATCATGCCACTGAAAATAGTTGTACCTTCCTAATCATCACCCCTCACCAACCTTTACATCCTTTCATTTTTTTATGTGTAGATGGAGATTTCTAATCTCTTCTTGTTAGAATAGCAAAATTAATCGAATTGGTAATTCGCATGTATTGTAAATCGTTATTGGTAAAAATTAATTAATTTTTTTTATGGTGATCCGTCAATTTAACTAATATATATGAGTGGATATGAGAGCTCTAATTTGTTTGATTTTTATAAAGATAATTTTTATATAATGTTTTAAGAAATCAACGATTCATATCATAACAGTTGCATAAGAAAAATTACGTAATTAATCATAAAATGAACCGATTCGTAGTATTTCTTAACTTTAAAATTTAGGTACTAAACTAAACTATTAAAAAGGAGATGCTTACCTAAAATGGTCATACAATTCATCGATCTATTACAAATACAAGCAAAAAACCCTAGATTAGCACATGGCCTCTTAATTCATTACTAATCCCAATATTTTGGTAATATAGATAGGACCTTAGGGCCCGATAATCATCATAATATATATAAGGTGGCATGTCATGTTCAATCTAAACATCTGCCAAATCATTCAAACACTTAACAATCTATACTTCAAACGAATAAACAAAAAAAATTGATATTTTTCTTTTCTAATATGAATATAAATTCGTTTATATCATAATATACGACAATATGATTCTTATTTCAACATTTAGACCCACGTTAAAAATTAAGGAAATAGTTCTAATGGTGACCTTTTCTTTTTCCACGAGATCGATGAGCTAGCTAGCGGTCCCATATATTGAATCTTTCAAATGGGAAGATATATTATAACCATTTGTCGAGTATAGTTTTCGGAAAACTAACACAACAACCTATTACCAGAGTCTCTCACTAATATCTTAAGATTTATCCCAAAGAAAATCGATGCTACAATTTATGGAGTTACACAAAGACAAACTTGCTATAATGAGTAAAGTATTTAAATGTGGATAGAGGAGGTAGGGGCTTGCCAAAAGCCAAGACACCCACCATAAAATTTTGGGCCGATCAGAATGTAGTGTAATCTATATGAAAGAATGAGATTAGGTCGAAAGCAAAATAAAAAAAAGAAAGAAAGTGGATGAATGGTGAAGATGCTGATGAGACTGAGAAAAAGGGCAAAAGCAGCAGCACATGCAAATAAACTTTCTCTAAACCCTTCTCCTCCACTCAATGCATGCTGAGATTTTAATTCTAGATTTTAGAAGTTTCGGATTTGGCTCTCGTTGAACGAAGTCGATATTTAATGTTTATATAAAGTAATTCTCCATTTCACAATATCATTGTATAAAAAAAAAAAAAAAGTCTGAGGATCATATATATATTTGATAGGTAGTTATTTTGAACAAAAACTCTCTTATGTAGCATGTCCTCGTATACATGTTACAATATCAATGAATTAATAACACCGTGTATATCTTACAGTTTTTATTTTTCTATTTAGATTGTTTGTTTTTTCGGACATTGCAAATGGATTTTTATATAGAGAGACATAGAGCCATAGAGGGGAATAGTTTCAAACCAAAGCATCAAAACATAACAAGATTTTTATGGTTTTTGGTAATATTAATGACGATTTATTTATCCTTTGAATTCGGTACTTAGTTATAGTAATTTGTTTTTAGGGGTGTAGAGGAATTAGTCGGAGAGTCGAGTTAGGGCTAGATGTACACGCTGAGGTGAGCTGTTCGATGCTCCCGCCTTTCCGCAAGTTCCTGATTTACCACTACATGTACTGTGGGACTGAGTGAGTGTGACCCATTTTTACTTAAAAATAGTGGGTCCAATATAACCAGGGTTTTCTCGATAAACAAACTTATTAATATAATTTGGTGGTTGTTAGTTGTTAGTACGATAACTAAGGAGCATTGGGGAAGATATATCCAAATAAGAAATTGACTACACGAGGAAGCTCATCCATTTTTGTGGTAGCTAACAAGTGATCTTGTTGTGGGGCTTAGCCGTGAAAGCTCAATTCATTTTGGAATTAATCTCAGAAAACATCATCATAAAAAACAATGAAATCATTTAAATTTGTTGTCGAGTATAATTAGTGGTACGTCCTAGTTTCATTGGTTACCATCCCCTCGATTACGAGTATAAACATGTGAATTCAAAATCTTTTTTTTTTTTCATATACAAGTACGTGTTTCGTGAAGTAAAATGAAGTTTGAGAAAATAAAATGTAGTGGTGCATTTTGAGAAACATGTCCCCCAAACTTTGGAGTGTAGAACGAAGGTTGCTCTTCTAATCTCATAAGAAAAAGTAACGCCTTTTCCTCTCTGCCATTGAAACCATCGGCTTTGCTAGGGTTTTTGCATCAAGGACGCCATCTTAGGCGAGTTAAGCTCAGTGGCTGAACCACTATCTAGTTGGAGGATATCGACACCACCATTGAATTTGAGTGCTTGCTTTCGTCAAATTAAGAGAAAAAGTGTAGAATCAAATAAGCATATATACCACTTACAGGAATCAAATAATCGAGGAGGTTTCGAATTTCACTTTTTATGTTTTAGATTAGTGTAAGGTGACATATCACTGGATCATTAAATATGTACGACTTTAGAAATGATATGCATCTATTCACTCTGTGACGTACTCCTCGGTTTGGAATTCTATACCAGTAACCAAACCAATTGTGGGGATCGATCGCCTTCATTTTCTCAGGACGTGATCCTATCCGGCAGTAATTTTGAGAGTGGGAGCGGGCTCAATGTTGCGTTGGGACGAAAGGGGCCTCAAACCAGATACCATTAAAGCTGCCAACCCAATAAAGAATAGTACATAGGATTTGTTAGGCTAATCTAAATCTTGGTACTTAAAGGTGAAAACCCCAAAGAACAATGGTCGGTCTTAGTCGTCTTTGCTGTAGATGTGGTCCAATAAAATGGACCACTTTTGAGGCACCCTCCTGCCAAAACCAACAAGTAGATAATTGAGTGAAAGCTAAAGCGTTGTGGTAGATTGAAACATCCTCAAGGATAGGGTCTGCAAAATTGAAAGAGAGGATTTTATTTTTCGGTGAACAACGAAAACTCTTATGAATCCGTCTATATTTTGATCGGATAAAAACCTTATGAATTCGTCTACTTTTTGATCGTATAAAAACCTTATGTATCCGTGTACACTTTGATTTGATAGAAGGTTTAATTCTATATAAAAACCCTACGAGTTTGTGTAAGTTTCGATCGTATAAAAAGCCTGTGTATCCTTTTACACTTATAATCGGATAAAAGGCTTAAGGTGAAATAAGGATACGTGTAATTACCAGCAAACTACATTCATCAAACGCCGGCCCTCAAAATCTATCAATGGCCAATTGAAGATATGCCATGCCAACTCTCATTAAAACACAGTACTCAGTAAGGGTAATGCCAACTCTCATTAAAACACAGTACTCAGTAAGGGTAATGCCAACTCTCATTAAAACACAGTAAGGGAAATGCCAGCTCTTGAGACAAAAACATGGTCCCCTAAAGTCCTTTTCAATGAACCAGTTTATTGCATAGATCACCTTTATGGCTTCATCTTCCTCAAATTCTGGCATTTCCCAAAGAGAGCACGATAAATCGTTTCCGCTCTCTATAGTCACCATCACCGCTATTCATGCGCTGGAAGTCCATCTTATCAACATAACCAGTCCTCTGATTTCTATTTGAAGAACAGTAAATGCATGCAGTTAGGAATTAGGCAGCCACTATAATGTGAAAGTCACACAAGTAGCTGCAGGCATTATGAAGCACTGACTGTACTGTGATTGTGAGAAGGTGCAATCTTCTTCATACCTAAGTGTCTGCCAAAGCATGCACATCAACCCTGTATGGGCATCCATTTACAAGTGACTATATTGTGTAAGAACATCAACCCGGAAAAGTAAATTCCCAAGCAAACAAACCTAAGGTAAATACCTGCCGGTCAGTTTCACAACAAAGACGAAATTTCCAACTAATTATCTAGGTGCAAGCAAAATCAATGAAGCAAAACATGATGTATGTCATCATTGTCCGAAGGATCATCCATGGCTAGGCTTTCGGATTAAAAAGAACTACAAGGACCGAGATCACAGCAGCACCTGTTCATAGTTACTAGTCTGGTATTGTTCATTTCGAAAGAGAGTGATCGGAGTAAAATTTAGGCACATCCATTTCAATGAAGTGTAGACCATCAAATGAAAATGTGAGACAATAATGTAAGATTATGACCTAAGAAGCTGCAAATGGAAGTAAAAGATCCTCAAAATGTTGGTGTCTATGCTATTTGAACATTTCACAAGCAAACTAACAATGAATAACGATAGTGATCTTTCATTACCAAGAATCATGTATGAGATGTTACTAATTCCCGAAGATGACACATAGTTAACGAAGAACATCACATTCCCTTTCTATTGATCTTTCAGATGTCAGAATATCACAATCAAGATCATATAAAATCAAAAGGGAGTAGACATTTAGCAAATTCAACAAACCGACAACTTTTGATTTACTATTCAATTAGAAAAGCCACAAACATAAGTTTTGAGCAATTCAGACTAGGAATTAGTTTTCTTCTCTATATGCATGCATAAAAGTAGTCTCAAATTGGATTACTTATTATTTGAACTCTAATTATTACTTTTAGTTGCAAACTAGCATTGTTTGCAGGAGCTCCCGCTACAGAAGAATGTGCAGCAAGCCCTTACTCTAACCCACCAAATCCCAAAAGATTTAAGTGCCTAATTGTTAGCTCTAATTATTCAAGTTGTCTTTTCTTCTTAGAAGATTTTTGTTTTCTGAATGTTGAGTGTACATGCAACATAAACTGTCCGACGATCCCTTTTCATCTTCCGGTAAGCTATTAACTAGTTACAACTTACAACATAGGCTACTTTCTTCAGTTTCTTATTAGCAGATGACAAGGATGAGAGCTGATACGAATAGAGGTAGCGCAAAATTTCTATGCTGCTTATGAATGAAGAGAACTACAGACAGGAAACCTAGAGAGAGATCTGGCAGCAGAGAGACATGATAAATTATTTAGAATTTTTTCTTTTTTATCATTAACCCTCTTGAGGGAAAAAACTTACAGATCTTGGTGGAGACTTTGCCATGAGGGTTTGTGGACCCTCTACAAAGAAACTATTAGAGTCACTCTCAGTGGTGCTGGAGATCAGAGATGTGACATCCTTTGACCTATTCAGCAACTTAAGCCTAAGAAAATGGTCACCCCAGATATCATATGTATATTCATCCCCGAGCCGAGCCTTTTCTTCTTCAGCATTTTTCCTATCATAGAGTTTGGACCCAGGGGCTCTAGCATGTGGAGAAATAGCCGAGGTTGAAGCCAGAAAAGGTTCAGGCCTACTGGAAGAAGGAAAGGTGGCAGAAGGCAACAAAACAGGTCTGGTCATAGTTTGTCTCGATGCTGATGGCTGCTCTTGAGAAGAAAACGTTTGGTGGTTATTGCAATACTTTAGAGGAACCTCAGGCTCTGATAAGTTTGCCTTCGAAGCAGATTTAAAAACATGGCTCTTCTGAAAGCGTTGGGGAGCCTCTTGAGCAAATGGATTCCTAGCCTCAGCAGCTTGGTCCACTTCAGGAGATTGCGGCCATATGCGTTTTGGTGTTACAGATGTGCCTGGAGACAAGGGTGATGAAGGTGTAGAATTTCCACTTTGACTACTTGAAACTTCAAGAAGTCCTGTTAATTTAGAACCAGTACCCTTTCTCTTCTTACGCCTTCTACCCGTTTCCTTTCTAGTTTTGACTTTGAGGTTACCAGGTTGGGATGCTTCTAGTTCATCAGGAGTCTCAGCTGATCCCGATCCAGACATCAATGAGAAGACCGTTGCCTTATTATTTGGTGTATCTGAAAAATAATTAGTTTGTTTATGACCTGTAAGAATTTGCTTTGCATGTTGAGAAAATTTTTCCTGCTCTGAGTCCCCAGCCTGGTCATCAGGATATCTACTAACAGATGATGCCTGCATTGAAGTTCGATCTTCCTGAACTGATCTTAGCAAACCGTTCATCCCACCAGACACAGAAAATTTACTGTCTCTATAGTTATGCACATGAGATGATTTTCCTGAACCACTTGTAGACAAACAATCTTGGGAGGAAAAAGCCAGCACCTGGGGGAGTAGGTACCAAAATACTAGAAACATCAAGGAGACAACAAGAAGAGCTGCTGCTGAGGATTTTTTAACGCACATCCAGACCATCGATTTCATACATATATTGATCATATGCAAAGGGATGCTTGCCTTCATGGGTATCACCAGAATACCAGTTTCCAAGGCCAGCTCAAGATCCCGTTGTACCAAGGCTGCAGAAAAATCAGTCTGGTATGATACCAGCAGCTTTGCTGACTCTCCAGGTTCAAGAGTAAAACCTTTGCATGGGTGTACCCTGAACCCATCCATCCCACACTCTTTTCCGGATACTTTGATTCGTCTAACCCTAACTGGCAAGTCTCCTGTATTCTTAGCATAAAGCTGTTTTGATGATGGCTGTAAACAAGAATGCGAGGCATCTTCCATGTGAAATGACATGTCTGGAGATGAAATGTTGAGAGTAACCGGTAAACTGAGGTTGAATTCTACACTCTGGACAGGCTCGGACTCTTCAACCAGAAGCAAGGAAAGTGATCCTCCAAATCCCCTCAGAGATAACCACTCCACGCCAGAAAGATTGTTTCTTATCAGGGCTGAACTTCTCCACTCGCATCGATTTGAAGGGTGAAACAATACTGGTCCAAGAGATGCTCTACCATTGGGTTGAACATAAGCCTCTGTTAGTGCATTTTCTGCCATTGAGAACCCAAACCTACTCGGAGAAGTGGATTCAGTACAAACCAAACTACCTGATGAAGGAGGCTGTATAAGCCCATCTGGACTCTTGCATTTATAAATAATCTCCCCTGAGTTCAGTATAAGCTGCATCACCACCGGCTGTTGGCTAGGATTCTTTACAGTGATCCACTTAGAGTTATGACTTCCTACCTGAAGCATTGGGAATAATACCTCACGATCATCTAGCACAAACATGCCGCTTCTGGTATCTTGAGATTTCCAGTTTTGTAGAACCAATTCATCTGCTTCTGCTGTTTCCATTGCCTTCATGCATAAGATAACAAAAACATTTTAGCTATTAAAAATGCTGATGTTTATGGATAAAAAAAATATCACACAACACAATTATAGATAGTTCATGGCTAAACAAACTCGAACAACGTAAAAGAAGTTCTAAATAATTCGAAAATAAATGCTGCAATTGCAGCAATAGATAAATGCATGCACTACCTTAATAGACAATAAAATAGTTACAGGCAAACAATTTTTTTTTCCTTTTCTTTACAGCAATTCCAGCAATGGACACCTGCCAACTCCAGTGCCCAAAGGATGAGAAACCTTGACCACGTGATGCTTCTACAAATAAATAAGAACATGCTTGGTACTATATTTTTAATTAATGGGAACATACTTGATCACTTCTCAAAAAACAACGAGACAAAAATAAAAGAATCAGAAGTATATAATAAATAAATTCAAAAGAATAACCCATTTCATACACAACTCAGTATACATACACCCACGTGTAGGGGGTAGAATCCACGTACCTTGATCTGTGATAGCCACTGCACGCCATTGTCAGAGGATACTGTCCTCATATCACGCGATCCACTCCTTTCAGACTGATCTTTATATTCAATGGACGAACCCTTCCAATGTCTTGAACATATATGAATAACATCCTGGCAAGGAATTTCAATCTGCGAGCTAGTTGTGTCATTTGTCAGTATCAGTAATTTGCAGTCTTCATCTAACTGGACATGTAGCTCCGCACAACTAACCACAGCAACATATGTGTCACTGCCAGGGAAAAGTACTAAACCTTCAGTATACTTAATCTGGAAGGCTTTACTGTCTGCAACTTCAGTAATCTCAAGAACTCTCAAAAGGTAAGGAGCACAATTCTTCAGAGATATAGCAATTGCAGTTCCATTGACAGAATACGGGATTAAAACCTCAAGAGATGCTATGATAGGTCCGTCAAGATCTTCATACATTGCTGTTCCATCCACTTCGGCCTCAAAAGGAAGCACAAGAGTATCAGACTTGTCCTCGGAAGACCTTAGCAACTGCATACAAATTGCACCAAATATTTTTCCTTTTGACTCAATTGAGAAGTCCATCTCTATAATTGTTTCACTGCTGTGTGGACCAATCTCCCAGTTCCTAAGGGGCCTCAAGGCCAGTAGAGGCAAACCAACTTGACCGGTACTCACAACCAGACGATCTTTAACACTCAGCAACCCAAGTTCATTAGAACCTTGAAGTTTGTCAGTACTACATATTGCCTCTGCATAATGGGAAGTCTGCCCCAGAGACACTGATACCCATGCTGTTACTTCCTCCACATGGAAAATTTGATCAAAGGAATTAAACAAAGACAAATTCTTACTCCACCTTCCCCTGGGGGAAACATCCAGATCCAGGCCTAATAAAGGATGAATTCCATAAGGAGACTCGATGGCAAAACCTTTCGCCTGAATCAAGAAACCACCAGAGCTTGTCTGCAAAATGAGGTGAGCAGAGGACAACCCCAACAATCTAGGTAAGAATACAAAACAAATTGAAGCTAATTCTCCAGGTCCTAACAAAACCTCACTAAAATTGCAAGGATAGAACTGTATGTCAGTACTGAATGGCTCATAAACATGTAAAATGCTATCATTGCATGTATTTTCCACAGTTAAGAAAGCTAATGATGGAAAATACATATACTTTTGTCCCCAATCTAATACAGCAGGGCTAATTTCTACATGGGGTGAGGGAGAACCACTGAAAGAATCAGATTTGGTCATGTCAGTGTTCTTGTTCGTCCTAAAACTTGTGCTCTTCTGATCATTTAAAGGCCCTCTACAGGAAGAAAGATCATTTCGATTAGCACTATCAGTTTGCAAAGATGAGAACTCGTTAATAGCCTCTTTGGAGTACAAAGAACAAGAAACAATCCCTCCATTAAATAACTTAAACATGCCATTGTCTGATGACCAGCTTTTGTTATTTTCTAACTTGCTGTTTTCAATTGATCCTACAGATGATAGACTATCAGACTCAGTCCCAGAAACTTCTAAATCAGCCATTCCGAGTTTATCCTCCGAAAAACCAGGTAATGTTGAGGGAAAACAGAATAAACGAGAGCTAGTACAAATCCTATCATTATTGAAGTGAGTTCTTGGAATTTCAGAGTCCAAAGTGGTGTCACCAAGAAAATTATCCGCCAAAGGCACATTCAAATCATCTCCATATGATCCACAAGCATCATATTCAGATAATATCTGCATCCCATTCCCAGGGCATTGTCCACATGTCGCGAGGTAAAAAAGGGTACATGCTAAAACCACAAGAACAGTGAATGCTTTGCCTGAAAATCCCCTGAACAATTGAGCAAAGCAAATAACATTACAACATTACAATTTCAACATGTATGAAAGGTTTACTGAAATTTATAACTTGGTACGCAAGAAGACCATTAGCTGCTTAAATTCTCCTTTGTAGAAAATAAAAAAGAATTAACTAAAACAATAAAATTAGGAAATGCAGCTGAGCCAGGTAATTAATCACAGTTTGCTTTCTTATTTTTACTTCAAATTACCACCATTTACTGAGCAGCCAAACATAGCAAAGTCAATTTTTCTTTCCCAAAAAACAAAAAATTATAAGTCTAAACCAAAATTAATCCATTTAAAGCTGCAAACAAATATTATCAATATCTTGCGCTGGATATATACACTAAAATGAACAAAAGCACAGGGGGCAGTAAATCTAGCAGCAAACCTATTTGTTCCAACAAGTTTGGAACTTTCTTATCTCCACCATTAATAGCTAAAACTTCCATAATAATAAAACGCACTGCAAACTGTTATCTCCGTAAAATCACTCACAGAAACTTTTTCATCGAACTTATTCCAAAAACAAAAAAATTACTAATTTCAGAAAACAAAAAACTTCAGCCAATCATCATCTAAAAGCCAAACAGGGGTAAAAAAAAATAAAGAATCGGAACCCAACAGCGTCTGAAATGGAAACAAGAGAATAATCAGTGTTCAAAAAGATCAAAAAGCTGAAATTTTTTTAAGAACCCAGATAGAGAAGGTAAAGACAGAGCCGATGATGGTGAAGTGAAGCAAAAATGAAAAATAAATTAATAATAATGATTTTTCTGAAAGCATGTTATTGTAAACATCGAAAGCAAAAGAAATGGTGTGAGGGAGAAGAGAAAAGGTGGGTTGAGACTTGAGAGTGTTTTTGAGAGAGGCACACCTGAAGTTGAACATGAGGAGCTGCTTCTGCTGCTTTTGAGCTCTGATTGTTAGGGTTTTGAACTCCATGGCTGAGCAAGAAAGAAGACCATGAAAGATTTTGAGAGACTTTTTTCTCCTTTTTGGGATTTTGGGTTTGATTTTAGAGCAGAGTATGTGTGTATGCTTTAGAGCAGAAGCACGCAGCACCAGACCACCTGATGATAGCTAATGAATGGCCACACAGAACCAACAAAACCCATAAATACACGTACCACTACAGCTCAATGACCAAAATACCCATCTCATACAAAAAAATTCTGAATACAACGGGCTCATTGTCACGTAATGTCACGAATAAATTTATAATATATACGAACAATAAGATTCAAAATTTATGTAGTATGACCAAAATTATAGAAAATAAATAAATACATATACGTTATGTCAAGGATTGGTTCCGTTTGGTAAAATTTCAAAAAATATTCTACAAAAACTCATTGTCACTTTCTATTGTTTGAATTTTAATTTGATTAAGATAAAATTGAACTCCCGATTTATACAAAATAACTGCGCCGGATAAATTTTTTGAAAAATTAGTACAACAACAATCCACTATCATATCTTCCATCTATCGATTCAAAATCGAACTCAACAATCAATAAAGCAACATACAATTCAAGATGGGTGGTAAATAGAGACTACCCTAAGAATGGGTAGGACAAAGGACTTTTTGAATAGGAGACGTGTAGGGTATTTATGGAATTTCCAAATATGGAGTTGAATGGAAGTTGGAAGACTTGGGTGGGGTGACGGTGATGTAATTTAAAATGGGGTGTGTTTTGTATTTTATGCAATTTTGTATTATTGTAGGGAAAGGCGCTTCGGTGAATGTGTTTAATTGGTATGTTGAAATGACAATTTTGCCCCTGGGACATGCTTACGTGGGCCTGGCAGTATCCTGCCTGCGAGAAAGAATATGAAAGCGCGAAAAGGAAACAGTTTGGCGCCTTGTGGTCCGAGCCTTAACGCACCGCATGGGCAGGGCTCAACCTATTCGGATTTTTTGAGGCTTGCACCAAACCTTGTCCTTGTGTGGGACACCTCTTTGTACCTTTTGCAACTAATATAATGTACCGATACAAAATGGTTATTTTGAAATTTTTATTGAAGTTTGGGTATCATTTATCTTTAGAGACGAAGTGTAAATGGTCATTCTTTTTAAGAGATATTTAGAGGTATTGTCCGACAGTCTGATGTGTTATTTTTTTTTTATGTTATAACGCATATTTTGTTTTTCTTCTTCAACGGTTAGTTTGAATTGTTGACTAAAAATATAATTTAAACGTTCAATTACGATTGACAATCTTATAGTATTTACGGCATCACAATATCTTATTTTTATTAATACTTATCCTTTCTTTATTATTTCGCATAATTTCAATAATAAAAGTTTTTTTTTGTGTCAAAAAGTCACTGATTGGATTAATATCGAATAGAAACACCAGCATCAGATGCTAAAGTATTAAACAATCAATCCGTTCTCAGTTCATCCCAACAATGAGACCCACCTACCCTAGTAACATGGGTCGCCACAAGATGCGCCGCTTTGTTCACCTGCCAAGATGCATAAACAAACTGAACACTTCTCAACTGCAAAGCAAGTGCATGAATATCAAAGATAAAGCAATCCAAATCAGCCCCACTTGGACTCTGGCCATTTAGAGCATAAATAAGCCCCAAGGCATCAGACTCAATCATTACCTGCTCATACCCCTCCATCAAACATTGGGAGAGAGCACACCGCACCGCCTCTGCCTCAGCCAGCAAACTCGACTGCAGACGAAGGTCACCTTGCCCCCCAATAGACACCAACAAGCCATAACAGTCCCGAATGACCCAACCGACACCACCACTTGCGGTCAAACTACTCCAAGCACCATCACAATTCACCTTCAGGACCCCCAAACCTGGTTTCGTCCACCGAATGTTTACTTCCCTCCCCGCCGTGTTTGGTGGCCGTGGCTGCGAAAACTGGCCCCCCAAGGCCGGGGCCCCAAGTTCCCGAAATTCAGTCACACATTCTTCATTTCATATTTAAATAGGGTTTTGAAATTTCGACAAAACACCAACAAATTTTTTTTTCCCATTCCAATCTCACTATAACACTTTTTAAAAGTTCACACGCCATATTTCTAATTATTTTCGGTTCCTGAATTCACTTTCGGACCTTGTTACGAAATTTCTTTTAAGTTTCATGTTTTTAGCTTAAAAAATAACATAAAATTTAGTTATTTGACACCATAAATAGCAAGACATATATCAAATGGCTTACAATAGTTTTCCAAATTCCCTGTATAAATATTTTGGGAAATCTCACCTAAGAGCATTTTTAGTAAAAAACATTGTGAGTTATATAGCTCACGATTTATAGTTGGTTATTGAAATTCAACACAAACATCAATAAACTCATTATATTTCCATTCCAACCTTCCTATAACAACTTTCAAGGTTCCTACATATGAGTTCTAATCATATTCGGTTCCTAAACTCACTTCCGGACCCCATTTCGAAATTACTTTGAGTTTCAAAACACTTATGGGCACCCTAAATGGTAGAAATGATCTCAAGTGGCTTATAATAGTTTGGTTGATGTGCGGTTAAAATATTTCGCGAAATCTCGATGGTAGCATTTTTCACGAAAACTGTGAGCTATATATAACTCAAGATTTTTAGTCGGTTTTCTAAATTTCTTATTCTATTTCCATTCTCATCACCCTCAAAGTTAATTTTGAAGTTGACATAGAAGATGTCTAGTTATTTTTGGCATTTCAAGTCCCTTCCGGACCACGTTACAAGATTACTTTTTTTATTTATTTATTTTTTTACCAAAAGATCAAGAACTTTATTAATACCGAATAGAAACTCCAGCATCATAGGCTAAAGTATCAAACAACCAATTCGTCCCCAGTTCATCCCAACATTGATACCCACCTACCCGCGTAACATAGGCATCTACTAGATGCACTGCTTTGTTAACCTGCCAAGATGCATAAACATACTGAACACTTCTCAACTGCAAAACAAGTGCATGGATATCAAAAAGAATACAGTCCAAGTCAGCATCACCAGGGCTCTGACCCAGAAGAGTGTTAACAAGACCCAAAGCATCTGACTCAATCACCACACACTCATGGCCAGCCAACAAACAATGTGAAAGAGCACACCGCACCAGCCTCATTGAGTTTCACGTTTTTTTTGCTTAAAAAATTCAAAACACTTAGTTAATGGGCACCCTAAAAGGAAGAACTTGTCACAAATGGCTTATAATAGTTTGGTAGATGTACTATTAAAATAATTTCCGAAATCTCGAAGGAAACATTTTTCATGAAAACTATAACTCACATATTTAGGTCGATTTTAGAAATTTAGATAAAAACATAAAAATTATTATTCTATTTTAATTCTCATCACCCTATAAGTTATTTTGAAGTTAACAGAGAAGATTTCTAGTCATTTTCGGACCCTAAAGTCTCTTCCGGACCACGTTACGAGATTTCATTGAGTTTCACGTATTTTGGCTAAAAAAACTCAAATCACTTAGTTAATGGGCACCCAAAATGGCAGGAATTGTTTCACATAGCTTATAATAGTTTGGTTGATGTGCAGTTAAGACATTTCATGACATCTCGAAGGAAGCGTTTTTCACGAACCCCAACTATAACTCACGATTTTTAGTCGGTTTTAGAAATTTCGACAAAAACATCAAAATTAATAATCTATTTCCATTCTTTTCACCCTATAAGTTATTTGAAGTTGATAGAGCATATTTCTAGTTATTTTGTACCCCTAAAGTCCCTTTCCGACCACGTTAAGAGATTTCATTGTTTTTCATGATTTTTGACTTAAAAATTCAAAATACTTGGTTAATGGACCCTAAATGGCGGAACTTGTCTGAAATGATATATAATAGTTTAGTTGATGTGCAGTTAAAATATTGCGCAAAATCTCGGCGGAAGCATTTTTCTCGAAAACTGTTAACTCACGATTTTTAGTCGGTTTTAGAAATTTCGACAAAAAATCAAAATTCTTATTCTATTTCCATTCTCATCACCCTATAAGTTATTTTGAAGTTGACGAAGAAGATTTCTAGTTATTTATGGCCCCTAAAGTCCCTTATGGACCACGTTACTAGATTTCATCGATTTTCATGATTTTTGACTTAAAAAATTCAAAACAATTAGTTAACGGGCAACCTAAATGGCAGAACTTGTCTCAAATGGCTTATAATAGTTTGTTTGATATGCAGTTAAAATATTTCGTGAAATCTCGACGGAAACATTTTTTACGAAAACTATGAGATAACTAACAATTTTTAGTTGATTTTAGGAATTTCGATGAAAACATCAAAATTCTTATTGTATTTTCATTCTCTTCACCCTTTAAGTTATTTTGAAATTGACAGAGAAGATTTCTAGTTATTTTCCGCCACTAAAGTCTTTTCCGGACCACGTTATGAGATTTCATCGATTTTCACAGTGTTTGACTTAAAAATTTCAAAACACTTAGTTAATGGGCACCCTAAATGGCAGAATTTGTCTCAAATGGATTAAAATAGTTTGGTTCATTTTCAGTTAAAATATTTCACGAAATCTCGTCGGAAGCATTTTTCACGAAAACTATGAACTATATGACTCAAAATTTTTAGCGAGTTTAAGAAATTTCAACAAAAACTTCAAATTTTTATTCTATTTCCATTCTCATCATCCTATAAGTTATTTTGAAATTGACAAAGAAGATTTCTAGTTATTTTCGGCCCTTAAAGTCCCTTCCGAATTAATGTACAAGATTATATGGAATTTCACGGTATTTTACTTTAAAAATTCAAAACAATTGGTTAATGGGCACCCTAAATGGCAGAACTTGTCCCAAATGTCTTATAATAGTGTGGTTGATGTGCAATTAACAAATTTCGAGAAATCTAGGCGGAAGCATTTTTCACGAAACCCAGCTATAACGAACGATTTTTAGTCGGTTTTAGAAATTTTGACAAAAATATCAAAATTATTAATCTATTTCCATTCTTTTCACCCTATAAGTTATTTTGAAGTTGATAGAAAATATTTCTAGTTATTTTCGGCCCCTAAAGTCCGTTTCAGACCACGTTAAGAGATTTCATTGTTTTCACGATTTTTGACTTAAAAAATTAAAAACACTTGGTTAATGAACCATAAATGGCAAAACTTGTCACAAATGGCATATAATAGTTTAGTCGATGTACAGTTAAAATATTTCGCAAAATCTCGGCGGAAGCATTTATCACAAAAACTGTGATCTAACTCACGATTTTTAGTCAATTTTAGAAATTTCGAAAAAGACATCAAAATTCTTATTCTATTTCCATTCTCATCACCCTGTAAGTTATTTTAAAATTGACAAAGAAAATTTCTAGTTATTTTTTGCCCCTAAATTACCTTCCGGACCACATTACGAAATTTCATCGATTTTCAAGGTTTTTTACTTAAACAATTAAAAACATTTAGTTAATGGGCAACCTAAATGGCAGAACTTGTCTCAAATGACTTATAATAGTTTGGTTGATGTGCAGTTAAAATATTTTGTGAAATCTTGGCGGAAGCTTTTTTTACGAAAACTGTGTGCTCACAATTATTAGTCGATTTTAGAAATTTTGTCAAAATCATCAAAATGGTGATTATATTTCCATTCTCATCACCCTGTAAGTTATTTTGAAATTGACATTGAAGATTTCTAGTTATTTTAGGCCTCTAAAGTCCGTTCAAGACCATGTTACGAGATTTCATCGATTTCACGGTTTTTACTTAAAAACACTTAGTTAATGGGCACCCTAAATGGGAGAAATTGTCACAAACGGCTTATAATAGTTTGGTTAATGTGCAGTTAAAATATTTCGCGAAATCTCGGCTGAACCGTTTTTCACGAAAACTGTGAGTTATAATAACTCAAGGTTTTTAGTATGTTTTACAAATTTCTACAAAAACTTCAAAATTATTTTTCTATTTCATTCTTATTACCCTATAAGTTATTTTGAAATTGACAGATAGATTTCTAGTTATTTTCGGGCCCTAAAGTCCCTTCCGGACCACGTTACGAGATTACATCGATTGTCACGGTTTTTCACCTAAAAAATTCAAAACACTTAGTTAATGAGCACCCCTAAGTGGCCGAATTTGCTTCAAATAGATTATAATAATTTGGTTGATGTCCAATTAAAATATTTCTCTAAATCTTGGCGGAAGCATTTTTCACGAAAACTATGAACAATAACTGACGATTTTTAGTCGATTTTAGGAATTTCAAAAAAAAAATCTAAACTTTTATTGTATTTTCTTTCTCTTCACCATGTAAGTTATTTTGAAATTGAAAGAGAAGATTTCTAGTTATTGTCCGCCGCTAAAGTCTCTTCCGAACCACGTTACGAGATTTCATCGATTTTCACGGTGTTTGACCTAAAAATTTCAAAATACTTAGTTAATGGGCACCCTAAATGGGAGAATTTGTCACAAATGGCTTATAATAGTTTGGTTGATGTGCAATTAAAATATTTCGAGAAATCTCGACGGAAGAGTTTTTCACGAAAACTGTGAGTTCAAAACTCACGATTTTTCGTCGATTTTAGAAATTTCAACAAAAACATCGAAATTCTTATTCTATTTGATTCTCATTACCCTTTAAGTTATTTTGAAAATAACAGAGAAGATTTCTAGTTATTTTTAAAGTCCCTTCCGGACCACGTTACGTAATTACATTGATTGTCACAGTTTTTCACTTAAAAAATTCAAAAACACTTAGTTAATGGCACCCTAAATGGCAGAATTATTCTCAAATGGATTATAATAGTTTAGTTGATGTACAGTTAAAATATTTTTCTAAATCTTGACGGAAGGATTTTTCTCGAAAGCTATGAGCTATAACTGACAAATTTTAGTCGTTTTTTGGAATTTCGACAAAAACATAAAAATTATTATTGTATTTTCATTCTCTATATCCTGTAAGTTTATATGAAATCGACAGAGAATATTTCTAGTTATTTTCCGTCGCTAAAGTCTCTTCCGAAACACGTTACGATATTTCATCGATTTTCACGGTGTTTGACTTAAAAATTTCAAAACACGTAGTTAATGGGCATCCTAAATGGCAGAATTTGTTACAAATGGATTATAATAGTTTGGTTGATGTGCAGTTAAAATATTTTGCAAAATTTCGTCGGAAGCATTTTTTACGAAAACTGTGAGGTATAATTCACGATTTTTATTTAGTTTAAGAAATTTCAACAAAAACATCAAATTTGTTAGTTCTTTGTATTAGGTATGTCATTGTAATTGGCTTTACTTGTCATTGTAAACTTTCTTATTATGTACCTCAGCTCAATCAAGGAAGTTAACATCTCTAGGTCATGATGGTCTTTTATCTTGAAGATGGTTGAAGTTGTGAGAATGAAGGTATATTGCATTGCATAAGCATATTTATGCACAAGTTGAAACTGTTTTCTAAAAACATTGAATGACTAGTCATTTTTAAGTTCTTACTACCAACTGTGAAAAACCCTGGATGACTAGTCGTTGTTTTTTAGTTCATACCATCAGCTGTTAAAACGTTTTTAATTGAGAATTATTTCGTTTTACTCAAGGGTATTTTTTTCACACTTGACAAGCAGTTGTCAAAGTGTGCGTTTAGAGTGGGATTTAATTGATTGAAAATATAGCCTTGGGAATTTGGGATTCATGGTGTGCGTGTGTAAATCAGAGGAGAACATTCACGCACAGTTTGCAAGGTTCTCTCTAGAAGGGTCTCTGAAATTTTTGGGTTTTGGGTATGGGTTTTCAAAGTTGATTTCTCTGAGAATGCCTTTGTATATAAATGGTTTTTCAGAAATCTGTTTTTACTTTAATATATCGTTCTTGAAAATCTGATTTTGATTTCTCAAACTTGATTTTGGAATTTGTTTTTGGGAAAATTTCTGGGTTCTTGAATTCATCTGTGTTCTTCAAGGTTCATGGCTTGATGAACTCAGATTGAATCATATTTTGATTTCATCCCCAAATTATTATTTTTCATTGAAGCCACTCTTCTGGATTTATCAAGTATCACGACTTGATGAACTTGGATAGAGATTTATCATCAATATTTCCATTCATACATTTGGATCATTTGGGTGGCCAAGTCAATGAAGAAAAAGGATGCTGCCATTGATTTGTTGACTTCGTGAGAATCATCAATGAAGAGCTGTGTTGCAGCGAGTTGTGGGTTGCAATTGGAACGCTGCCATTGAAGGAGTTTGGTATTGCACAAGGTATAGCTGCCTCTAGATTTAGTTCTTAGAGATTGAGCTAGGGTTTACCTTCTATTGAATATTGAATTTAGTGGATTGCATGGTCAGCGGATTGACCCCCAGTTTTGACCTTGAGGAAGGTTTCTGGGTATCAAGCTTTGAGTGTTCCTTTAGTTTTAGCTATGTTGGTTTATGATGCTTTGAATCTGTTCTAAGTGCTATGTGTGACTATATCATGTTCTTCATATATTGCATAATTCATCTAATATGAACTACTTGAGAATGCTTGTCAATTTTCTCACACTGCCTCACTTAGAACTAGCACAAGGCTGCCTACATTGACAGAGCTTCTAAGTGCATAGGGTGTCACTGCTGTGAATGTGTTATTGTAGGGAGCTTGTGATATTGTGTTGACAGTGTGTTTGATTTGTGTCACTATTTGATTGTGAGTCTCTATGTAAATAGTCACATTGTGTGACTAGTTGATTAAGAATTGAAGAGTCTTCCTTGTTGTTTTTGGGCGTGACTAGTCAAAATCAGTGACCGTAGATTATGTGAGTGACATCTCTGTGCGTTTAGGCTTGTTATCAAACTTTAAAAACAAAGAAGATATTATTATTGAAATTGACAGAGAAGATTCTAGTTATTTTCGGCCCCTAAAGTCCCTTCCGGATTAGTGTACAAGATTATATGGAATTTCACAGTTTTTGACTGAACAAATTCAAAAGCAATTGGGTAATGGGCACCCTAAATGGCAGAACTTGTCTCAAATGCCTTATAATAGTGTGGTTCATGTACAGTTAACAAATTTCGAGAAATCTCGGCCAAATTTTTTTTCGCAAAAACTGTGAACTATAACTCATTAATTTTAGCTGGTTTTAGAAATTTTGACAAAAAACATGAAATTTCTTATTGTATTTCATCCTCATCACCCTGTAAGTTATTTTGAAATTGATAGAAAAGAGTTCGAGTTATTTTCGGTCGCTAAAGTCCCTTACAGACCACTTTACGAGATTTCATTTATTTTCACGATTCTTGCCTTTAATAATTCAATACACTTAGTTAATGGGCGCCCTAAATGGCATAACTTGTCTCAAATGGCTTATGATAGTTTGGTTGATGTGCAGTTAAAGTAATTGGCTAAATCCCGAAAGATGCATTTCGACGAAAACTGTGAGCTATAACTCACGATTTTAAGTTGGTTTTAGAAATTTCAATAAAAACATCAAAATTCTTATTCTATTTCCATTCTCCTCACCCTATAAGCTATTGTGAAGTTGACAAAGAGGATTTCTAGTTATTTCCGGCCCCTAAAGTCCCTCAGGCCCACGTTACAACATTTCATCGATTTTTAGGTCTTTTACTTAAAAATTTCAAAATAGTTAATTAATGGGCACCCTAAATGGCAGAAGTTGTCTCAAATGACTTATAATAGTTTGGTTGATTTTCAGTTAAAGTATTTGGCTAAATCCCAACGGACGCAATTTTTCATGAAAACTCACGACTTTTAGTCGGTTTAAGAAATTTCGACAAAAACCTGAAAATTCTTATTCTATTTCGTTTCACATCACCATGTAATCAATTTTGAAGTTGACAGGGAAGATTTCTAGTTATTTCCGGGCCCTAAAGTCCCTTCCTGACCACGTGACAAGATTTCATCAGTTTTCATGATTTTTGACTTTAGAAAAATCAATGCACTTAGTTAATAGGCACCATAAATGGCAGAACTTGTCTAAAGGGCTTATAATAGTTTAGTTGATGAATAGTTCAAATATTTATCAAAATCTCGGCGGAAGCATTTATCACGAAAACTGGGTGCTACAACTCACGTTTTTTAGTCGGTTTTAGAAATTTGACAAAAACATCAAAATTCTTATTCTATTTCCGTTCTCATCACCCTGGAAGTTATTTAGAAGTTCACAAGTAAGATTTGTAGTTATTATCGGCCCCTAAAGTGCCTTTGGGATTATGGTACGAGATTGTATTGATTTTCACGGGTTTTGACTTAAAAATTCAAAACAATTGGCTAATAGGCCCCCTAAATGGAAGAACTTGTTTCAAATGACTTATAATATCAAAATATCAAAATTCTTATTCTATTTCCATTCTCATCACACTGTAAGTTATTCTGAATTTGATAGAGAAGATTTCTAGTTATTTTCGGCCTCTAAATTCCTCTATGTGAAAGAAATCATGGAACCTTATTCAATTGAGAGTAGGTTAGTGTAACAATGGAATTTAGGTATGAATGTTAGTGATGGGGAATAAGATTCACATATCAAACAAGAGAAGGAAAAAAGAGAAAGTTATGAGAGTAAGTTTGGTACACTTCATTATGTAAAATATCTCAATTACATTGAATGACTCTCACATTCACTTTATATACTAACACTAATACAATGACTTAATACAATGAGTTAATATTGCTAACATCCCTCCTCAATCTCATGTGGAGAAGCTCCATCATGAGATTGGGACAACACAAGACAATATGAGCAACAACAGCAATAACAACAACCCAAATGCACCAGCAATGCAGCACAGCAATGGAAAGAACAATCTGATCAGGGCAATATCAGCAAAAGCAACAACAGGCATAGTCAGGGCATGAAACTGTACCACCATCAATCTTCAACCAGTATATCTCAACAACAACAATGAACCTAACAAAAAACCACAATTCACAGCAGCCCCACTTAGTAATAGGCCAAAAAACCACAGCAAGCAGACCCCAAACTAACGAGCACAGAAAGCAGAAGTCACCAGCAAACAACTCAACTCAGCCCAAAACAATCTGACTGCTAGCCCAAAATATACAAACACACAACTCATTCATGATAACTCAGAAGGAGATCTATTGCAGGCAATACCACAACACAGTAGCTCAGCTCAGTAAACAACATTTGCAGCAAACAGCAGAGTCCACAACATAATGGGCTTGACACTTTGCCAAACCAAATGTAGAGCAGCTCAACTCAGATAGAAACACAGCATCAAACAGAAGTAGCAAACCCAATAGCATACACAAACACTACAGCAGCAGCATCTCAGTATCATCCATTCCACAACTCAGGACAGAGCAAAAATACACATCAACCCAACTCAGTAAACAAATCCACAGCTCAGACAAGCAATAGGAAGATGAGAGCGGACCCAATTCAGTAGCACAAACACTACATCATATTGAAGAGGTCCATTCCAGTCATATAGACGTTATAATGCAGCTCAATTCACCAGCAATGCAGACCATCACAGACAATATAACCCAGACACAAACACTAGCTCATCTCAGAATGCAGCACCACAGATCAAACACAATCACAGCAGCACAACTCATTCATGATAACTCAGCTTAACAACACAATTCACAGCAGCTAAACTCAAATAGTAAAATTCAGCTCAACTCAAAATGTGCTACTGAATTACAGGATTAAAGGCAAGTGAATCATAGACAAACAGTCACACCAGTATCACAAACAATACAACTCAGCTCATACAGAGAATCGAAAAGAGAAGGTGAGAGAGAAGAACAATTCAATTGTGAGAGAGAATTGCAACAAGAAACAAGAGTAAGATCGAAGAGGAATTTGAGATAGAAGAAGAATCATAGATCGAAGATCAAATTCAATTATGAGAACAAATAGGGAAATAATCAAGATGAAGATCGAAGAAGAAGAAGAAGCTCACAATTGTTTATGTGATTAAGCAAGGAAAAAAGGAATCGAAAGAAGAAAGAAAAAAAAAAGATTGAATAGAGGATCGAAAGAATTTGAGAAGGTAGAAAGAATTCAAGAAATTCGCATTAGAAGAAACACACAATTATGTATGTGTTTAATCAAGAGATTGAAGATCGAAAGAAAGAACCTGAGATTAGGGATTGAACCTTCATAAAGATTGCCATTGACACCAGACAGATCGAATGAGAGAGGAATCAAGATCGGAAGACATCTGATTTTGAGCTGAGAACCAAATCAAGACATAAGCTGAGAACTCTGAAATTCAAGATTCGAGCTGAGAAATCTGAAGCAGAATGAAGAGGCTGAGTCTGAGAGATTCGAAGTAGCTAGAACGAAGATTGATGTAGACGTGCAGATAACACCTTAGCTTCTTAATCGCATTCTAGAAGAAGAACGGAGCAATCGAAAAGAAAACTTAGCTCGAAACCGAAGAGGAGTATCTGGAAATCCGAAGCTGAAATCGAAGAGCTCGAAGGATAGAAGCAGACTTGAAGAGAAATCGAGGAGCTTCAAGAAACCGAGAACACAGAGGGCCATCGCCATGGAAGCAACTTCGAAAACTTGAAATCGAGAAATCAAGAAGTCGAAGGAGCTGAAAATTAGGGCAAACTCGTGCCAATTGAAGGAAGAAGACGACGGAATCGTAGTCGAAGCTCCTCGTAGCAAGCAATCGCTGATGAACATGTCTGATGAAGAAATCGTAGCAAGCAATCGCTGAAGAGCAGAGAAAATTGAGATTGAGTCGAGAAACAATTTCAATCGCACAAATCCTTCAGTGCTGAATCGGAGACTGGAAGCACAAAGCATGAATCGAAGAAGTTGAGCAGTCTGGAAGTCATGATTCGAAGCCATCGCAGATCGAAGAAGCTGAAAAGCAGAACTGAGAAATCGAAGTCGCTGCAAGAAAACAAGATTGAAGCAGAGGCAATCGCAGTGGAGCAGGTCTGATGAAGAATCACGATCGATGTCAAGAACCAGAAAATCTAGGTCAAAACCCGTACCAATTGCAATCGAATAAGTCTTCAGTGAGCAGCAGAGATTGAATCGTGAAGGCTGCACAGAAGAGTCACAGCCATCGGAATGGAAACCAAGGCATAATTTTTGGTAAACGGAAATTGAAAACAAAAACTAAAAATCTACATAGCAACGGAAGCAAAAAATATCAGGACCACGAGCTATTAGCTTTGTAGCTCTGATACCATGAAAGAAATCATGGAACCTTATTCAATTGAGAGTAGGTTAGTGTAACAATGGAATTTAGGTATGAATGTTAGTGATGGGGAATAAGATTCACATATCAAACAAGAGAAGGAAAAGAGAGAAAGTTATGAGAGTAAGTTTGGTACACTTTATTATGTAAAATATCTCAATTACATTGAATGACTCTCACATTCACTTTATATACTAACACTAATACAATGACTTAATACAATGAGTTAATATTGCTAACACTATGGACCACATTACAAGAATTCATTGATTTTCACGGCTTTTTACTTTAAAAAATCAAAATGCTTAGTTAATGATACTTTGATAGAGAATGGAATCCGGAATGTTCCCTAGATGGCATATCTTGTGTGAATTGGCTTATAATAATTTGGTTCATGTGTAGTTAAAATATTTGGCGAAATCTCAGCTTAAACATTTTTCACGAAAACTGTGAGCTATAACTCATGATTTTTAGTCTGTTTTAGAATTTTCTACAAAAACATCAAAATTCTTATTGTATTTACATTCTCAGCACCATGTAAGTTATTTTGAAGATGATGGAGAAGATCTTTAGTTATTTTCGGCCCCTAAAGTCCCTTCCATACCCCATTATGTGATTTCATTGATTTTCACGGTTTTTGACTTACACACACAAGATTTTTTGGTCCCTAAAACTTACTTTCATATCCCTGGTACGAAATTTTTTGAGTTTCTTGTTTTTTCGATTAAAAAATTCAAACAAATTAGTTGTTGGGCACCCTTATTGGTAAGACATGTCTCAAATGGCTTATAATAATTTCCTCAATGTCAAGTATAAATATATTACTAAATCTCACCGGTCGCATTTTTGGCAAAAAACTGTGAGTTTATAACTCACAATTTTTAGTTGATTTTTGAAATTTTGACAAAAACGTCAATAAACTTATTTTATTTCCATTCATATCTCACTATTACATTTTTTAAAGTTCACACGTAAAATTTCTTATTATTTTCGGCCTGTAACCTCACTTTCGGATACGAATTTTCTTTTATTTTCATGCATTTTTATTTGAAATTTCTTTTATTTTCATGTTCCCTCTAGAAGACCTCGTCTGACTATAGTTAGTAGTAGTATAGATTAGTTTGGTTCGTAGAACAAAAGAAGAGCCCTTATTTGATATTATATTAGCAAATCGTTACACCCCTACAGAGTGAAGGCTCTCTTCTGGATAGCTATGAAGCCTTCAATGTGCTTAAATCGGGCACCATAAATGGCAGGATATGTCTCAAATACCTTATGATAGTTGTCAAGTATAAATATTTTTCTAAATATCACCGGTCACATTTTTGGAAAAAATTAAAATGTGAAGCATATAACTCATGATTTTATACGGTTTTTGAACTTTTGACGAGAACGGCAATAAACAAATCCTAACTCCATTCAAATCTCACTATAACATTTTTTTAAAGTTCACACACAAGATTTCTAATTATTTTCGGTCCCTAAACTTACTTCCAGAACCCACTACGAAATTTCTTTTAATAATTTCATATTTTAGCTTAAAAATTCAAAAAATAATAGTTATTGGGCACCATAAATGGGAAAACATATCTTAAATGTCTCATAATAGTTTTGTTAATGTGCAATTAAAATATTTTTCACAATCTCACTAGTCACATTTTTCGCAAAAATTATGAGTTATAACTTCCGATTTTTAATCAATTTTTGAAATTTCAACAAAAGCATTAATAAACTTATTTTATTTCGATTCCAATCAATGTATAAATTATTCGGCTCAATAAATAAAAAAACATGTTTCAAAGCGTCTATAACAATTTTATTAATAATGAACGATTAAACAAACTCAATAAAATGACAATATAATATGGAGGGAGGCAACCACTTCAAAAATAATATTGCATACTTATCGTTTATTTGTAAACCCCGCATATAATATTTATATACACTTTACGTAGGCCATTGTGAAGAGGCTACTTTTTCGTTCGTTGGTCAATAGGCTATTTTATAAGAAAAGAATCAACACGAATCTTATTTTATTTTATCTTTTTTTTATAAGGAATCTTATTTTATATTAATCACCTCAATTATTTTAAGGGAAAATAAATAATCACCTCCCATATTAAAAGGATTGATTAGATATAAATATTAGGTCTATTTAGTGGACCACGTAGGCATGTTGTTTTCTTATACGTCTCTATTCAATAATAAAAAATATTATTTTTCACGAAAATATTGACAATTAAATTTATAGAAATATTGTCAATCAAATCTATGAAAATATCGACGGATATTGATCGTTCACGCTCAACCAATTTGTTTTGAAAATTTAGCCCAAAATTTAAAAATTTTAAATGAAATTTTAGGAAAAATTTAAGCACCGAATAATATTTATATAAAACTAATACGAATATCGTGGAAATTAGTTCTTCTCCCCCTATGTTTATGCCGAGAGCCTTAAATACAGATATATCCACGGAAATATCACAGATATATTTTTTTCTTATTTTTATATCGAGACCACAAAATACAGATATATTAACGAAAATTGATATATTCACCTATGCGCCTACCTCATGGGCTTTCCCGATTCGTGTAACTCACTCGCTTACACCATTGACTTGTTCTGCGCCTGGGCGATGCATTAATTTCCATATAGGGAAAGGACCCAAAGCGCAAGTGACAGTCACGCGCTCGTGAGGGTGCCGCTTAGCACAAAAGATCAAGCAACACGCGACAGCTTGGCGGCGGTGTCACAGTCAACCGGGATTCCCTCCTACCGTTGTCAAATCTGCACCGTGGTTTTAGTATTGGCCTTCTACAGCCGTTGGATCCAGGCGGCCTACCCTGATCCGGTGGGCCAAAGTGGGTTTTGTCATCGTGCAAACGAACAAAGGGTGGCGATCAGATCTGGACGGCTTAGAATTAATTGGAGGATTCCGAATATTGGTGGTGGCTTTAGGGCCGTATATTGAAAATGAGGTGTGCGCCCACAATAGACCGCAGCCTTTGAAGTTGATGGTAGTGACGTTGTTTTGTTTTGGTGTACTCATTTGATTTGCAATCAATCAACCAACTTCAAATTCCAAAATAGCTGGGGTACTCATCAATAATAGCATATTGACATTAGCATGAATATTGAGTTCTCAACCATTCTCGAAGAAAAAAAATAATATTGAGTTCTCAACTACTTTTTTCTTTCCTCTCAAATCAACTAGTTTGTTTGTTTAACAGTAGTTTCGTGTGTTACGTTCTTTGTTATTTTATAGATTATGAGATTGATTTTTTTCGTAACTAAAATATAACACTTAAAAATGTGTTTACGAAAATAGAACCTATATAAAGGGGATGATAACCTTGTAGTAACCAAGACTCAAACTTGGTTTAAAATTAGAAGAGAGGGCAAGGGAGCTGGTTAAATCTCTCTCATCTTCCTCATCTTCCTTTCATCTTCCCTATGTTTGATTTTTGTTAAGGTGAATGAACCACAAGTGTTTGGCATTCAAGAAATTAAAACAAATAACCAATTGGGGAGTGAGGAAGATGAATTTGGAGGTGTGAGGTCGGGAAGATGATTGGATGGAAGGCCATAGAAATCAGGGCGAATTTGTAGATCTAGTCTTATAGTGCCCCACTAATTTAGATCTAGATTGATAGTACCCCACTAGTTTAGATCTAGTCTTATAGCCCTGTAGTGTTCTCATAGTCAGGGTAATGAAAATTTCATACCAAAACATCTAATTCTCACTGCATTGACTATAAGGACACTATCAGACTATGAGGATACTATCAGACTATTATAATACTACATGACTATGAGGACAAAAACGAGCATAGGTTGATGAAAATTTTAGACCAAAACATCCAATTCTCACTGCCCACAAAAAGCAAGTGTTTAGATGAGAGTTCGAAAGAGAAGATAAGAGGAAGATGAGAGGAAGATGAGAGAATATGAGAGGAAGATGAGAGAAAGATGAGAGAAGATGAGAGGAAGATGAGGATGACAAGAGGAAGATGAGAGAATATGAGAGAAGATGAGAGGAAGACCGGGAAGATGAGAGAGATTTCACCAGCTGGTTACTATGAGGTTACCATCCCCTTTATATAAGTTCTATTTTTGCAAACACAATTTTGAGTGTTCTATTTTTGAATAAATTTATGAAGAGTGTTCTATTTCCATCAATTTCCCAAGATTATTGGTGTATTGATTTATAGACCGTGAATTCGACTCTACTAATATATTGCTTTTATAAGATTATTGGTGTATTGCTTTATAGGATTATTGGTGTATTGCTTTATAGACCGTGAATTTGACTCTACTAATATATTGCTTTATAAGATTATTGGTGTATTGTTTTATAAGATTGAAACGAGATTTAGTGAGAGACCCTACTAATATATTGCTTCATATATCATGAGTTTGATTCTTGTTGAGATTAAACAAGAAAAGGTAGGAGACGATATTTGTGGGTGCTGCCCTAATTTTTGCGATATTACCTAACAGAAATGAGTTCAATATAACTCTACATTTAGAAGATTTTCTTTATTAAAAAAACATGATTTGATTGGGAAGGTCTAAGATACAACTAATATAAATTTAAAGATTAGGTAATTGTCATTTTAGTCAAATGATCTCCGAAAGTAGTAAAATTCTAACCCCATGCATAAAATTCCATGGTAAGATAAGATTGCTTTTGATTTTTTATCTAGTTTTATCAACATCTTTATCTTATAATAGTATTGACGTACAAACAACTAGATGTATGAGAATAAAATGTTCAAAAAACTTTTTGGTATATGCTTGTGGTGTGTTTTACATTTTTTTGTTAAATACTACTAGGTGTCCCCATATTTAAAGAGTATGTCTAATCCCTGATTAGGGTGCAGCTTGCTCTTAATCACAAAGTGTTCATAGAGATTTTCGAATTCATGCCAGTTAGGCACCAGAAAATTCGACATTTAGAGGTAACAGTTTACTAACTACAACACACCTTGTAGTTATGTCTTTTAAATTTTATGACGATGGAATTAAAATGCAAAATTATTAAGAAACGAAAACGACTGAGAGTTGAGACTATGCCGCATATAATTTCTGAATTTATATGTATTGGATTAAGCACATCGAACTTATCTTGTTTTTGAAGTATTTAGCTTATTAATTAATTAGTCTACAAAAATTTTAAATGTAGGGGATGACAAATTTATTGATTCTATATTTTCATTTGACTTTCGTCTTTTGGAAGGGTTAAAGAGAAATATATACTTTTTAAGGTAAATGTCTTTTGGAAGTACAAAAGATAAACAAAGGTATGATTTCATTGTTGATATATAAACTAAGATGATAGGTTTGGATAAAGTTGATGTTTCTATCCTCAAAATTAATTAATAATCGGAGAAGTAACGTAACAAGTTGATTAAGTTGTTATATGTGATTTTGTTAAAACTTTGTTGCAAATTTCAATCCGACCAAAAAAAAAATAAGATTAATTAACCGCAACTTTTGACGTTTTGCACGCGGAATTTGGTTTTTCTTTTCATGAAGCTTATCATCGTCTTTTTTAATTCAAAACCACAACGAATTAGAGATTCGAATTTGAAATTTCTTTGAACGTTATAAGAGTATGTTGATACATACAAATTACAAAGCTTTGGCATGATGAATCATGCATGAGTCAATGTGGGAGAGTCTAAAACTGAGCCCAAGAGAGAAAATATGACTAAACATTTGGGCTGGACTTTAGTCTACAATGGAGGGACCGGAGGGACTCGTTGAAAACATGGGCCAGGCTTGAAAAATGGATATTCTTTGAGATCAGAATCTAGTTACCATCAGTCCAGATTCTATATATATAATAATTAAGATAAACTATATAAAGTAACTAAATTATATGGGTTATTTTAAGTTCATACCCCAATTATGAAAATTTTCATCTAGGTATCCAAACTATCAAAACACAACATCTAGGTACCCACCGTTAGCAATCTGTTAAAAAAATATGTTTAATGCACAAGTGGCATTTATGAGGTCCTTTTCTATACTGACATGGACTTATAATAATTATTTTACTTTTCATTTCATTCTTTTTTTAATTTTTTTTTACTCTCTCTCTCTACCCTACCCTTTTCTCTCTCCAAGAAACTCTCCTTCTTCCTCTTCTTGGCGACAACAACACCGGCCACCACTGCCACCCTCAACTATGGAATCGTTTAACCGTATTCCATAACCAATCATACATCCATAAACAAATCACAACAATAAACAGAAACACAAAATTAAGCCACCAATCCTAGAATCCGAATTCTAGATCCATCCAACCATTGAATAATACAAACCCAACATAACTAATAGATACAAATGCAAGCAGAACAAGCTCAGTGATCTGTTGATTGAAAAATAAACCTCAAAGCTTATCCCCCTCAAAGCTTTAATTAACCTCAAATTGAAAAATAAAAATAAAACCTAGAATAACATCACAATTGAAACACTAACAAAGAAAACTACAGATCAAAATTGATAATTAAAAAGAAAAATTGATTAATATGCATATGGGTATACCTGAAAAAATTAAAGCCTATTTCTATTGATGAGAGGTGCTGCTCACCAGTCCAAAATCGAGAAATGGAGACATAGGCAGAGAGAGTGCAAGAGATAGAGAGTCGAAGAATATAAGATACGTACCTAGCTTAAATCTTTATGCAGGGAGCGCGAGAGGAGAGAACGAACAACGAGAGAGAGACATCGTTTCGATGAAGAACGGAGATAGAGGTCGTCCACCTCGGCTGCACTACTGAGGGATTTGGAAGACGAGATTTGAGAATGAGTTCGATGGAGTGAAATTGTACTAGCCGATATGGTTCTATCGCGAGGAGGCGTAATGAAAGCACAAGCGTGTTTTTATTTTACCTTTGACGCTTCAATCATCAAGCATCAACGACGGTTTCCATTGAAACCGTAGTCTACATAAAACCCAATATTCCAAAATCTCATTTTTACTCCCTAAAAAAAAGGACCCTTTACACTTCGGTTTTAGACAAACCCAAAAAAGCTTTGAACGCCGCCGGACTTTGACTCTTGATCTTTGTGATTCAGGCACCATCGATGGCAAATGAAGGCAATACTAGGCTCGCCTTGTTCAGGCGAAGCTATTGGAGGTGGCCTCGCCGGCTGGGTCCATCAGAAATGTCATCGATGGCGACGAAGATTTTTTGGGTTCACGGCCTTGATTCTCCCTCTATAACGAGCTTCGACAATGATGGGTGGCCGGGATGAGGTCGTCTTGACGAGAGGGGGCATTTAAGTGCGGTGGTGAGGCTGGTAGTGGTCGGGATTAAGGTGGCGGTGGTGGCCGGTGTTGCTATCACCGAGAAGAGGAAGAATGAGGGTTTCGGGGAGAGAGAAATGGGTTGGGTAGAGAGACAGTAAAAATTAAAATTAAAAAAATAATAAAAATAAAATTAAAATAATTATTTTAAGTTAATATCAGCATGAAAAAGGTCCCCACAAATGCCACTTGGACATTTAACAGATATTTTTAACAGATTGCTAACGGTGGATACCTAGATGTTGTGTTTTGATAATTTGAGTACCTAGATGAAAATTTTCATAGTTCGAGTATGAATTTGAAATGACCCCTATAGTTTGGGTATTTTTATGTAGTTTATCCTAATAATTATTTTCTCAACGAGAGAATCATTTTAAATTAAAGTCACGATAAAATCTCTGAAAGATTAGTAAAGCATCCTACTGTCATTTTTTCTTACATAAATTTTGATTTAATTTCAAAAAAAAAAAATTGTTCCATAAAAAATGAGAAATTACACTTTAATACTCTGTCGTTTATATCTTATAACATGATTATACTTGACTTTTAAAATTTAATAAACACCCTCATGTACTCTCTAAAACTTAATAATCTAGCTCCACTGTTAGAATTCTCGTCCAATATTTTGTTAAAGGCAGACGTGGCGTCTGCGGGATCTCATTTCCTAAGTTACCAACCTAATTAAAACGATATACATGTCAATTTGCCCATCTTGGCGCCCAATTTTTTTTCTTTCTTGATTTTGTTTCACGTCTCTCAATTTTGGGCTTCAAAATGAGCAAATTAACATATATGATCTTTTAATGAGATTGTTAACAATTGAAAAATGGGACCCATAAACGCCACTTCAACATTTAACAAAAGCTTGAACGAACTATGAAACTAGGTTGTTACATTTTAAAAAATACATTGAAATATTTGTCAAAATTTAAAAATCATACAGAATCGTATAACAAATTGTAAACACAAGATACTAAAATATAATTTTCTCATCAAACAAAATTGTAGATTGCATGCGGATCACATTTTTGTTCTTCCTACAAAAAGTAAGATTGGTCCCGGCGGCGCCAACACCTTTTTGTCCGACATTTATATGTCAGCTGAGGTGATGGATAGCAACAAAGATTCAAGACCAAGTCACAAAATTCTATGTCGGCCTTTTAGTTTCATTTTCTATATAGCAATATTAAAAAAGAGAATAATACATTCTCAGTTATTTTTTACAAAACTCAATTCTTGGTTGGTAATTTTTGCTCTCCCAATTCTCCTTCTCAATTACGCTACTTAGTTTTTACTCTAAGAATTTAATGAATTGAAGGAAAACTCAAATGACAAAAAACTGAAAAAGAAAAGTGGATATAAAAAATGAGAGAGTGTACAAATCCTTATCCCTTCTTTATTCATATGTAACTTGGTATGTTCTCGATTCATATTAAAATCAATGAACTTTATGGAGTTAGTTAGTTATAGATACAAATTTATTGATTTATCATACTTTAAATGTACATTTGTAAAATTCTAGCATCACATCTTGATGATATTTCCTCGTACCACTTTTTGGATTAATCGAATTGTTTTTGTACATTTATAATAATCAGAACCGTTCATTCTCTAAATAATCATTTTAAAAACATTTCCGTAAAAAAATCAATAAGATTGGAGGGGTTTAGTCATTCATATGTATAAAATAAATCAACGGTTTTGATAACAACTAAGATTCTCGTAACAAACCGTCCATTCAATTAATACATATAAATGACTAAATGATCTCTAATTTTGTTAATTTTTTGTGTAAATAATCTTGAAATGAAGATTTATATATGAGTTGAAATGTTTCGATTATGATATATATGTGACGACAATTAGATAAATTAAAAGGATACCACAAGGGTGAGATGCAAGTATATATCATCCAAAATTATATATATCATGGGTGATCCTAGGATAATATTCTAGAACTTTAATATATATATTCTTAAATGGCCTCTTTCATTTGTACGTAGTTGGCCGATTGAGACTTTCATGAATCGATTTTTATTTTTTTTCCCAGTTATTGACTTTCATGAACTGATGAATTCAAGATAAGTACAACAGCATGTCAACAACACGAGCATCTTGGATTATTTTGTTTTTGGTAAATATCATGAGGTTTTCCCACATTCGAAAGATGGGTCTAATTTTCGTTCGGGATACGACTTACTCCTGATCACAAAGTGCTCTCAATAAATTTCAAATTCCTGACAGTTAGCCACTAAAAAATTCGACATCCGGATGTAGCATATTGGATCTTGGATTTTGAGTACGTACCTGGTTGACGATGACTTAAAGCAACAGCGCCCACACTTATTATCTTTTGCCTATTTTTTCAATCTTTGTCAGTTTTCAAATCATTATCAAGAGAGAACCTTTTCAGTACTAAATGCCAACTCTCGTCGCTGTCACTATCACTCCTCAATAATTGTCATACTCCACACCCTACTATATATATATATATGTACCACCAACAAGCTAGCTTCACTATCTGATCGAAGCTAGCTTCACACTACCTGAACTTATCCGAGGATTAAAATCCAGTTATGGCCGAAGCTCGATTCGCTGTGTTTATAATTGTTGCAGTGCTTCTAGTTTGCAATGAGATTGTTTGCGTCGAAGGGAGGCAATGGAAGATGATGAAGAAACATGTAGAGTTCAATAGCTTCAAGTTCGATATCAATGGTGAAGCTGAAAGAGACTTGAGAAAGGAAGAAGGCCGCCAAACTATTATCTTGGAGGGTCCTCCTCAGCAGACACCGCCGTGTAATCGGGTTGCCGATGCATTCAATCAGTCGGAACGAGTGAGTATTCCGGTACCGATGTCGCCGGTGCCAAACTACAGGGTAAGTTTTAGGCATAAAGACACAGTGTACAATAAGGACAGCTTTGAAGGCACTGCACCTGATAGTAATGAAGGTGGATGAACCCTAGTTAATTAATTGGCATGCATACAGGAACAAATTCGTGTTCGTACATAGAGATCGATCGGTCGACGAGTGTACTTGTAAATGTATTATCCGGATGTTATTTGTACCATCAGAGCTTATAATGAGTATAATAATAAACGTAATTTTTTTTTCGTGTTTTTTAAATAAAATTTTAGCTGCAATATAAAGGAAAATGGTGGTTAATGGCCTTGAATTTTATTCAAATTTTAACAAGCGTTTCTAAACATCAATATTAGAGTCAATCCTCCTTAAACTTTACCCAAATGTGCAATAATGATCCTTTCACTAATTTTTTGGAAGTTTTCAATTAAAAAATAATGCGACAGGAAAAATGACATCTCAATCATTAATTTTAACAGAAAATATCTAAAAAATCGACGGTAGGACTATCGTTGTACATTTGGTAAAATTGAAAGACAATAAGTTATAATATTGAATTTTAGTGATGATCGGTAAAATTAAAATTCAAGAAAGATAGTGAAAACTTATTCTAATATAATTTTTATTGTAGTATATGACGAAAGGTGATTGGTGATGGGATCGATAACGATGTTAACAAAAAAAATTCTAACGATGTTGCAATCACTTTTTGTTGGGCGGCTTGACCTTCCTTTCATCGTTAAAACCTAGCAACCTTTCGTTGACTAAAAGTGAAAGCAACTAACAAATTGCTCAAATGATACATCCTCAACATATCATATATATATAATGTCGAAATAATCTTCAGATTAGATTATTTCTGTTGGGCTTGATTATCCTGGCCTGTGATAAGGTCCATATATAAACATGTTTAGTTTCATACATAGGCTTTATATGTTCCTTATTTGCCTTTCACCAAAATGATGCCATGCTTGTTGAATGATAAGAACAAAGCAGTTAGCTAGTTGTTGGTATGCTGTTGATATGGTTAAGCAGTTAGCTAAGAGCAAAGCTAAGCAACAAAACAGTTAGCTAAGAGCAAAGCAGTTAGCTAGCTGTTGGTATGCTGTTGGTATGGTTAATCTGCTAGCTGTATTGTTAGTTAGTTAGTTAGCTTAATTGTTAGGGTTCAAACCAATTCAGTTAGGTTGTTAGGCTAAATTAGTTAAGCTCAATCTCCTTAGCTGTCATACATTGCAAGCATCTGTAACTAGCTATACATAATTACTATATAAGTATTGAAGGTATGTATGAACTGGTTAGTGTCAAAAAATATATAAAAACTGAAGTTTTTACTTCATCTCTTCTTATACTCCTCTCTCTTCAATCATCTTCTTCACTCTTAATTTTCCTTTACCATTACAGCACAATTCTAACATGGTATCAGAGCTTTAATGCTCACAGCTGTATGATTCTGGTGCTCCCTGTGCAAGTATATGAAGATCGTGATTCCAGTACACTGAGGATCGTGATTAGCCTATAGTATTCTTTCTTCCTTAATTCCAGTTCTTCAGGCGTGCTTTTCTTCTCACCATCTGGATCTTCTGCTTCTCTTCTGCTCACTATCTGGATCTCTCACGTTGAGATTCTCTGCAAAGATAAGTGGTTCTTACATCTCTTGCTAGTCAAGTACTCAATACTGAGTTTATACTTTCCTGTGCTTTCTGTTTTTGCCATGACTATTGGTATGGATCTCCTTAAACATGTCACGGACTTCATATCTGTAAAGCTAGATGATACAAACTATGTGTCTTGGAGTATTAAGATTCAGCGCTTACTGAAAGGTTTTCATCTGTTTGGACATCTTGATGGTTCTAGTCTGTGTCCTTTGTCTACTGATGCATCGTTTCAAAACTGGGTTGATATGGATGCTGCTTTACTTAATGTTCTAATTGCAACGATATCTGAAGATGCCTTCACTGAGATAATGAACTGTGAGTTCTCACGTGAGGCTTGGCTTACACTGCAAGAACGTTTCTCTTCTTTGTCAGAAGCTAACCTCATGCAGCTGAAGACCAATCTTCAGACCATCCAAAAAGGTTCTGATTCTGTTGAGACATTCATGAGTAAGATTCGGTCTGCTCGCCAACGGTTGGCTAGTGCAGGTGTGCCTGTGTCTGACAAAGATGTAATCTTGATCACACTTAATGGCTTGCCATCTGATTATCATCCCTTCAAATCTCACATTCGGGCACGACCAATTCCTGTTACTCTTACTGAGCTTCGGACTCTCTTGCTAGCTGAAGAAGCAGACCTTAACAAAGTTGCAACATAACTTGCTTCTCACCAATCCTTGCTTACCGCAATGGTGGCTACTAAAGAAGGTCAAGGTTCTCAAGGTGAATCCTTGAATGGAACTACCACGTCTCAATCGGGAGGTACAGGTTGGAATAACTCGAATTGGCAAGGGAGAGGCTCTAATAATTGGAATAACAATAAAGGTCGAGGTCGGTGGAATAATGGTCGAGGACGATGGAATAACAACTGGAATAACAGCTGGAACAACAACAACTGGAATAACAGCTGGAACAACAACAATAGGGGTAATCGTGGAGGTTATAATCGTGCTTTGAATCACGGTTATCCTCCGTTTCCTGCTTATAATCAAGGTGCTCAACAACACCATGGCTATTCTAATGGTGGTAATCACTCCTATGATTTCAATCCTTACTCTTCACAGTCATCACAGCAATCTCAACAGTTGCCTGGTCACACAAATCCTGGTGTTTTAGGGGCTTCCCCTCAGTACAGGCAAGCTCTCCCATCTCCAGTGTGTCAACTATGTAAGATTTCTGGCCATGAGGCCCTGGAGTGCTCACAACGGGGTCATTTTGAAGTGTTTACTCCACCCGGTACTCAGTCTCAGGCCTATTCAGCTACTCCTGTGTTTGAGTTCAATGATCCTAACTTCTGGCTTGCTGATACTGGTGCCAACAATCACATGATCTCTGATGATTCTCACTTACAACAAGCTCACGCTTGTCCTTCTAAATCAGGTATTTCAGTTGGTAATGGAGCTGTTCTTCCTATAGCTAGTGTTGGTTCCCTTACCTTGCCTATTATCGATCATGCTTTTCAATTGAAGGATGTGTATCATGTACCTCGTCTTGTTCATAATTTGCTTTCTGTGCAAAAGTTTTGTTTGCATAATGGTTGTCAAATGCTGTTTGATGCTTCCTCTCTTCGTATTCAGGACCACTCGGGGAGGACTCTATACACACTTCCTAGTGTTAGTGGTTTATACCCTCTTCCTAAGTCTTTATCTTCTTCTTCTTTGTCTCCTCACTTTTCGACTGTTGCTTGTGTAGGCAAAACAGTATCCTCTTCACTATGGCACCGGCGGCTTGGTCATCCTGCCCATGCTGTCCTTTCTACTATGTTGTCCCAAGCTCAGATTACTTACTCGCCTGAGTCAACTTCACATATGTGTCAACCTTGTCTCCAAGGAAAAGTATCTAGACTGCCATTTTCTGCTTCTGTCAATAAGACTTCTCACCCGTTTGCTAAAGTTCATTCAGATGTTTGGGGTCCTAGTCACTGTCCTTCTCTTCTTGGTCATAAATACTATGTTCTCTTCATTGATGACTGTACTCGCTACTCTTGGATTTATCCTTTAAAGCATAAATCAGATGTTTACCCTACTTTTGTTAAGTTCTACTCTTATGTTCTTAATTTCTTTGAAAAATCTATAAAAGTCTTTCAAAGTGATGGTGGCGGTGAGTTTGTCAACAAGGCCATGACTGAGTTCTTCATGTCTAAAGGCATTCTTCATTTCAAATCGTGTCCTTATACACCACAGCAAAACGGTCTTGCTGAGAGAAAACATCGACATCTCATTGTTCCACTGCCAATTTTCTTATCAATCGTATGCCAACTGCTGTTCTTCATATTAACTCTCCCTATTTTCTGCTCTTTGGTTCCTATCCTTGTTTACGATTTTTAAAATCTTTCGGGTGTGCCTGTTATCCTTTTCTCCGACCCTATACTAGTCACAAACTTGAACCCCGGACCACCCAATGTGTCTTTGCAGGGTACACTCTTGAGTATAAAGGATATATGTGTTATCATATTCCCTCCAAAAAGACCTTTGTGTCTCGCCATGTTGTCTTTGATGAAAGTCAGTTCCCTTTCTCTTCTTCTCATGCATCCATCAACACATCCTTCGTGCATGATCATGGCTTGGTAAACCATCCTAGTTGTACTCCATTATATACTGCTTGTCCTCCACTTGGCAGGGTTATCTCTCCTACTGCATCGGGGTCTACTTCTGTGCATCATGTTCATTCACCAGATTCTCCGGCTTCAGACTCCTCTCCATCCGCTCTTGCTGTTGACTCTCCTGGCTCCGCGCCCTCTATTGACTTGGTGGTTGACATGCCTGTTCCGGTTTCGTCTCCTGCTCTCTATGCCATACCGTCTTCCCATCCTATGGTCACTCGTTCAAAAAATGGCATCTCCAGACCTAGGCGTCGTGGCTTTCTTGCTTTGCACGTCACCTCCGCGGCTGGTCCTCTTCTTGAGCCAGTGACCTATACACAAGCTGCCCAGGTTCCTGAGTGGTGTCACGCCATGCACGAGGAATTTTCTGCTCTCCAGCATCAGCACACTTGGCGATTGGTTCCATTACCTACTCACCGTAGTGTTATTGGGTGTAAGTGGGTATTCAAGTTAAAGCGCCATGCAGATGGCTCGGTGGCAAGACACAAGGCACGACTGGTTGCTAAGGGTTATCTCCAAGAGGCTGGGGTTGATTATGATGAAACTTTCAGTCCGGTTGTCAAGCATACCACGGTGCGTCTCGTTCTTGCTTTGGCTGCTCAGTTCAATTGGCCTTTACGGCAGCTTGATGTCAAAAATGCCTTTTTACATGGTGTTCTTCATGAAGAGGTTTACATGGACCAACCTCCGGGTTTTGTTGATTCTCACTGTCCTTCTCATGTGTGCAAGCTGGAAAAGTCTCTTTATGGCCTGAAGCAGGCTCCTCGCGCTTGGAACGCTCGGTTTACTGGTCATATGCTCACTTTGGGGTTTGTTCAATCTCTCTCTGACTCTGCCTTGTTTGTCTTCCATCAGGGATCGGTTCTTCTTATTGTTTTGCTCTATGTCGATGACATCATAGTGACTGGGAATGATCCTGCTGTGATGGCCCGTTTGATTCGTGCCTTAAGTACTGAGTTTGATATGAAGGATCTCGGGCCTTTGTCCTATTTCCTTGGTCTCCATGTGCGTTCTCACAACAATGGTTTGTTTGTTGATCAAAGTAAGTATACAAAGGAGCTTCTGAGCAAGGTTGGGATGTCTAATTGCAGTCCTGTTTCTACTCCTTTGGTTCCTGACGCTAAGTTACTCCTTATTGATGGTCTCTTGCTTCCTAATCCCACTCTTTATCGGAGCATGGTTGGTTCTCTCCAATACTTGACGTTTACTCGCCCGGATATTGTTTTTGCTGTTAATACTGTGTGTCAATTCATGCATGCTCCCACGGATGTTCACATGATTGCTGTCAAACGTATCCTTCGCTATCTAAAAGGTACTATGGCCTTTGGTCTTCGTTATATCTCAGGCGCGCTTCGTCTTCACGCCTTCTCAGACGCTGATTGGGGTGGTGATCCTAATACTCGCCGTTCGACTTCTGGTCATATTGTCTTTCTTGGTCGTAATCCCATTTCATGGGGGGCCAAGAAACAGACCACCGTCTCTCGTTCTTCTGCCGAGGCGGAGTACCGATCTCTTGCCAACACTGCTTGTGAACTCCAGTGGCTAACTCACCTATTGGCTGAACTTCACCTTCCTCTTGCTCGTCCGCCCCTGATCTGGTGCGATAGTGTCTCCGCTATCCAAATGGCCCATAATCCAGTTTTTCATGGCCGTACTAAACATGTTGAAATCGACGTCCATTTCGTTCGTGAGCGGGTTCAACGTAAAGCTCTTCACTTGGCGCATGTTTCCTCTCAGGATCAGCTAGCCGATGTCATGACTCATGGGCTACACACGCCTCGGTTTGAGTTTTATCGGGACAATCTCATGCTTCGGACTCCAGCATCAGATTGAGGGAGGATGTTGAATGATAAGAACAAAGCAGTTAGCTAGCTGTTGGTATGCTGTTGATATGGTTAAGCAGTTAGCTAAGAGCAAAGCTAAGCAACAAAACAGTTGGCTAAGAGCAAAGCAGTCAGCTAGCTGTTGGTATGTTGTTGGTATGGTTAAGCTGCTAGCTGTATTGTTAGTTAGTTAGTTAGCTTAATTGTTAGGGTTCAAACCAATTCAGTTAGGTTGTTAGGCTAAATTAGTTAAGCTCAATCTCCTTAGCTGTCATACATTGCAAGCATCTGTAACTAGCTATACATAATTACTATATAAGTATTGAAGGTATGTATGAACTGGTTAGTGTCAAAAAATATATAAAAACTGAAGCTTTTACTTCATCTATTCTTATACTCCTCTCTCTTCAATCATCTTCTTCACTCGTAATTTTCCTTTACCATTACAGCACAATTCTAACAATGCTAGCTATATATATGGTGTGGCTGGCCAGTTCTTGTTTTCTCATGAAGGAGTGGTTTGAGGCTGGCCTAGCTATTACCTTACACATCACGACGATGTATACTGTATGACATAAAATGCGTTATGCCAGGTGTTTTGATATTACGAAACAAGTTAAGGTTCCACGTACTCCAAAATCAATTAATGATGAATGGAGTGATCAATGATCGATACAACTCCTAATTTTAGCCTTATCTAACGTAAAAGGAGTCTAACCACAAGTAATGTTTGTAGTGAATGATAGCGAATGGAGTGATCATTGATCGATACAACTCCTTATTTTAGCCTTATCTAACTTTAAAAAAAAGGAGTATAACCACAAGTTATGTACGTTTGTAGTGAATGATAGTCTAACCACAAGTGACGATATTTCTATGTCAACAGAAATATGCAAAAAACCTGCTGCAGAAATTTGGGATGCTTGAATGCAAGCCAGTCTCAAAGCCAATGGAGCGCAATGTCAAGATGTGCGCACATGAAGGCAAAGACTTGGAAGATGCATCAATGTGTCGACAATTGGTAGGTAGCCTGATTTATTTACTTTAACTCAACCTAACATTTCATACGCAGTTGGTGTAATGAGTTGATACATACAAAATTCAAAGAAGCCTCATTTAGAAGCAGTTCGGCGAATATTGAGATATGTGAAAAGTACAGTTGACTATGGTCTTCTGTACAAGAAAAGTGAAAATTGCAAGCTAGTAGGATATTGTGATGCTGACTATGTAGGAGATCATGACACACGTCGATAAACTACTGGATACGTGTTAAAGCTTGACTCATCAACAATTTCTTGGTGCAGCAAGAGATAACCAACAATGTCTTTTATCAACTATCGAAGCAGCAGCAATAGCAGCTCAGGAGGTTATGTGGTTGACACCCGATGCCAAGGTTGTTAGATGACTGCGCCTGCACTGTTCCTATGTTGCGCCACTGCGCCTGCACTGCGCCTATGTTGCGCCACTACGCCTGCATGTGCGCCTATGTTGCGCCACTACGCCTGCATGTTAGATGACTGCGCCTATGTGCGCCTCACTACGCCTAAGAAGCGCCTCACCTCCTGCTGTCCATGTTGATATACTGCGCCTAGCTGCTGTCCATGCTGGTGTGCTGCGCCTAGCTGGTATGCCTCCCTGCTGTCCATAAACAGCTATGTCTTAGCTGTATTATAGGTGCTGGACAGCTATGAGTTCTGTTAAGTTTGTTAGGGTAGTTAGGACAGCTATGAAATGCTGTTAAGTGTGTTAGAACAGTTAGGAAATTGTTATATTAGTTAAGAGACTTACTTGATCTCTAAGTAATCAACTACAAAGCTATAAATAGCAAAATGCTGTAATATGTGAAGGTTAATAAGCAATAAAGATTGTCTTGTTCATCTCCTCCATTCTTTTACAGAATAACTAAGACTTCTCCTTCTTTCCTTCTTAAAATCTGATGTCTAACATGGTATCAAAGCTTGCCTCATGATATATGGTTAACCCCATTTATGAGTGATTGATCTTCTACCTTTGCTTCCGCTGCAAATCTCCACAGAACCTCTCAAAAGAAAGTTGTTTCTGCTTCTTCTTCACAATTCCTTCTCAGAACTTCTCAAAAGAAAGTTGTTTCTGCTCCTTCTTCATAATTCCTTCTCAGAACCTCTCAAAAGAAAGTGGTTCCTGTCGTATTACATTCCTTAAATAGATTACTCACCATGGTTACAGCTGCTCAACTTCAAATCTTGCAATCACCGATTGCTTCTCTTATTCCAACAATCGGAAATGCAGTCACTGTCAAACTTGATGATCACAACTTCATCACCTGGAACTTCCAGATGGAACTTCTTCTCAATGCAAATGGCATTTTTGAGTTTGTCAATGGCACAAAGAAATGTCCTCCTCGCTCTATCTCTGAATTGGGTCCTGAGGATCCACCCTCTGATGCTTACCTCATATGGAGGATGCACGATCAAGCACTGATGCAACTCATTACTTCAACTCTCTCCACATCTGCCATTTCCTGTGTTATTGGTTGCAAAAGTGCTCAAGAAATGTGGACCAACCTGAGAGACAGGTTTGCCTCTTCTACTAAAGCCTCTATCTTTCAGATGAAAACTGATCTTCAAAATGTTAAGAAAGGCTCAGAAAATATGACTCAATACTTGCAAAGAATTAAGGTTGCTAGAGATCTCTTGGAATCATGTAATGTCCGTTTTGAAGATGAGGATGTTGTTATTCTTGCATTAAGAGGTCTGCCTACTGAATATAATACCTTTCGATGTGTCATTCGTGGAAGAGAGAATTCTATCAGTCTCAAGGATTTCAGGTCTCAACTTTTGGCTGAAGAAACAATCATCGATCAATCCTCTGAGCATCCATCTTTCCTTTCTGCTTTTTCAGCTACTAATGATGGTACTCAGTCAAGGTCTGATCATGAAGTCACAAACTCATCTGGTGCACCTACTTTCAATAACATGTCTAACATTGTGAAACCCAGTAATACCTCTCAAAATGTTCAGCAGCTGTCTGATAATTTTCAGCAGTTTGGTTACATTGGAGGTTATGGCCAAAACAGTGGATGTTCCACCAACAACTTCAATAATGGGTACAGAGGCAATGTCAGCAAAGGCAAGAACAAAGGTAAGTGGTATCCCAACTATGGAAATAGTGGCAATGGTGGGAACAATAATTCAAAATTTTGGAATAATGGAAATAAGGGAGGTTCTAGTTACTCCTCAGCACCTGGTGTTCCTAGTGCATCAACTCAGAACTATTATCAGCCACCACCAATCTGTCAAATTTGTGAGAAGAAGGGACATATAGCTGCAGATTGTTATCATCGACATTTGAATCAACCATCACCAATCAGTGAGCCTTGCCAGATATGCTGGAAACCTGGTCACTCAGCCATGAACTGTTATCACAGGGAGAACTATTCTTATCAAGGATCCTCTCCTCCAGCCAATCTAACTGCTATGAATACACAGATAACACATCCTGCTCAGCAGCAAGAGTACTGGATTGCAGACACTGGAGCCACAGCTCATATGACTTCTGAGTTATCTCAAGTTCAAAGGCCAAATCCTTCCTCCTCTGAAGACATCATTACTACAGCAGGTGGTTCAGGTTTGAAAATAGCTCATGCTGGTCACTCTTTTCTTGAGACTACTAATCCCACACCTCACTGTTTTCTTTTAAATGAAGTTCTTCATGTTCCTCATATCTCAACACACTTGTTATCTGTCAATAAGTTGTGCAGAGATAACCATTGTTCCTTCTCTTGTACTGAGTCTTCTTTTCTAATTCAGGATAGAACCATAGGTGTCACACTCTTCCAAGGACTGAGTAAGAATGGCTTGTATCCTCTTCCTTTCAGTTGTTCTTCAAATAAAGCTTTTAATGTTCCTCAGAATTCATCCCCTTTTGCTCTTCTTGGAAAACTTACTCATACTCAACTGTGGCACAGAAGATTAGGACATCCTTCAAACCAGATTGTGTCTGCTGCATTACACAAGGCTAGCATTTCTGTTTCTAAAGATTCAACTCCTGCTATTTGTGAATCTTGTCTAGAAGGAAAATTGTCAAAACAGTCTTTTCCTGTCTCTAGTTCCAAATCTCTTATTCCTTTTGCAGTACTTCATTCTGATGTATGGGGTCCTTCACCTATTATCTCTGGTGAAGGGTTTAGATACTATGTCAATTTTGTAGATGAGTGTACACGATATACTTGGATTTTTCCAATGAAAAATAAATATGAGGTTCTGTCCATCTTTGTTCTTTTTCATACTTACATTCTAAACCAATTTTCTGTTTCAATCAAAGTTCTTCAAAGTGATGGAGGTGGTGAGTATATTAGTCAAAAATTTCAGACCTTTTTAGCTCTCAAAGGAATTGCTCATCACAGGTCTTGCCCCTATACACCTGAACAAAATGGTCTAGCAGAAAGAAAGCACAGACACATCCTTGAGACAACAATCACCATTCTTCAAACAGCCTCCTTACCAGCTCATTTTTGGTTCTATGCTTGTGCTACTTCAACCTACCTTATAAATAGAATGCCATGTGTTCTGTTGAAAATGAAATCTCCTTTTGAATCCTTATTTTCCAAACTTCCAGTTCTTACTCATCTAAAAGTTTTTGGATGTGCTTGCTTTCCACTATTAAAACCTTATAACTCTACTAAACTTCAACCTAAAACAAAAAAGTGTGTTTTCTTAGGATATGCAGAAAAATACAAAGGTTTCATCTGTCATGATCTAGTGTTTAAAAAAACCTTTGTGTCTAGACATGTGTTGTTTGATGAGCTTCAGTTTCCTTTTTCTTCTTTGCTCCTTAAATCTCAGTGTCCTTCATCTGCTTCTTCTGTCTTAGACGTCTCAGATAACATGTCTCCTCCTTCCTCCATACCTTCAACATTTACACAGTCTCCTGTTACTCAGTCCTCTTTTTTCCCTGAATGTTCTAGTCCTGAGCTTGACACTGATCAGCATTCACCTGAACCTGCTCAAAATGATGTCACAAATGGATCACCTTTTGATCAAACGTCGACTGATACTGCCCCTGACTTCTTGGAAGCCTCTTCTCCCCCTGACCCTTCACTTGCTCATCCTAGTAGCACCACTGATGATGACTTTCATCCTCAATGCTTGGAAGTGGTGTTACCCATCTCTGGGGTAAATATGCATCCTATGCAAACTAGGTCCAAGAGTAGTATTTTCAAGCAAAAGGCTCTTCACTCCACTCATGTTCTATCATCTGAGGTTGATCTTGCTCAAGTTGAACCAGTATCCTTCAAATCAGCTTCTTCCTCTCCTGTGTGGCAGCAAGCAATGGAGGATGAAATGAATGCCTTGTATGGACAAGACACTTGGTGTTTAGTTCCTCTTCCTGCTTCCAAAAACTTGGTAGGTTGCAAATGGGTTTACAGAATCAAGAAAAATTCAGATGGCACTATTGCTAGACATAAGGCTCGGCTTGTAGCAAAAGGTTTCAGTCAGGAAGAAGGTCTTGATTATGGTGAGACATTCAGTCCAGTGGTCAAAACTACTACTGTCAGATTAGTTTTAGCATTAGCAGCTCATTTTCAATGGCCTCTTAAACAGCTTGATGTTAAAAATGCATTCTTGCATGGGGAACTTAAGGAAGAAGTATATATGACACAACCCCCTGGTTTTGAAGATTCATGCCATCCTGATCATGTGTGCAAACTGCAAAAATCTCTCTATGGCCTCAAGCAAGCTCCTCGAGCCTGGAATGATAAGTTTACTAGCTTTCTTTCTGAGCTAGGCTTTCAAACTACTTGGGCTGATGCCTCTCTTTTTGTCAAGCAAACATCTTCTGCAGTTGTTATTCTTCTGTTATATGTGGATGATATCATCCTTACTGGTAGTAATATTGTTGCAATATCAGAGGTCACGGCTTCTCTCACTGCAGAATTCGACATCAAAAACCTTGGAGATCTTCACTTCTTCTTGGGGTTACAGATCCAATATACTTCCAATGGTTTGTTTGTTTCTCAATCCAAGTACATTCATGACTTACTCACTAAAACTTCAATGCTGGACTGCAAACCTATTGATACTCCTAGTGTACCTGGATCCCGACTTAAGAAAAATTATGGCTCTTTGTATGGTAATCCTTCCAACTATCGGAGCATTGTTGGTGCATTACAGTACTTGACCTTCACCAGACCCGATATTGTTTTCTCTGTTAATCAGGTTTGTCAGTACATGCACTCACCATCTGAGTCTCATTTTATGGATGTCAAGCGCATCCTTCGATATCTTAAACGTACTAAGCATCAGGGCATCTCCTTATCTGCTGGCTCTTTAGACCTCATTGCCTATACTGATGCAGATTGGGTTGGAGATCCGACTGATCGTCGTTCTACTACTGGTGTCGTTGTCTATCTTGGTAATAATCCTATCTCTTGGATGTCCAAGAAGCAAACCACGGTTTCCCGATCTAGTATTGAGTCTGAATATCGAGCCCTTGCTATTACCGCTGCTGAAGTTGCCTGGATTCGTCAGTTATTATGTGCTCTTCACATCCCTTTGTTAAAACCTCCTTTGATTTACTGTGATAGTACTTCAGCCACAAGTCTCTGTGCCAATCCCATCTTTCATTCTCGTGCTAAGCATATTGAGATTGATTACCACTTTGTTCGTGAGCGTGTGGTTCGTGGTGACTTGGATGTTCAACATGTGTCTTCAGGTGATCAGGTGGCCGACATCTTCACTAAAGCTTTAGCAGATGATCTTTTCTATTTACATTCTTCCAATCTGATGCTCGGGGCCTCTCCATCATCAGCTTGAGAGGGGATGTTAGATGACTGCGCCTGCACTGCGCCTATGTTGCGCCACTGCGCCTGCACTGCGCCTATGTTGCGCCACTACGCCTGCATGTGCGCCTATGTTGCGCCACTACGGCTGCATGTTAAATGACTGCGCCTATGTGCGCCTCACTACGCCTAAGAAGCGCCTCACCTCCTGCTGTCCATGCTGATATACTGCGCCTAGCTGCTGTCCATGCTAGTGTGCTGCGCCTAGCTGGTATGCCTCCCTGTTGTCCATAAACAGCTATGTCTTAGCTGTATTATAGGTGCTGGACAGCTATGAGTTCTGTTAAGTTTGTTAGGGTAGTTAGGACAGCTATGAAATGCTGTTAAGTGTGTTAGAACAGTTAGGAAATTGTTATATTAGTTAAGAGACTTACTTGATCTCTAAGTAATAAACTACAAAGCTATAAATAGCAAAATGCTGTAATATGTGAAGGTTAATAAGCAATAAAGATTGTCTTGTTCATCTCCTCCATTCTTTTACAGAATAACTAAGACTTCTCCTTCTTTCCTTCTTAAAATCTGATGTCTAACAAAGGTTTGGTTTCTGTTTCTGTTAGGGCGACAAAATGATTATTTGGGAAGTCACTTGATTTATGGGCCACAAAATGATTATTTGGGAAGTCACTTGATTTATGGGCCATGAATTGAATATCGCGTCATGGGGTTTGCCTTCTGATTAGAAAGAGGAAGGGAGGAATTAGTCTGACAACAATGTTTACCTTTATCTTGGAAAAAGATAATTATTAAAAATGAAGAATTAGCTCGATACTAATGTGCGTTAATTAAGAATTAACATTTAGCTTGACAAAAAAAGAAAAAGAAAAAAACACTTAGAAGAGTCTAGTTTTATATTGTGGTTGTGGATAGATATATATATATATATATATATATATATATATATATATATATATATATTTGATTGTAGTGTGATGCCAAAGAAAAATGAAATGGCAATTTCATCATCATCTTTTAGAGATCATTAGAAGATAGCTATATAGGATCTTCATCAACTTGAAGATTTGATAAGATTAGGTGAGATTTATTTTTTCAAAAATTTAGATAATATATATACATATGATTATTATTAGTTTAGTTTTATACAACTTTGATTTCCTTAATTCATATTAATTTTGTTGATCACTAGCAGCTAGAATCTAATCGACACAATACATTAATTCAGGCCACCATAACTTTCAACAACCACTAGCAGATTCCCAAGTTAATTAGACTATATTTTGGCACAGATTTTCTTGAAAGATAGTTTGGCCTTTGGCTCTCATGAAGGGCAAAAGTGTGCATGATTTTCACTCGAGTGATGTTTAATTAGGGTTAATTCTTTATGATTTGTATAATCAGATGATTGATGAAGGTTTGTACCTAAGCTAGGAACTTTATAAAGTGATGATAAATCAAATTCAACTTTGTGGGTGATTTCTCCAGATTACTTTCTCGATTTTTTGTTTGGGTCGACCCAATTTATTGAGTCCTAATGTTCATCGATCTTATTGAGAAAAATCGGGTCCTAATGTTCATCGATCTTATTGAGAAAAATCGGGATTTGTCGAAGACGTACACTGGGGGAAGGCTTTTGGTTATGTTCATCGTATTGTTAAATCCTATCGAGAACTAAATAAAATTTCTTTTTTCTTCAATAAAAGAAAAAACTAATCACTTACAAGTGATCGGATTCATTGGTTGAGAGATTAAGTTTGAGAAGAGATTTTAAGCAGAAGAGAAAGAAGTAAGAGTGCAGGAGTAGTGGGATAGATGAAGAGTAGGTTTGTGTTTCTTAGAGATTTTTCTGCATTTCACATTACTCTTTCAATTACATAATCATCTATTTATACATAGTAGAGCTTAACAAACTAACTACCTAACAACTTTCAGTTGTATCCACAGTTGTCAATCTACACACAGCTGTAGTTCTTAACAAACTAACTGTCTAACCTAACTAACTAACTCTATATTATGTATTGCTAACACCCTCCCTCAATCGGATGCGAGGAAGGCGAAGCAGAAGATTGTTGCGAAAAAACTCAAATTGTGGCGCATGAAGACCATGTGTCATGACATCCGCCAGTTGATTAGTGGAGGATACATGAGCCAAGCGAAGGCTTTTGTTTTGGACACGTTCACGGATAAAGTGGGCGTCAATCTCCACATGTTTCGTGCGACCATGGAAGACAGGATTGTGTGCCATTTGAATGGCAGAGATACTGTCACACCAGATCAGAGGAACTTGAGAAGGAGTGAGACGTAAATCAACAAGCAGATAAGAGATCCAAAGCAGTTCACAAGCAGTATTTGCAAGTGAGCGATATTCAGCTTCTGCAGAGGAACGGGATACAGTAGCCTGCTTCTTTGCCCCCCAAGAAATGGGATTAAGACCAAGGAAAACAATGTGGCCAGAAGTGGAGCGGCGAGTGTTGGGATCACCACCCCAATCTGCATCAGAAAAGGCCTGTAAGTGTAAGGGACCAGAGACATAGTGAAGGCCACAGTCAAGGGTGCCGCTGATGTAACGAAGGATACGTTTCACAGCCACCATGTGCACATCAGTGGGGGCGTGCATGAACTGACATACTGTGTTAACAGAGAAGGCAATATCAGGCCGGGTAAAAGTTAGGTACTGAAGCGCACCAACCATACTGCGATACAATGTGGGATCAGTCAACAGAATGCCATCATTGATGAGAAGCTTTGTATCCGGGACCAAAGGAGTGGAAACCGAACTGCAAGTGGACATACCAACTTTGGCCAAGAGATCAGTAGCATATTTACGTTGTGAGACGAAGATACCCGTAGTGGAGTAAGAGATCTGCAAACCAAGGAAGAAGGATAAGGGACCCAAATCTTTCATGTCAAACTCTCTACCAAGGGCCGTAACTAAGCCAGCCACTGCCAAGGCATCAGTACCAGTGATAATAATGTCATCGACATAGAGCAAGACAATCAACAAGTTGGAACCTCTATGAGATATAAACAAGGCGGAATCAGAGGATGACTGAAGGAACCCTAACTAGAGCATGTGAGTGGTGAAGCGAGCATTCCAAGCACGAGGAGCCTGCTTCAAGCCATACAAGGACTTAACAAGCTTGCAGACATGGTCGGGATGAGTAGAGTCAACAAAGCCAGGAGGCTGATCCATATAGACATCCTTGTCCAATACCCCATGCAGAAAAGCATTCTTCACATCAAGTTGGCGCAAGGGCCAATGAAACTGAGCTGCAAGGGCCAACACAAGTCGAACGGTGGTATGCTTAACCACTGGACTGAAAGTTTCCTCATAGTCAATACCAGCTTCTTGAAGATATCCTTTGGCGACAAGCCTTGCTTTGTGGCGAGCTATAGACCCATCAGCGTGTGTCTTGACTTTGAAGACCCATTTACAGCCAATCACACGGCGAGAAGGAGGCAAGGGAACCAGGGTCCATGTGTGTTGCTGATGAAGAGCAGCAATTTCGTCAATCATAGCATGATGCCACTCAGGAACCTGTAAAGCCTGGTGGTAGGAAACGGGCTCAATGAGAGAGCTAATGGCAGGAACAGTAGCGTGTAATGCAAGAAAACCTTTCCTGCTGGGTTTGACTATGCCACACTTTGAACGAGTAAGCATAGGATGTGTCGAAGTAGATGAAGAGGAATGGGCTGGAAGAGCAGGACATGAAAGATCAACCACCAGATCAATAGGAGCAGTAGGAGAACTTGGTTGAGCTAGAGTAACAGGAGTTCCAACAGAGTCTGTGTGTAAATTTCGAACGGCAGATGCGGCTGGAACAGTAGCCTGAGAATCAAGAGATGCCGAAGAGCTCGACTGCGAGGCTGGTGTCGTAGGAGAAGTTGATAAGGGAGAAGTTGAAGCCATACTAGGAAATAACCTGTTGGAAATAAACTGTGTACCAGATAGAGGTGTACAACTAGGTGGAGTCACATTGCCAAAACAAGATGTAGTAACAACAGAAGGAGAAGACTTCAATGGTGATGGCACAGACTGAAAAGGAAATTGAGTTTCATCAAAAATAACATGTCGAGAGATGTACGTTCGTTTAGTGGGAATATGATAGCAAAGAAAACCTTTGTAATCTTGAGGGTAACCAATAAAGACACATTGGGTGGTGCGAGACTCGAGTTTATGTTTCACATAGGGTCTGAGATAGGGGTAACAAGCACAACCAAAGACTCGAAGAGAGACTAAAGAAGGATGATGAGACAGTAAGCAGAAGTAAGGGGATTGCATTTGTAGAACAGAAGATGGCATTCTATTAATGAGAAAATTGGCCGTTGAGCACGCATGGAACCAAAAAGAGTGAGGTATAGAGGCAGCACTTAACAAGGTGATAGTGGTCTCAATGAGATGTCTATGCTTTCTCTCAGCAAGACCATTCTGCTGAGGAGTATGAGGACACGATTTTTGATGTTGAATACCTTTAGAGGACAAGAAGTCACTCATGACCTTACTGATAAACTCACCCCCACCATCACTTTGGAGAACTTGAATAGACTTGCCAAAACAAGTAGAAACATAAGAGTGAAATTTGATAAACACGGAACAAACATCAGATTTATTGAACAAAGGATAAATCCAAGAGTATCGGGTACAATCATCTATAAAAACAACATAATACCGATAACCAAGGGTAGATAGACATGGACTAGGACCCCAGACATCAGAATGAACTTTAGAGAATGGCAAAGATGCCTTATGACCAGAAAGGGGAAAAGGAAGTCTAGATATTTTCCCTTGAAGACAGGAATCACAAAGATGAGACGAAGAATCAGGCTGGGATGATATCTGAGCCTGAGTTAGCATGGTATGTAGAACAGTGTTGGTGGGATGTCCAAGCCGATGGTGCCAAAGAGATGATTGTATCTGCTTTCCCAAGCAACCAACACCAACAGAACTAGGTAAAGGAAAGGAAGAGGAAACATGCATCGGAATAGGATAAAGACCAGCAACACTAGGAGTGTGATACAGCACGTTCCCCAGTTTGTCCTGGATATGGAGAGATGATGCATCAAATATCATTTTACAATTATGATGCAAACAAAACTTATGCACAGAAAGAAGATTATGTACTAAGTGTGGAACATGGAAGACTTTGGACAATTCAAACTTATGAAGAGACAGAGGCAATGTGACAGATCCAACACTAGTTATGGGAAAAACAGTGCCATTTCCAACAGAAATACCTGAGTTTGGTGAACAGGCTTTGGTTTGTTGTAACTGAGACTCATCAGACACCATATGGTGAGTAGCTCCTGAATCAGCCAGCCAGAAACTCGGGTCATTGAATTCATAGCCAGTTGTAGCCGAGTAAGCATGATGCTGCAAAGGAGGCCCAGACATCCTACCAAGGTGGCCCCTTTGAGAACATGCCAGGGCCTCATGACCAGGCATCTTACAAACCTGGCAGGAAATAGTTGGCGGAGCACCAAGAATACCAGGAGCTGAATTAGTAGGTGTATGAAACTGAGCACCCGAAGATCGAGTGTAACCATGTGGTGAAGATCCATCAGAACTGTTAGAAGAATTAGGAGGATAGGTGTTGTTGAAGCCTTCATAACCAGATTGCGTGTTGTTGAAGCCTTCATAACCAGATTGCTGCGGATAACTGTTGTTGTAGTTGTGATTATAGTGATAGTTAGGATTGTACCGATTTCCCCGATAGTTACTGCCTCTACCTCGATAGCCATTATTCCTCCCTTTACCACGGTAGGAGTTCCTACCATACCAGTTGTGTTGATAGTTGTCTGGATAGGTATGCCTCCCATGCCACTGTGAGGGTTGTGAAGCATAAGGTTGTGGTGGTGGAGATTCAGTAGGCTCCTTGGTCGCAGCCATAGCAGTGAGAAGTGAGGTCTGAATCTGTTGTTGCGCTGTAATCTTGGAAAGATCTGCCTCCTCAGCCAAGAGAAGAGTACGAAGTTCAGACAAAGAGACTGGTACTGGTCGTGCTCGGATGTGAGACTTGAAATGATGATAGTCTGTAGACAAACCGTTCAAGGTTATTAGAATTACATCTTTATCAGTGACAATGAGACCAGCACTGGCCAAGCGTTGTCTTGCCGATCTGATTTTGCTCAAGATGACCTCAATGGTGTCAAGTCCTTTCTGTATGGTTTGAAGATTAGTCTGTAACTGCATGAGGTTAGCTTCAGATAAGGAGGAGAATCTCTCTTGCAAAGTAAGCCAAGCAGCTCTAGATGATTCACAGGTCATGATCTCAGTGAATGCATCCTCAGAAATCGTTGCAATTAACAGATTTAACAAGGCAGCATCCATATCAAGCCATGTCTGATAAGATACATCAGAAGACAAAGGACTAGGACAAGATCCATCGAGATATCCAAACAAATGAAAACTTTTCAACAGTCTGTGAATTTTAACACTCCAGGAAATATAATTTGTATCATCAAGTTTGATAGACACAAAACCAGTAGCATGTTTGAGTAATTCTAGTGCAGAAGTCATAGTGTAGGAGGAATACAAGAACGAGTCAAGGTCAAGAGTACTTATCTCTTTTACAAAACCAATAGGGCTTTTAGAGAATCAAAGGAAGATCAGAGGAAGATCGTTGATCTGCGTGGAGCACAAGGAACAGAAGCAGTAATCAGAGACTGCAGAATCTGAAGTTGAGGAAGAGCAGGAAGAGTGACTGTGTGTTTCTGTCGAGCAGCTGGTGTGTATAAACGAAGAGCAGCAAATTGAGGAACTGAGACCACACAGAAGAGCTGAGCTAAAGAACTGAATTTGAAAGCTGTCCGATCGTCATGAACACCATTATCATCGAGTAGTGAGAGTTGCGCAGAAGAAAGGTAGAATCGCCAGGATCAATAGCTATGAGCTTTGTAGCTCTGATACCATGATCGGATTCATTGGTTGAGAGATTAAGTTTGAGAAGAGATTTTAAGCAGAAGATAAAGAAGTAAGAGTGCAGGAGTAGTGGGATAGATGAAGAGTAGGTTTGTGTTTCTTAGAGATTTTTCTGCATTTCACATTACTCTTTCAATTACATAATCATCTATTTATACATAGTAGAGCTTAACAAACTAACTACCTAACAACTTTCAGTTGTATCCACAGCTGTCAATCTACACACAGCTGTAGTTCTTAACAAACTAACTGTCTAACCTAACTAACAAACTCTATATTATGTATTGCTAACAACAAGTGGTGGTGTAGTGTATGACAGTTTAGGTGGAAACCTCCTCGCTAAAGTTCGATTTGAATTCATATCCGCGCTTGTGGTTAAGGATCTATTTAGGACGTCACTCTGTAAGTTGGTCATGAATGGCCTATCACCGCATAGCATTTGTCCGATATCTCATTAAAGGCTAAAAAATTAATCTAATAACAGTGTACGTGGCAACAAAAACAAAAGAGAAAACCTTTTCAGTTAAAAGAAAAAAGAAAGTAGAACTTCTTAATTAAGTATAACATACACTAAACCGAATCAAAATGGCTGTACGGAGCGCATGCTGGCTGCAACTTGCAAAATTTATAATGGAAGTAATTGGAACCCACGAGGCATTGTTTGTGACTGAGTGAGAGCGAGACTAAGCCCTAAAATAGAAGTAGAAAAAATAATTAATTAGACTAATCAAATCATTTTTGGAAACCCTAATTAACAAAAACGACAACACTTTATGTTTATGCAGCCTTTGGACCCCAAAAGCCCTCGTGCATCTATATTTTCTCTTTAACTTTTTATTTTTATTTTGGTCAATTTCGTCTTTAACTTAGAATCCAAGAAAAAGCTTCTCAAAGTGGAGTACTTAAGCTAGCCACTTGAGCTTTACTGGTGCTTAAACTAACTTAACGAACCCTACTGGGTTTCTAATTTCACATGGAAGCCGCACTAATTTTGAAATTATTCTTTATTAAACCAACTTTCAGTTGTCACTCAAATGCTTAAACTTATTTTAACTTGTAACTTTGTCCGTATGGAATCATCAATACTATAATTTAGTTTATATCCTTTTTAAAATATTTATAATGAAATATTTTAAGTTCGACTTACATGAATAATAGTAATATTGTGACTTTGTATGTATGTATGTGCATGCTCATGTTTATGACATGTCCTTTAATTACTTTCCTTTCCATTTGTGATTTCTAAGTTCTCGAGATTTTTATTGCACATTCATAAGTTATATTATATAAATTAAGTTTTTTATTTGAGAGTGTCAAATTCGAAATCTCCAACTGCATAATGAAATACGTAGGTATAATACTAGATCATTAATACTAGTGGCAATCCTAGGTCAAATGAAGTTTTTGTCACTTTGACGGTCAAAGTTTGACATTCTAACTAGTAATTATTTTTCTAAGTTGACATTCTAACTAGTAATTTGACGGTCAAATTAAGTTTTTCACTTTAACTAGTAATTATTTTTCTATTGAAAACTTGGATGGGTTATAGCACATCCAGCCTAAAGCATAGCTCCGTCACTGCTTTGACCATGACGATCGATGAAAGTAATGCTTAAAATATTCCCTCCCTCGTGACCTTAAACATATAGATTTTGAGTTGGATATTCACATTCTAACTATTGTGTATGTATTAGTCGTCATAAACAAAACATCTCATGATCAAAAAACCCAATTGAGGGTAACGATATAAACTATGCTACTATCTATTCAAGGGCGGCTCTATTTATATTTTATCTAAATGTTAACAGTCTATAGGTAGAACCCTAAAGTTTTCCATTTGTCTACGGGGAGAGAGAGAGAGAGAGAGAGAGAGAGAGAGAGAGAGAGAGAGAGAGAGAGAGAGAGAGTGAGAGAGAGAGAGAGAGAGAGGTTAATTAACACATATGTGAATAAACTTTATATACATTACGGAAGAACAATAAATAATACATGGTACAACATATATATATATATATATATATATGTGGTGGATCATTAATTGAAAGTAACTATAGATCGAGATACCTAAGAGATCGATATACAATAAAAAAAAATCAGTTGTTTACGGAATGGCCAACTCCAGGACTGTGACCCGGTGCCGTGGGTCGAAAGTCATCAACAAGATGTTCTGCCTTACTCGTCTGCAGATCATCATAGGCTTTGCCGCCACCACTACCACCAGCACGACTGTCGTGGTGGTGGTGATGGTGGTGATGACGATGAGCACTTCTTGCATGATCACTATGCCTTGAGCAATTCTTGCACTTCAAATGCCTTCCCTCCACATCCACGACCTCATTGCAAATAATCATATAGAGCACCAAAATACAACAAATCGTGGAGGTTGTCAACCTAGTTTTGGCCATTTTAACCTAACTTATTAGGTCAATGAGAGAGAGAGAGAGAGGGAATTGGAGGGTTTTGATCGATGAAGAAGAGTTGGGTGGTGATGATGTTGTTGAAGGCTATGGCTCTCCACTGTGGTATTTATATGGGGTTGAGGATCTAATAAATTAGGGTTAAATGAAGATGGACCAACCAAGCAAGGCATGTGGAGGTCCATGGCCACAGGAGTGGGAAGATTCCATATAAAAAATCCACCAAAATGCAAAGTTAAAGAAGTATATATAGTGTGGACGGTTTATATTCACTGTTTAAGCCCAACCTCTCATTACAAAAAAGTGAAACTTACTTCATTATGCACCACCGCTACATGGTAGTTGTCTATATTCTGCCTGCCCCCATATATGTATATGGAACATGCATGTCCTTCGACTAATAAAGTACGAATGATTTTTTTATTGTATTCGGAGCATATTGTTTCGTAATATTTTTACGCATTCTTATTAACTAATGAACTAGAAGTGATTTTATGTAGAGCTTATAATTAAGAACTTGAATAATTCATGCTTGATTACTTTAAAGTGTAGATTTACCATTACAAATTAATGTTTCTTAATTTGTGTTAGCGGCACCACCTATGACCTATATGTGATGGATGAAAGAATTATGCTGTAATGGTAAAGGAAATAAGACAAGTGAAGATGATGATTGAAGAAGAGAGAAGTCTGGGAAGAGATGAAGTAAAAGCTTCAGAATTTTTATATTTTCTTGATTGCTTGTGTTCATACATACATTCAATATTTATAGTCATTATGTACAGCTAAGGAGATCAATCTCTTTAACTGATTTAACAACTTAACTGATCAATACAGCTAGCTAACTAAGCTAACTAACTAACTAATCAATACAGCTAGCTAACTAAGCTAACTAACTAACTAATCAATACAGCTAGCTAACTAACAATACAGCTAGCACAGCTAGCTTACTAAGCTAACTAACTAACTAATCAATACAGCTAGCTAACTAAGCTAACTAACTAACTTAATCAATACAGCTAGCTAACTACTTTGCTCCTAGCTAGCTAACTGTTTTGTTGCTTAGCCATATCATTCAACATCCTCCCTCAATCTGATGCTGGAGTCCGAAGCATGAGATTGTCCCGATAAAACTCAAACCGAGGCGTGTGTAGCCCATGAGTCATGACATCGGCTAGCTGATCCCGAGAGGAAACATGCGCCAAGTGAAGAGCCTTACGTTGAACCCGCTCACGAACGAAATGGACATCAATTTCAACATGTTTAGTACGGCCATGAAAAACTGGATTATGGGCCAGTTGGATAGCGGAGACACTATCGCACCAGATCAGGGGCGGACGAGCAAGAGGAAGGTGAAGATCAGCAAATAGGTGAGTAAGCCACTGGAGTTCACAGGCAGTGTTGGCAAGAGCTCGGTACTCCGCCTCGGCAGAAGAACGAGAGACGGTGGTCTGTTTCTTGGCCCCCCATGAAATGGGATTACGACCAAGAAAGACAATATGACCAGAAGTCGAACGGCGAGTATTAGGATCACCACCCCAATCAGCGTCTGAGAAGGCGTGAAGACGAAGCGCGCCTGAGATATAACGAAGACCAAAGGCCACAGTACCTTTTAGATAGCGAAGGATACGTTTAACAGCAATCATGTGAACATCCGTGGGAGCATGCATGAATTGACACACAGTATTAACAGCAAAAACAATATCCGGGCGAGTAAACGTCAAGTATTGGAGAGCACCAACCATGCTCCGATAAAGAGTGGGATTAGGAAGCAAGAGACCATCAGTAAGGAGTAACTTAGCATCAGGAACCAAAGGTGTAGAAACAGGACTGCAATTAGACATCCCAACCTTGGTCAGAAGCTCCTGTGTATACTTACTCTGATCAATAAACAACCCATTGTTGTGAGAACGTACATGGAGACCAAGAAAATAGGACAAAGGCCCGAGATCCTTCATGTCAAACTCAGTACTTAAGGCACGAATCAAACGGGCCATCACAGCAGGGTCATTCCCAGTTACTATGATGTCATCGACATAGAGCAAAACAATAAGAAGAACTGATCCCTGATGGAAGACAAACAAGGCAGAGTCAGAGAGAGATTGAACAAATCCCAAAGTGAGCATATGACCAGTAAACCGAGCGTTCCAAGCGCGAGGAGCCTGCTTCAGGCCATAAAGGGACTTTTCCAGTTTGCACACATGAGAAGGACAGTGAGAATCAACAAAACCCGGAGGTTGGTCCATGTAAACCTCTTCATGAAGAACACCATGTAAAAAAGCATTTTTGACATCAAGCTGTCGTAAAGGCCAATTGAACTGAGCAGCCAAAGCAAGAACGAGACGCACCGTGGTATGTTTGACAACCGGACTAAACGTTTCATCATAATCAACCCCAGCCTCCTGGAGATAACCCTTAGCAACTAGTCGTGCTTTGTGTCTTGCCACCGAGCCATCTGCATGGCGTTTTAACTTGAACACCCACTTACACCCAATAACACGACGGTGAGTAGGTAATGGAACCAATCGCCAAGTGTGCTGATGCTGGAGAGCAGAAAATTCCTCGTGCATGGCGTGACACCACTCAGGAACCTGGGCAGCTTGTGTATAGGTCACAGGCTCAAGAAGAGGACCAGCCGTGGAGGTGACGTGTAAAGCAAGAAAACCACGACGCCTCGGTCTGGAGATGCCAGATTTGGAACGAGTGACCATAGGATGGGAAGACGGTATGGCATATTGAGCAGGAGACGAAACCGGCACAGGCATGTCAACCACCAAGTCAATAGAAGGCGCGGAGCCAGGAGAGTCAACAGTAGGAGCGGATGGAGAGGAGTCTGAAGCCGGAGAAGTTGGTGAAAGAGCAGGATGCACAGAAGTAGACCCCGATGCAGTAGGAGAGGTAACCCTGCCAAGGGGAGGACAAGCAGTATATAATGGAGTACAACTAGGATGGTTTACCAAGCCATGATCATGCACGAAGGATGTGTTGATGGATGTATGAGAAGAAGAGAAAGGGAACTGACATTCATCAAAAATAACATGGCGAGACACAAAGGTCTTTTTAGAGGGAATATGATAACACAGATATCCTTTATACTCAAGAGTGTACCCTGCAAAGACACATTGGGTGGTTCGGGGTTCAAGTTTGTGACTAGTATAGGGTCTGAGAAAAGGATAACAGGCACACCCGAAAGATTTAAAAAACCGTAAACAAGGATAGGAACCAAATAGCAGAAAATAGGGGGAGTTCATATGAAGAACAGCAGTTGGCATACGATTGATAAGAAAATTGGCAGTGGAACAAGCATGAAACCAAAAAGAATAGGGCATAGAAGCTGTTTGTAGCAAGGTAATGGTGGTTTCAATGAGATGTCGATGTTTTCTCTCAGCAAGACCGTTCTGCTGTGGTGTATAAGGACACGATTTGAAATGAAGAATGCCTTTAGACAGGAAGAACTCAGTCATGGCCTTGTTGACAAACTCACCACCACCATCACTTTGAAAGACTTTTATAGATTTTTCAAAGAAATTAAGAACATAAGAGTAGAATTTAACAAAAGTAGGGTAAACATCTGATTTATGCTTTAAAGGATAAATCCAAGAGTAGCGAGTATAGTCATCAATGAAGAGAACATAGTATTTATGACCAAGAAGAGAAGGACAGTGACTAGGGCCCCAAACATCCGAATGAATTTTAGCAAATGGATGAGAAGTTTTATTGACAGAAGCAGAAAATGGCAGTCTAGATATTTTTCCTTGGAGACAAGGTTGACACATATGTGAAGTTGACTCAGGTGAGTAAGTGATCTGAGCTTGGGACAACATAGTAGAAAGGACAGCATGGGCAGGATGACCAAGCCGCCGGTGCCATAGTGAAGAGGATACTGTTTTGCCTACACAAGCAATAGTCGATAAGTGAGGGGACAAAGAAGAAGAAGATAAAGACTTAGGAAGAGGATATAAACCACTAACACTAGGAAGTGTGTATAGAGTCCTCCCCGAGTGGTCCTGAATACGAAGAGAGGAAGCATCAAACAGCATTTGACAACCATTATGCAAACAAAACTTTTGCACAGAAAGCAGATTATGAACAAGACGAGGTACATGATACACATCCTTCAATTGAAAAGCATGATCGATAATAGGCAAGGTAAGGGAACCAACACTAGCTATAGGAAGAACAGCTCCATTACCAACTGAAATACCTGATTTAGGAGGACAAGCGTGAGCTTGTTGTAAGTGAGAGTCATCAGAGATCATGTGATTGTTGGCACCAGTATCAGCAAGCCAGAAGTTAGGATCATTGAACTCAAACGCAGGAGTAGCTGAATAGGCCTGAGACTGAGTACCGGATGGAGTAGATACTTCAAAATGACCCCGTTGTGAGCACTCCAGGGCCTCATGGCCAGAAATCTTACATAGTTGACACACTGGAGATGGGAGAGCTTGCCTGTACTGAGGGGAAACCCCTAAAACACCAGGATTTGTGTGACCAGGCAACTGTTGAGATTGCTGTGATGACTGTGAAGAGTAAGGATTGAAATCATAGGAGTGATTACCACCATTAGAATAGCCATGGTGTTGTTGAGCACCTTGATTATAAGAAGGAACCGAAGGATAGCCGTGATTCAAAGGACGATTATAACCTCCACGATTACCCCTATTGTTGTTGTTCCAGCTGTTATTCCAGTTGTTGTTGTTCCAGCTGTTATTCCAGTTGTTATTCCATCGTCCTCGACCATTATTCCACCGACCTCGACCTTTATTGCTATTCCAATTATTAGAGCCTCTCCCTTGCCAGTTTGAGTTATTCCAACCTGTACCTCCCGATTGAGACGTGGTAGTTCCATCCAAGGATTCACCTTGAGAACCTTGACCTTCTTTAGTGGCCACCATTGCGGTAAGCAAGGATTGGTGAGAAGCAAGTTGTGTTGCAACTTTGCTAAGGTCTGCTTCTTCAGCTAGCAAGAGTGTCCGAAGCTCAGTAAGAGTGACAGGAATTGGCCGTGCCCGAATGTGAGATTTGAAAGGATGATAATCAGATGGCAAGCCATTAAGTGTGATCAAGATTACATCTTTGTCAGACACAGGCACACCTGCACTAGCCAACCGTTGGCGAGCAGACCGAATCTTACTCATGAATGTCTCAATAGAATCAGAACCTTTTTGGATGGTCTGAAGATTGGTCTTCAGCTGCATGAGGTTAGCTTCTGACAAAGAAGAAAAACGTTCTTGCAGTGTAAGCCAAGCCTCACGTGAGAACTCACAGTTCATTATCTCAGTGAAGGCATCTTCAGATATCGTTGCAATTAGAACATTAAGTAAAGCATCATCCATATCAATCCAGTTTTGAAATGATGCATCAGTAGACAAAGGACACAGACTAGAACCATCAAGATGTCCAAACAGATGAAAACCTTTTAGTAAGCGTTGAATCTTAATACTCCAAGACACATAGTTTGTATCATCTAGCTTTACAGATATGAAGTCCGTGACATGTTTAAGAAGATCCATACCAATAGTCATGGCAAAAAAAACAGAAAACACAGGAAAGTATAACCTCAGTATTGAGTACTTGACTTAGCAAGAGATGTAAGAACCACTTATCTTGCAGAGAATCTCAACGTGGGAGATCCAGATAGTGAGCAGAAGAGAAGCAGAAGATCCAGATGGTGAGTAGAAGAGCACGCTTGAAGAACTGGATTTAAGGAAGAAAGAAAACGATCTTCATATACTTGCACAGGGAGCACCAGAATCATATAGCTGTGAGCATTAAAGCTCTGATACCATGAAAGAATTATGCTGTAATGGTAAAGGAAATAAGACAAGTGAAGATGATGATTGAAGAAGAGAGAAGTCTGGGAAGAGATGAAGTAAAAGCTTCAGAATTTTTATATTTTCTTGATTGCTTGTGTTCATACATACATTCAATATTTATAGTCATTATGTACAGCTAAGGAGATCAATCTCTTTAACTGATTTAACAACTTAACTGATCAATACAGCTAGCTAACTAAGCTAACTAACTAACTAATCAATACAGCTAGCTAACTAAGCTAACTAACTAACTAATCAATACAGCTAGCTAACTAACAATACAGCTAGCACAGCTAGCTTACTAAGCTAACTAACTAACTAATCAATACAGCTAGCTAACTAAGCTAACTAACTAACTTAATCAATACAGCTAGCTAACTACTTTGCTCCTAGCTAGCTAACTGTTTTGTTGCTTAGCCATATCATTCAACAATGGATTAATTATCATCTACTCATCTTATAACACCCAAGTCTATAAATAATATTAACGATATTTTCCTCATCGGCGTAGTGAATTTGGTTGGGGGGGTCAAGCTAGGACCAGCTGATCAGAGGTCAGTTGTTCGATGATGCTACTTTTCTGCAAGTTCCTAATTTATCACAACAAGTACTGTGAAACCAAAAATTTGTGGTTGAATTTTACCTAATAAGCGTGGATCCAATATAACCATGCATGCATGTTTTAGAAGGCTTCCCTCAATAACAAAAATTAAAATCAACTATATACGCCGCGCCCATCAATATTGTAACAAACGATGAGTTAATAATGCATACCATACGAGGATATGACCCTAATACACCACTCAAAAGTTAAATATCAACCTTCCTGGTTCAAACATATATGAATGATATAAAAAGATACGATCACACCGTCACGTAATATTACTAATTCACTTATATTTTAACACATATTTAAAATAAATTTGACATGCAACATTTTCGTTTACAATATTATATGAGCATCACCATCATAAACTAAATAATTACTATGAGCTAGCTATCTAGATTCGAGACTGGTGCTAGACATATATACACAATATGGCCGTGAGATGTAGGCCATTTAAAATTTACAAGCTACTTTTACCCTGTAAAATACTCTAGACGGCTCGGGCTATAGCTGCATTAAGCCATAAAAAAATGACCGAAAGGGTCTACTTATTTCCACTCACTCCCTTCCACTAGCCAGCCCTAACAATATTATTGTCGTCTATTTGGACAGTTGCTGCTGTAAGGTTTAATTAGTGATCTAGTTATTTTATAAATTCATCAATTAATTAAGCTATCGTGTGTGTACATATATATATTAGAAAGTCTATGGATCTTGATCGATCGTTTGTTGATGGAGAAAGTTTGTATGGTGAGAAAGTGGTAGGGGTCGACATATACATATATAATATGTTGAGATTCAATCAAGTTATAAGTAGAAGATATGATTTTTTTTAGGTCAAACCTAACTTTCGATGGAAAGACTCCTTATATATAAGCCCTAGCTAGCTAGGTTGTTGAAGTGGGTTTCATGGATGGATATAATTTATGTTTGTGAAATTAGTTGTAATATCTTAAAGGCCAAGGTGATGACATATTTATTTTGTTGGACAGTTTGAGAATAGGTTTTTTGGTTTTGTGGCTTCAATGGAACTGGTTTTAGAGAAATAGAAGGCCTTAAAGGAGGTGTTGTATGCCTGTTGGGGGAATCAAGGCCACCTCAGGCCCTAATCTAGGTTGGTCTTAGTGGGTATTGACCTTAATTGTTTTCTACGAGTGTCGAATTCGAGACATATATACAACTTTCCATTACACAATAGATAGAAATACCAATAAAATCAATAATAATACATGGATATGTGAATGATTAAGTTCAAATAGGAACAACACACACACAATATTGGACAAGACCTTAGGTCTTCCACAGTGTGGTTCAGGTTTGTTTGATTCCTATATATATATATATATATATATATATATATATATATATATATATATATATATATATATATATAAGAACAAGCCACATGAGTTTGATTCCTATAACACTAATTCTACACTAGTGAGTGTAATACATATATAGGTGAGTTTTATGTATTAATTGTGGGACTCATCTTGTTTTGATTGGTTATTACAACTTTATTTTTGTTTTTATTTTCTTTCTCCCTCCATTAAATTATGCGGCACACAACACTTCTCAAAAATAAGAATCAATTCCATCACATTCAAATTTTCCGATCTATTGTAGAAGGCCTTAGTTAGCTAGGTCCACTACAAGAAATAAGGGGTTGCCCGACGAGATTTTGCCCGACGAAGTCGTTTTCGCCTCCCCGTGTCATTTTGCCCGGCGAAAATAAAGGCTCGCTGGGCAAGGTTTTGGTGGGAAGAAGAAGTTGTTGGCGCGTAAAATAGGAAGGTTTGGCCCGACGAATTCATTCTATCTGTCGGGTAAAATGAGCTTTAACGACGAATATTGTTCGTCGGGCAAAACTTGGCGTTCACTATATTTTTCTTGAAAAATCATTAAAATTTGCCCTGCGAAATTGCTTCGTCGGGAAAAAGTTTAAATACATTAAGTGCCCAGATGCCCATTTCTTCTTCTTCCTATACATTAATTGTGACGCCTCAGATTCTTAACTTCCCCACCTCCATATCTGTGAGCTGAGAATATGAAAAATTAGTAATGAAGAGCTAGATTACAAGTGTCTAATGCATGTTATACACCTGATAGCAGAAGAGAAGTCTTTATAGGATATATATGCTTCATCTGGTAATTAACATATGCATGCATCCTCGTCTTCTGCATTCTGCAACACATCAAATGAGTATGACTGTGTGACAACGGGCTACTATTGAGTGGCAAAATAGAGCCCTTGCCAAAGTTTTCAAAGGAAAGAGAAGGTCTAAATTTTTGGGCTTCTCAAAATTGGGTCAAAGGATTTGCCCGACGAATATTCATGTACCTTCGTCGGGCAAAGGCGTCCAATATCACGTGGTTCTCTGTTCGGTGGACGGTTGCCGAAACTAGAAGGCATGCCTGAAGAATATTTATTATCTTCTTCGGGCTATATATACCATATTCAATTTACATTTAATTATTAAACAACATTTTTAAATTACTTACGAAATGAAATGCACTGATCTAACCGTCCACATTTATTGCACGCACTCACAGATCGCCTACGCAAAAAATTACTCAATTTGAAAATCCCGGGATTAGGTAACGGTGCACGACGTTTCAACGGTTACACAACGTTTCTTCACGATCGGACGGCTTTAAATCCTCAAAACCTCATGATTTTCAACGGACAAAATCTAGGCACGTAAAACAACAAAATGAACGGTTAGATCGGTCAAATTCAATCGTTTGAATATCAATAATCCTCAAAACCTCATGATTTTCAACGGACAAAATCTAGGCACATAAAACAACAAAATGAACGGTTAGATCGGTCAAATTCAATCGTTTGAATATCAATGGAACCAAAACTTCGAAAAATGTATTGAAGTTTCCTTCAAGTGTTTAAACTCCTTGATAAATATGCTTATTTTACGATTTTCAATACTTTACAAAAGGAAATGGACCGATCTAACCGTCCAAATTTATTGCATGTACTCATAAATCGCCTACGCGAAAAATTACCCAATTTTGAAATCTCAGGATTAGGTAATTGTGCACGACGTTTCAACGGTTACAAAATCTTTCTTCACGATCGGACGACTTTAAATCCTCAAACCCTCACGATTTTCGACGGGAGATATCTAGGCACGTAAAACCACAAAATGAACGGTTACATCGGTCAAATTCAATCGTTTGAATATCAATGGAACCAAAACTTCAAAAAATGTATTGAAGTTTCCTTCAAGTGTTTAAACTCCTTAATGAATATGATTACTTTACGATTTTCAATCATTTACAAAATGAAATGGACTGATCTAACCGTCCACATTTATTGCATGTACTCATAGATCGCCTCCGCGAAAAATTAGCCAATTTGAAATTTTCGGGATTAGGTAGCGGTGCGCGACGATCCAACGGTAACAAAACGTTGTTTGACGATCAGACAACTTTAATACCTCAAACCTCAAGATTTTCAACGGTTGAGGTCTACGCACTTAAAAGTAACCATTAAACGGTCAATTTTTGGAAATTACATCATTTGAATATCAATTGAACCAAAACTTCAAAAAACGCCTTCAAATTCACAAACTTAACAATCGAGACACATAAGCTCCGTAACACATGACGATTTCTGCCGATGGGAAATTAGGCACGTAAAACCAAAAATTGAACGGTCCCGTTCTTGAAAATTCTATCGTCGGACCAGGTTTTTACATTAGTCAGATTTTCATCAATATAACCATCTTGCCCGACGAATATACGGATTTCGCCAGGTAAAATTTCAAAATTTCGCGGGGCAACTCCATGTATTTGTCGGGCAACATTCAAAAAACTCGCGCAATTTTTTTTTGAGAAATTTCAAAATTGCTGCCAAAACTTTACTTGAAAATTTTTAAATGGCGCCTTTTATTGCCCGGTGAATCATTAAAGTTTGCATGACGAAGACTTCGTCTGGCAATGTTATACACTGAGACTAAAACATAATCGATTCTTCTTTTCCTCTTCATCTGCCTCACATAGGTTCTTCTGCCTTCTCTGCAAAAAAAACCCAACCCCAAACCCAACAACCCAGCCGCCCTCTCTCTCTCTCTCTCTCTCTCTCTCTCTCTCTCTCTCTCTCTCTCTCTCTCTCTCTCTCAAGCACTCTCCATCTCTCTCAGCAACCCAGCAACCAGTCAGCCTCACCATCTCACTATCTCAGCCGCGAAGACCGCCGCCGCCTCTCTCTGACACCTCTCTCAACCGCCAAGGTCGCCGCTCTCTCTCAGACTGTCTTTCTCAAAAGGATTATTTGATTAATTTGATTACTTGATTATATGACTAATTAATTGAAATTTAGAACTTGAATGGTGATGAATTGTTGAAATTTTGATGTTTGGGTATGAATATTCGAGAATGGTGGTTGTTGTTGTTGGTTTGGGTTTGAATTATTGGACTTGATTTTTTTTTTGAATTTTGGATATGAATTGTTGAATTGTAGGATTTGATTGTTGAATGTGAATTTTGGATATAATTGTTAGATATGATTTTTTGTAATAAAACTTTTTGTTCAAGATTTATGAATTTTGGATTTAGTAATTTAGGGTTAAGATTGATAGGATTAAGTAATTGAGGTTTAATTTTGTGAATTTTGATTTTAGTAATTTAGGTTTAAGTTTGTTTGGATTAATTTAGTATTTTAGGATTAATTTTGGTTTGTATTGGTTTTATTTTAATTTTAGTGAATTTATTTTTAAAAACTAGAATGTGGTGGTTTTATATTTTTTTTGCCAATTTACTAATTTTCAATAAAAAAACATTTGGTTTATTTATTTATTTATTGTTTGGATTTAGTAATTAAGGGTTAATGTTGATGATTTGTTGATATTGTGATGTTTGGTATAATGTTGAAATTGGTATAATGTTATGAATTTTGCATATGATTTTTGTTATGATTTTGGATATGAATTTTATGTGAATTTTGGATATGTGAATTTTATGAATTTTGGATATGTGAATTTAAAAAAAATTATGTGAATTTTTTATTATGATTTAGGATATGTGAATTTTGGATATGTGAGTTTTATAAATTTTGGATATGTGAGTTTTATAAATTTTGGATATGTGAATTTTATGATTTTGGATATTATTATTGGTTTTATTTTAAAAAATTAGAATTTGGTGTTTTTTTTTGGCCAATTTACTAATTTTCAATAAAAAAAATTTGGTTTTATTTATTTATTTATTATTCGAATTAAAAAATGCTGGTTAATTTTATAGGTGGTTTTGTTTTTATTTTGTGAATTTAATATCTAATTAATATTAAAAATGTTTGGTTTTATTTATTATTTATTATTAAATTAAAAATATGTTGGTTAATTTTATATTAATTATTTTAAATTTCTTATTGTAGATGCCGCAGCGCACCTTGATCACATCTAGGACCTGCACCCGCCTTGAGCCCGTTGATTAAGGCCCTCTAGGTCGAAAACATAGAGATCAAGGCCCAAAACGCAGATTCAAGCCCAAAACGTGGAGATCAAGGTCACCCTCGCCAAGGTGCTTGACCGCTTGGGTGAGCGTGGGCTGGATGAGCTTCTGTCACAGTCTCAGCCTCTAGCCCAACATCCCGCCCAGGACCCAGACCACCCTAACCCATCGCCGAGTAGTTAGAAATTAATATATAAAACATTATTTTAGTTTTAATTATGTAAAAATATAACATTAATTTTTATAAATATATATTTTTTATTTTCAATTGATTCGTTTTATTATTTTAATTTTATTTATTTAAAAATATTTTTATTTTAATTATATATATTTATTTAATTAATAATTTTTTTTTAAAATATTAAGATTTTCCTCGACGAACAAGCACTTTCGTCAGGCAAAGTAAGACAATTCGGTGGATGTCTGCCGACTCTTTGGTAACTTTGCCCGGCGAAACTCATTCGTCGGGCAAAAGTTGTTGACTTGTTGGAATTGCTCGACAAGTCATAGGCGACGTAAGGATTCGTCGGGCAAGTTTGGAATTGCTCGACGAATTCACTGTTTCCGTCGACTGACATCAAGCTTGACGGCGGTGACCCGACGAACTTTGCCCGACAGAGATTCTCCGGGTTTAATTTTGCCCGACGAATGTCGATCTTTGCTCGACAAATCTGTTTCACCTGGCAAGCCTACTTTTCCTATAGTGGTTATATATATGAATGATCTTGTCTGACCTGAGCACGATTTTCTTGTTCGTACAAGGTAAAAAATCAAAAGATGCATATATACAAACCCAATGGCCTCATTTTCAGCCCTAAATCGACTTGTGGGCTTGTCTTGCGGTTCTCAAAATTCATCATTAATTTTTTTCCTCTATATATAACTAGCTACTTCCTTATTCTCCTATCTCTCAAATTTTTTTTTTCATTCACAATCTAAATATTGTTTGATTAAATGAACAAAGTATGGTTGTTCTTATCAATACTAAAATTAATATTTGCCAAAAGTTACATTTTTCTACGTCCATGCGAGCATTCTCACCATGCAGATCGACATGCATTTATTAAGCTTGCGATGGGTTTTGGAATCCCATGCATGAGGATTCCTTTTTTCTTATTTATTAAGGAAAGGAAAAATATTTCACAACACCTAAACCTTGACAAACTCACTCAAAATTATGAGGTAAATGAGGATGTATAAAGTTAAAATATATTGCATATCGGAAAATTGATAAACTTTACAAAATTCCTTATAATAAGGGATTGAGACTTCCCCATTTGTAATTCTCTTGTTTTTGAATGAGCAATATGTATATTTATTCTATGATGGATGCGCTCATTCTTCTTATAATTGATTACTTACGGTTCATTTTCCAAATATGATAATCAGAACCATTAATTTTTGGAAAATCAAACAAATAAATTGCGGTTTAGTCATCCATATGTTATCAATTAAATTGACGACTGATCATCATAAACTTCTTAACTGAGACTACCAAAAGGTCTCCAATTTGACTGATTTTTTTACAGAGATGATCTTTGTAGAAATTAATCAACGTTTTCTAGTAGCACACTTGCATAAAAAAATTCAATATATTAATTACTACAGGAACGAGCATATATATCTACCCTAAATAATTGTAAGTATTTCCGTTTTGAAATATTAGAATCTCAATGTTTCTCATGATATCATAGCGGGAAAGAAATAGGAGGCAAAATCTTGAGACAATTGAAAGCAAACAGATATTCATGAAATCCTTAAAAGTGATGAAATACATACGTACGTATATACATGCAAGCGATACAACCTTACTAAATAACCACATGCAGCTAGTGAACACAAATGCAAATACATTTTTTTTTTCTTTTTCTAAATAAACCGAAACCCTAAATAAATATGATATATATATATATATAGTGCACACGAATTACAAACACACGAGGATGAAGCTAGCTATAAAACTTCTAGTTGTGAACAGAATGGCCAACTCCGGGACTGTGGCCGGGGGTGGTGGGGCGAAAAGCTTCGACATGGCCAGGTGTCGGGCTGCCCTCAGTAGTGTTTTGATCTCCGGCGGTGACTCCGGCCGCCACCGCTGTGGTTTTTGCATCTGGACTCAAGCATTTCACACACTTCAATTCCTTGGTATCTTTCAAATTCCTTGCTTCAATACACACCAGTTCATGAGAGAAAATCATTAGCACAAAAAATAAGCAAGCATAATAAGTTGCATTGGCCATAGTGATATCGATCGAGCTAGTTGAGATATCAGACTTAAGCAAATAAAAGGCTAGTGAACTCGAGCCAGCTCTATGAGGGAGGGAGAGAGAGAGAGAGAGAGAGAGAGAGAGAGAGAGAGAGAGAGAGAGAGAGAGAGAGAGAGAGAGAGAGTTGTGAGGAAGATACTTAGAATCCCTGCCTCCAAGGACTATTTATAGTTGAATGAACCATAAACATTAAAAAAATTGAAGAACTAATTAGAGAAAGAGTCCTCAAACTAACCCTAGACGAAAAGCAGGAGCCCCCAACATCAAGGAAGAATTCCTTCGCTCTCTTTAATTTTGAGCTTTCACTCTAGTATTTTGCTTAAAACATATAAATTAATAGTTTTATAAGTAGAAAAATTTCATAATATGGAGTTCACGTGGTTTGCCACATATTATATATATATATATATATACATACATATTTGTAGTTTAATATTTAACTTATGACAGATTCAATTGTATAGTATAAATCTTCCTCCCTTCATCATTTTGAGCACAATATTTTCGTATGATTGAAAAAGATAATATTTATATTTCTATCTTCGGAAAATTAGAGCAATAGTCCCTTAATTTTATCATAATTTTAGAAATCGTCCATAAACTTCAATATTAGTTTTTCCGTCCCTGTACTTTATCATAATAATTGATTTGAGTCTTTTTGTAAAAAATTCGAATGAAATCCGTTAAAATTAAGGGCAAAACCGTCATTTCAAGTGGGATTTTTCTCCCGGATTCTGTTAGAAGTTTTTGACAGATGGACTAAATCAACTATTATGATAAAGTTCAGGGACGGGAAAACTAATAATGAAATTTATGTACGATTTCTAAAATTATGGTAAAATTTAAGGACTATTGCTCCTATTTAGTCTTCTATCTTAAGTATATTATCCATAAAAAAAAGGAAAATATTAAGGAGATCACATTTGTAAATCACATACTAATGCTGGCGAACCTTATTAATTTGTATCAGTAGGCCATGTCTATATTATTATATAGCTAATTTACAAATATGATCTACGTACATATATAGTATATATCTTTAGCATTACCTCTAAAAAATTCACATGCATCGCTATGGAATGAGAGTAATATTAAGTGGTAAGTTTAAGTTCAAATCATATATATAGTAAAAATTAGTGATCGACAATGAATAAAAGCAAATATATATATATATAGTAAAAATTAGTGATCGACAAAACATGTATGCATATTCCACAAATTTAATTAAAATTGCAAAATCAACTTGCAATAAATGATCTGTACATGGCGAAGAACCTGAAAGTTGAGTTTTTTAATGTTGGATCAATAGAATATCACACATGCACCATTACGTACCATTCCTCACGTTCTAGTTCTAGTTCTAAGCGCAAGGAACTTCCCATTCTTGTCAATTAGTTTTGGGGTGGAACCTCAACTTAATTCCTTCATGGTATCAGAGCGAGTTATCCCACACGTGTAAGGCTTAATCGCCAGACATGCTCCACGTCACTCAATAAGTGTTAAACTTGAAAATTAGTTTTGGAGTGGAACCTAAACTTTCTTCATGGTATTAGAATGGGCTATCCCACGTGTAAGGATTAACCGTCAAACATGCTCCGCGTCACCCAATATGAGTTGTCCACGTGTTAAGTTTAAAAATTCATCACACGTGAGAGAGCGTGTGAGAATGTGAGGATACAAAAGTCCCACATTGGAAAGTTGTACAACCCTACAAGGGCTTATAAGAATTTGAATCTCTTCCTCTATTATCAATTGATTTTGAGGTGGAACCTCAACTTTCTTCGGTACACATATACAAATTCGCTTCAACTATTAGGCCTAGTGGCGAGTGTGTACGTAAAGCTTCACTCCATACCACACACCCGGTGTTGTTTATTAAGAGAAAGAACAAGTTGGTACTTGAATATCCCACACATGCACACACCTGACCCAAGACTGTGGAGAGGGATTCTTTCGGCCTACCCTATGCCACTATGCCCCAAATTTAAAATACTCTTAATTAATTAACAAACTTAATTAACTTTTGTTGGTATAGCTAACCTTTTGTATCTGCCACTAACCACAAGATTCTTAGTCCAAATTAAAAATCAAAAGTATTATAATTAATAAAAAGTATATATATATATATATATATATATATGCAAATCACAACTGTAAAAGAGACATGCATGTCGACATATATGAGCTAGCTAGCTAATATCATTTGCACATGGAGACGATTTGATCTCTTAATTTAAAGGGCTACCACCTTCCTCTCCCTCTTTGATCAATCAATCTGCAGAATATGCAGCTTTCTACTTCTCTCTCTCTCTCTCTCTCTCTCTCTCTCTCTCTCGTGATTCCCTTTGTCTGCAATTGCCAACTTGTAACATTTCTATATTTAATCTCTTTGGTTGCTGTGTGATATATGTTTTTTCAAGAATCTAGCTACCTAGACTAGGATTCAGTGCCTGGCCTTTTCAATTTTGCGGCTGCCTAATTAGTTTAATTTTAAATATGCCAATGCCAGCCTATAATTTTAGCTACGAGCAGTGGCATCGTCACTATAAGAAAACTCTTTATGGCAATGCCAAAATGTGCATTGACAGTCATTCCGTTAAAATTCATAACTATTTATGTTAAAAATAAGAGTAAAATTATCTTTTCAAGGGTAAAATAAGGATAAAGTTTGCGCTTCATTTCTGTTGAGTGGAGGGAATTGTATAAACACACTTGAAAGCATCATTTTACCCTTATTTTTAACAGAAATAATTAAGAATTTTAACGGAATGACTGTCAATGCACATTTAGGCATAATTCAGGGACGTCTGCTACTAATAATGAAGTTCAAGGACGATAGCTAAAATTAGTGTAAAGTTCAGGGACGGTGGCAACAATCATGTCAAGATCATCTCCGTAAAAAATTAACAAGATTGGAGGTTGTTTACCCATTCCTATATATCAACTAAATGGACGGTTCGCCATGAATATTTTAATTCTTACCAAAATCGTTGATTTATTTTATACATATGAATGACTAAACGACCTCCAATCTTGTTGATTTTTTACAGAGATGATTTTGACATGATGATTTAAATAATGAACGGTTCCGATTATGATATATTTATACAGAAAATTCGATAAATCAAAATAATAGTACGAGGAGTACCACAAGGGTGAGATGTAAGTATTTTCCCAATTTTATATAAAAGTTATAAGAACTAATAAAAGAAAATGCTATATATAACTCGTATAATTTTATTATGTGCCAAAAGAGAATAATCTCGTAAAACATTACTTTTAGCATCGGATGCCACACTCATGATCAAGCTAATCAAGCAAATTCATGTGACCTAAAACGATCCTCCTAGCATTCTTCTAGTATCAGATGTCACTCTCATTAGGGTTAGTAAGGGCATATACTTGAGATTTGGCTAGTTCATATTTTATGAGTTTTACTTCAAGTTAAAGTAAAAAAGGAATCGAAACTTTTAACATGTGGATGTGGCGGCCCAATTGAATTTTACATTTACTTCAAGTTAGAGTACGATGGATTTACTTTCCTAGTCAAATTGATCTCCTGCTTTTGAGGAACATGCGATCCATCGTAGGATTAATTGGCTAAAGGTTCCATGTGTGTTTATTTACTAATTTTACTACTTATTAATTACTATTTTTACCACATGCCAAAATTACTAGTTAGCTATCACTTAACTTCCATGATCTATCAACGGTTAATATGTAAAAGGGGATTTTGCTACTAATAATTCTCTACTGGTAATGTCCATTTCGAAGTAGTGGTGTAATCAGAAATTTTAACAAAATTTTAAATCGAACTGAAAATTTTAACAAAATTTTAATATAAGATCACATTTATGCATATAATTATTTATTAAAAAATTATCTCTATCATTACTTTTTGAAGGAAGTTGAGGTTCCACCCCAAAATCAATTGGCTATGGGAGGAGAGACCTAAGTCCTTATATGCCCTTGCAAGGTTGTGCGTCTTTCCAATATGTGATTTTTGTACCTTCACATTCTCACACGCCCCCTCACGTGTGACGAATTTTCAAGCCTAACACGTGGGCAACTCATATTGGGTCGTGTGGCAATTAAGCTTTACAAGTGCGATAACTTGCTCTGATACCATGAAGGATGTTGAGATTTCACCCCAAAACCAATTGGCTATGGGGGAAGAGGCTCAAGCTCTTATAAGTCCTTGTAAGGTTATACAACTTTTCAATATGGAATTTTTGTACCTTCACATTCTCACACTTTTATGTGGGTGTACGTATGTGTTATATATTATTTTCAACACGTACGTACCCTCTTGAAACAAGTGGGTATATTGGCTTTCATGTGCCTTGTGTCACTCAACATGATATATAACTATATAAGTTGATTTGGAAAAGGGCTTCATTGGCTGTTGCTGTTGGGTACGTACTTTATTCTCCCAATATTCTCTAAAATTTTATTATTTTTGGGTCAATGTGTAAAGTGTTCTACTAGGTATGGCGCGCTTTATGTGCTTGGCTTTCACAAAAACACAGTTAATATATACATATATAGTTGCTGTCCTTCCCTTATATGGAAACTGATATTGTATTAGGGCCATAGCTTTACCTTCTTATCATATTAATTTTATGGTCGCCTAAGAACTTCTTTTTCCCTTTTTCCTTTTCTATTTCCCCTTCAGTACTGGTGCTCCTAATAAGCTCCCAACTTTTTGCATATAAACTTAATTTCTATAATGTAATTTGATTTAATGATACTTTTAAACGCTAATTAGGTGCAACGTCTTATTTCCGTCTTCTTTGATTAATAAAAAAAATCAGCCTTGAATGGACAGCTGATCATCATATATATGATGATCTTAATTCATTGTTCAAATTAATCGTCGATTTATTTGATTAATTCATATAAATAACTAAATAATTTTTAATTTGATTGAATTATGTTAATTTAAAAAATAAATTATTTTTATTATAATATTTGTATGGTATAAACATTAGTTAGCTAGCCACAAACGTACAAGAAGTTGTCCTTGTCTCTAGCTCATACTCTCTATTAATTAGTTCCCTCCATATCCCTCTCTCAATATTTTATTTTTTTCATTTTCTTCTATGGACAAAATTTCTTGATTTTTCATTGAAATGTATTATATATACATCTGTCTTGATCGTTTTCATTGAATTTAATATTTAATATTTTTAAAAAGAAAAGTTTTTTTTCACTTTATATTTGTTTTAAATTTATAGTATGTGTATTATTATTAGGTAATTGGTAAATTCAAGAATTCAGAAATTTAAGAATAAGGGAATTGAACTAAATGATTGGTTTAGAAGGAAAAAATATTCTTATATATAATATTATTGAACTGTTTATTAACTATATATATAAAATTATAGCGAAAAATAAGAGAAACATAGATACAGATATACATGCACAACACTTTTATTTAGAAAGAAGCTTTAGATGACACATATAGATACAGATGGATGGAGATCTCTAGCAACATGATACTTATCAAGAGATCGTACACAACTGAAACATAAAATTGAGGAATAAACATACATAATTATTAACTATATATAGAAATATTAACCTAATTATGTTGATGGCAAACCCTAGATGCATATGTCTTTACTTTGTACGTGTCTATGGACTTGGCTTGGCATTTTCTACTTGAAGTTTATGGCCAACACCTGGGCTGTGACCAGGTGTTGTGGGTCTGTAATCTTCTTTTGCTTTTGAAGGAACCAGCAAATTCCTACCCTCTGCTTCACTTTGTTCTCTACTTTTACTGAACTTATGGCCAACACCAGGGCTGTTGCCTGGTGTTGTAGGACGAAAATCGTCCTTATTAAATGCACTCTGAGGTATCATGGGACTAGCAACGTGGTTAGGGTTTGTGTGCTTTGCTTCCCTTTGTTCTCTACTTTTACTGAACTTATGGCCAACACCAGGGCTGTTTCCTGGTGGTGTAGGACGAAAAGCTGCTTCCTTATCAGATGCCCTTTGAGGTGTCATGGGACTAGCAATGTGGTTAGCGTTTGTGTGCTGCTCCTGGCTGCTGCCTTCATCTCCCAATTCTCTTTTAGGGTTAGCTTCAATCACGTCGTGGATCGACGCTTCGCTCTTCGTGGAAAAGGACCTGCCCTCAATGGAAACAATCTCAAGGCATGAAATTAGGGCAAGAAGGAGGAAAGCAGCACATTTAGCAGCTTCCATAACTAATGGAAAGGAATGAAAGATGTACAAATTGCAATAGATCGAAGAATGGAATGCAATGCAAAGGAATGAAAGCAAACACAAGATAATAAGAAAGTTCACATCTTGAGGGGTATTTATAATCGTTGCAAAGCATGCTACTAAGATCCTAATAACCTCTAATTATTATTATTGCATTATTAAACAAAATAGTAACTTTCAATTTGGATGGTGTCTAATTCTATTTCAAAATTTTCTGGGTCCCTCATAATTATTAGGAGCAAGAGTATCTAAGTCTATACTCCAATTAAAGTCCATAAGTTGCAAAGCCAATTGCTCCTTTGTTTTCTTTCTTGACTTACAATATGTAATATTATCATGAAGAAAAATCCGATCTTACTTAAATTATAGAAAAAATTTGAGTGCAGATTTTTGAGAATTTTTTTCGTGTTTCATACATCTTCACAGTGTTACTAATTCACTTATTTTTATTTATAAGGATATCAAAGAGATATCAGAAAGGGAATTATATACATTGAGTATCGATCTCGTTTTTTTTCATAAAACCGAACTCGAGAACTCTCACGGCACAGTAAGTCGAAATACCACTAGATCGAGTAGTATAACTACAAGAAATTCGAGGTTGCCCGACAAAATTTTGCCCGACGAAGTAGTTTTCACCGCATAAATACATTTTGGCCGACGAAAATGAAGGCTCGCCGGGTAAGGTGTTAGCGGGAAGAAAAAGTTGTTGGCGCGTAAAATAGGAAAGGTTGATCCGACGATCTGTTCTATCCGTCGGGCAAGATGCACTCTAACGACGAATATTGTGCGTCGGGCAACACTTGTCGTTGACTAAAGTTTGCCCGATGAATCATTAAACTTAGCCCTGCGAATATGCTTCGTCGGGCAAAAATTGTTGACTTTTGGATTGCTCGACAAATCATAGGCGACGAATGGATCCGCCGGGCAAGCTTTCAATTGCTCGACGAACTCACTGTTTTCGTCGACTAACATCAAGCCCGATGGCGGTGGCTCGACAAATATTGAACTTTGCTCGACGAATCTGTTTTGCGGAGCAAACCTGCTTTTATTATAGTGATATATACTAGTGGCGTTATAATAAGGGTATACAACATATATAATTGATATTTTTCTATTTCTGAGGTATAGTAATATAAAAATTAAGACATTATAATATAATTAGGACGTTAAAACCACATGACAATGTTCGGAATATACCTAAAATTACTCTAACCTTTCTCCCCCAATTATAGTGGAGTGCGGTTATAATTAACATAACATGTGTTAGGAGATCCGGATTTTTTTTTGGACAATAACCGAAATTCATTAGATATATACGAATAGAAACGCTTACATCCACCACTAGAGGGGATCCGGATTTATGACTAGAGACTTGTATTATGTTCAAATTCAAACTCATATGAAGGGAAGAGTGTGGTTCTTGATTTGTATAATGGCCGGCCTTTCGTTGTGGAGAAGTGTTGCTTTGTTGTTTGAACATTGCAGGGCCGGTAATCTGATAATTAATCAATGTAATGAAATCAATTTTTTTAATTAGCAAAAAGTTATTTATAGGGTACGTACTTGATAATTAAGGAGCTAATTATTAAGAGATCAGTTAATTAATTAGGATGAATAAAACAAGGTATAGCTAATTAAATAGTCGGCGGCCTCCTCGCCACCACCGAAATGCACCCAGAGATTGATTATTGTGTACTATATCCCACTATTGTGGGTTATATATCTGTAGTATTATATATGTGTGGATCACTAGCTACCAGTACAAGCTTAATTAAGAAAATTGATTTTTGCTTAATTAGTATTATATATATTGTTGAAAGTTTTATATGGGTTCAATGATTAGATATATAAAGGCACCGTGTCTGGTGAAGATTCCTTGTGGGATATATAATTGGTTGTATTCCGGGTTAAAATTCGAGGATTAAATTCTAAGTCTTAAATTCTCTCACCGGTCGTTATTCCTACCCAAACACATACCCATTGCTCCTAAACGTTTTAAATCTTGAAATTCTAAATTGTTAAACTTCAGACAATATATATCATTGATTCGTCCATTGAAAACTCAAGGGATTAGCCATAAGCTCTCCTACTCAAAAAATACCTCTCCAAAAGTTTTGAAAATCTTAATCATAAATTGTTAAACCTCGGATAATATATACCCTTGATTTTGTCCACTGAAAACTCAAGGGCTAAACTCTACGCAATAAGCTCTTTCACCGCCACCCCTATACCTCTCCAAAAGTTTCGAAAACCCTAAATCCCCTAAATCCTAAACCCTAAACGCCTTAACCTCATCCCTCCAACTTAAACAACACTTTTAATTTCGTCAAAAGCACATAAGTAAAATTATAAGTCTAAAATTTAAGTTTGCACTTGATAATTAACACCATACACTACGTATGCTTAGAAGCAAACAAGTAAATCACAATACCCTGGTGGTACCTCCTCATACCATTATTTCGATTTATCGACTTGACGTTATACATATATTATAATTTAAACCGTTCAACTCCTAAATCATCATTTCAAGATTATTTACGCAAAAAAAAAAAAAAAAAATCAACCACATTGGAGGTCATTTAGCTATTCATGTGTATTAATTAAATTGACGGTTCGTCATGAGGATCTTAATTATTATTAAAACCGTTGACTTATTTGATACATATGAATGACAAAACGATCTCCAATCTTGTTGATTTTTTATGGAGATAATTTCGAAATAATAATTTAGAGAATAATCGGTTGTTATTATGATATATGGTATGATAAGATATCACTAAAATGAGATGCGAGTATTATCACGAAAGTTCGATTATAATTTTGTTCTTAAATCAAGTCTAATCTCTTTTTTTTTTTCATGCATGAGAAGGTGGGCATTTGAGCTATCATGTCGATATCATTGCCTTTGAAACATGGAATCTAAATAAAATAATAAATAGTTGTGCATGCGCATAACGGTGGCTAAAAGCACTATGTAATCTGCTGCACTCGTGCATTATTTAAACAAATAATTTTCTGATTTCTCCACTAACTTTACAGAAAGAAGAAGCTATTTCTGGGAATAGCAAATGGGTGGTCGATATAAAGAGCCAAATTATGACCAACTTCTCTTCAACTAGTCCTTCGCAATCATCCATTTGACTCAGGAATTAATTATTCTTTATGGAACCCTAATGGTATTATTATATTAGTTTGACTTTTAAGTATTTCATTAGTAAAATTAGAGTTATAATTGAGTTATAATTGACTTTCAAGAGTGGTACTATACACGTAATGTTTTTAGGCCGTTAAATATGAACTCATACTCCCCCGTTAATTTCTCCGGTGGCTAAAGTGAGGGGAAATCGTCAAATTGACTTTTTGTGTGGTACCCATAATTGGTGTTCTTCTGCAAAACAATGTGGAGATTTAAATTTAATAATAAGGTTAAATTGGTTGTGTACACATAATATTTCAATTTATGTATGCTGAATTTGAATAAGAAGAAAAATAAAAAACAAATAAATGGATTTCAAATCACTTCAAATATATATTCAAACTAGTGTTTTCTAATTTTTATAAATTATGTTTGATATGATCGGGTCCAAATTCAAATTCCTACCTAAAAAAACGAACTTGATAACCATTCTATTTTTTGTTTCCAATTTTCTCTTTTTGTGTTTAAAACATGTAAAAAGTAAAGGAGAGGTAGAATGGATGGTGGACAGTGGCGGAATCCATAGGAAGAAATAAAAGAGGAAGCATAAAAAATAAAAATTAAAACTGAAAAGTTAAACCCACGCACAAAAAATAGGTCTTATTACGTTTTAACTCATTTTATTTTACATTTGTTTAGCATTTCTTCCACCATAACCTTCCTCTATAATTTTTCTTCTCTCATTTTCTCATATCTCAAGTATAAAAAATGAAAACTGAAAGCTAAAAATGGAATAACTATCAAACGTAACATAACCTCCATGTCGCGCTTCAGAAGATATATTATATTATTGTTTAAAGTATGTCCAATGACTCACCACAATAGCACTAATATTGCCCCACTTAACCACTTCGATAAGTGTGAGATTTTAACTCAAAATGCATCAGTTATATTAGATGTAAAAAAATTTATTTACTCGAAATTTCTAATGATAGATTATAATCTGCAACAATTATATGAAGGGAAAACTGTTGCCACCATCCTTGAACTTTACACTAATTTTAGCTATGAACTTCATTATTAGTACCAGACGTTCATGAATTATGTCTAAACTTGTAAGGACAATCATTCCGTTAAATTTCTCATCGATTTCCATTAAGAATAAGGGTAAAGTTGTCCTATCAGGTATATTTTTTTTTAACATAAATAGTTGATAAATTTAACAGAAGAATTGTCATTGTATGTTTAGACATAGTTCATGGACGTCTACTGCTAATAATATATTGACGATAGCTAAAATCAATGTATAATTCAGAAACGCTGACAACCAATAATTTCCCTTATATGAAAGTATATACTTGAATCAAATTAGTTGCTTTTATGGTTCAAACACAAATGAATGAATCAAATTAGTTGCTTTTATGGTTTAAACACAAATCAATAATGGCTATCATTGCATTCCTAACTTTTTCCATGGGACAACACACTACAGGAAAATCATGCTTATTCGGCGAAACAGATTCGTCGAGCAAAGTTTGGATTTCGTTGAGCAACATTAAACCGGCGAACCTTCGTTGGGCAACATTAAACCGGCGAACCTTCGTTGGGCAACGTTCGTCGGGCCACCGCCGTCGGACTTGATGTCAGTCGACGAAAATAGTGAATTCGTCGAGCAATTCCAAGCTTGCCCGGTGGATCCATTCGTCGCCTATGATTTGTCGAGCAATTCCAAAAGTCAACAACTTATGCCCGACGAACTCCTTTCGCCGGACAAAGTTACAGAAATTCGGCAGGTGTGCACCGAATTGTCTTACTTTGCCCAACGAAAGTGCTTGTTCGTTGGGCAAAATCTTAATATTTTAAAAAATAATTTTAATAATTTATATGATTAAATAAATATATATATATAATTAAAATAAAAATATTTTTCTAAAATACAATTAAAATAATAAAACGAATCAAATGTAAATAAAAAAATATATTTATAAAAATTAATGTTATGTTTTTACATAAGTAAAATTAAAGTAATGTTTTACATATTAAGTTCTCACTAATCGGCGACGGGTCGGGGTCCTGGGCGGGCTGTTGAGTTGGGGGCTGAGGCTGTGACAGAAGCTCATCCAGCCCACGCTCACCCAAGCGGTCAAGCACCTTGGCGAGGACGGCCTTGATTTGATCGTTTTGGGCCTTAATTGCCATGTTTTCGGCTTGGAGGGTCTCGAAGTTTCTCTTGAGCTCCGATATCTCCTCGGGATTGGCTCCCCGGGATTGGCTCCCCGGGATGAACTCGAAGAGCGACTGGAGACATACCGAACTATCTCGTCGCCCTCCCCCCGGACGATCTTCCATAGACGCCTACCAAGTCGTCGCTCTAGGATAGTGATCGACCTCTTGGGATCCAGTAGCTGCTGCTCCAACGGCACGTCGGGATGCTGTTGCGTTTGTAACGACCCGGACCAGAAATTAAATTATTTTGAGAATTGGACAATTTTATCCTCAGTTTTGGATGGGTTCGGGAGTCACTTTTTGACTGGTAGTACTTTTGGGAATTTTTCTTGGGTTGTTGCGTAGGTCTCGAACTCACGAGTTCGTAGACAGGCGGAACGCGGAAAACGAAGACCCGATGAGTTCGTTACGGGTCTAGAAGCTTTAGGGGCAATTTGGTAATTTTGGAAAAATTGGAATTATATAGATGATATTTTTCTCTCTCCTCGAGAGATTGGCCCGTGCAATCTCACTCCACCCGAAGACACCCCCGTGTGAACATCGAAGACCTATTTTCATCGGATGGGTTTCGATCCGATTCGAACAAAACCAAGGTCGGGAGGATCTTCCCCGCGACTCCACGAGTCTTTTGGTGTAATTATCGGAGTGGGAGCACCTCCGTGGGCGACGGACGGAGGAGGGAGGTGAACCGAACCTTCTCGGCCATTTTCCGGCCAAACCAGGTACGATCTCGGAACTTTGACCTCATATTTGGATTCCTGGTGAAAAGTAGATGAATTTACATGTGTAGATCATGAAAAACGGTTAAGAAATGAAGAAGTTAGAAAACCTTGAAGTTTGGCCGGAAATGGGGGATTCCGGCGAACCAGACGGCGGCGGAGGTGGCGGTCCGGTCATCTTCTCCGGCCAGCCTCCGGCGACGGCGAGGGTCGTCCGGTCGTCTTCTCCGGCGAGTCACCGGTAACCGGTCGAGTCGAGTGAACCGGTCGAGTCGAGTGAACCGGTCGAGTTGGATCGGGTCAGGTCGAGCCGGACCGGGTTGGACCGGTCCAGGCGCGTGAACACTGTAGCAGGCGCGTGACCGGCGCGTGGCAGCGCGTGGGCGCGTGTTCTGACTTTCCGGTGGCGCGTGGCGGCGCGTGGGACTGTTCCCGAAGTCACGGCGGCGCGTGACTGAGGTTTTGGGATGTTCCAGATCAGATTTTGTTGGTTTCGAGGCCATAGGAGTTCATTTAGAGCTCGGTTGGGCAATCCCAGCAGTAAGGATTGACCGTGGAGAGGGTTTTGAGTTTGGAAAGTCAAGGTAGTTGGGTCATTATGGTATAGATGTTCTGAGGCTAGAGCGTACATGAATTTTGGGTTTGACCGGTATTTTTATCCTGCGTCTGACAGTAGGAGTGATCAGTAAGTACGGAGATTCTGTTGGGAACCATGTAAAGTTTAATAAAAATTATTTAAGAATAAAGGGTATTTCTGGTACTTAAATTTTGAGGTAAAAGAGCTGTCAGACGGGATAAGGGTTCTTTCTGGGTTTCGAGGAAAAATTCGGGAAGGGTCCTTACAAGTGGTATCAGAGCTTTAGGTTAACTTCCTGCAGACCGCACACTTGTGTGCAAATTATTTGAGGAATTATGTTAACAAGATGCATATGAGGAGTTTACCTCTTTAGTGACCTTGAACTGAATAGGAGGTTGGTTCTTTAACCTGAGTTGGTGAAATTTAGGGGACGAAATTCCTTAAGGGGGTAGATTGTAACGACCCGGACCAGAAATTAAATTATTTTGAGAATTGGACAATTTTATCCTCAATTTTGGATGGGTTCGGGAGTCACTTTTTGACTGGCAGTATTTTTGGGAATTTTTCTTGGGTTGTTGCGTAGGTCTCGAACTCACGAGTTCGTAGACAGGCGGCACGCGAAAAACGGAGACCCGATGAGTTCGTTACGGGTCTAGAAGCTTCAGGGGCAATTTGGTAATTTTGGAAAAATTGGAATGATATAGATGATATTTTTCTCTCTCCTCGAGAGATTGGCCCGTGCAATCTCACTCCACCCGAATACACCCCCGTGTGAACATCGAAGACCCATTTTCATCGGATGGGTTTCGATCCGATTCGAACAAAACCAAGGTCGGGAGGATCTTCCCCGCGACTCCACGAGTCTTTTGGTGTAATTATCGGAGTGGGAGCACCACCGTGGGCAACGGACGGAGGAGGGAGGTGAACGGAACCTTCTCGGCCATTTTCCGGCCAAACCAGGTACGATCTCAGAACTTTGACCTCATATTTGGATTTCTGGTGAAAAGTAGATGAATTTACATGTGTAGATCGTGAAAAAATGGTTAAGAAATGAAGAAGTTAGAAAACCTTGAAGTTTGGACGGAAATGGGGGATTCCGGCGAACCAGACGGCGGCGGAGGTGGCGGTCCGGTCATCTTCTCCGGCCAGCCTCCGGCGACGGCGAGGGCCGTCCGGTCGTCTTCTCCGGTGAGTCACCGGTAACCGATCGAGTCGAGTGAACCGGTCGAGTCGAGTGAACCGGTCGAGTCGAGTGAACCGGTCGAGTTGGATCGGGTCAGGTCGAGCCGGACCGGTCCAGGCGCGTGAACACTGTAGCAGGCGCGTGACCGACGCGTGGCAGCGCGTGGGTGCGTGTTCTGACTTTCCGGTGGCGCGTGGCGGCGCGTGGGACTGTTCCCGAAGTCACGGCGGCGCGTGACTGAGGTTTTGGGATGTTCCGGATCAGATTTTGTTGGTTTCGAGGCCATAGGAGTTCATTTAGAGCTCGGTTGGGCAATCCCAGCGGTAAGGATTGACCGTGGAGAGGGTTTTGAGTTTGGAAAGTCAAGGTAGTTGGGTCATTATGGTATAGATGTTCTGAGGCTAGAGCGTACATGAATTTTGGGTTGAATGGTGATGGTAAGAGGACTTTGATTTATAAATTGTAATGTATGTATAAATATCTTCGATTTCATCACTGTTGTGTATGGTTGTATTTATAAATTGTGATGCATGTATTAATATCCTCGATTTAATTACTGTTGTGTATGGTGGTAATTATAAATTGTAACGCATGTATTAATATCCTCGATTTAAAAATGTTGTGTATGGGTGCAATGACGGCTGGATAATTGTTGTTCCAATATTTCAGTGGAAGTGCGTTGCGAGAAACGATATGATTGTTGGATTCGGTTTTGATAGTGTTTGGACGTGGTAATTATTTGGGTACATGATTTTGAGTTGAAACCGTATTTGTGATAAATGATAAACAAAATATATACTTGATTTTGGATACAAAACAGATTTGATGGGGCCTAGGAGCCGGGCCTTGGTTCCGTGTTGGCGGACTCCCGGTGAACCCCAATATAAACAAAACCGATTTGAAGGGGCCTAGGAGCCGGGCCTTGGTTCCGTGTTGGCGGACTCCCGGTGAACCCCAATATAAACAAAACCGATTTGAAGGGGCCTAGGAGCCGGGCCTTGGTTCCGTGTTGGCGGACTCCCGGTGAACCCCCAATATAAACAAAATCGATTTGAGGGGGCCTAGGATCCGGGCCTTGGTTCTGTGTTGGCGGACTCCCGGTGAACCCCCAATATAAAAGGTGATTTTGCAGAGATTGTGGTAGAGGCCAAGTAGTACATATTCTAGCACACCCCAAGGGATACCCTGGTGGCTAGGGATATGATATGATAGTCGAGAGATATGCCGACTGATATAATATGATAGTCGAGAGATATGCCGACTGATATGATATGCCAGTCGAGAGATATGCCGGCTAATGAGATATCATAGTACAGAGAGTTGTGATACTGGACTAGCACACCCCAAGGGATACCCTGGTGGCTAGGGATGTGATATGATAGCCGAATGTTATGCCGGTTGATGATACGATATGATAGCCGAGGATATTTCCGGCTCTAATATGAACCAGATGGCAATTGTCATGGGCTTAATCAACCTATGGAAATACTTCGTTATCCGGGTCTGTGGGAACCTATGGAAATACTTCGTTATCCGGGTCTGTGGGTTGGTGTGGGCGGTGACCCAGAGGGACGAATTATTATTAGTTCACTAGTATCTGACTAGTTTGTTGTCTTGTGGTTTTCCAGTAGAGATGTCAGCAATGTCTGGCTACTGACATTTGATATCAGAGAGTATTTCTATTTGAACCACCACTATTCCGAGGTTTTGGGTTTGACCGGTATTTTTATCCTGCGTCTGACAGTAGGAGTGATCAGTAAGTACGGAGATTCTGTTGGGAACCATGTAAAGTTTAATAAAAATTATTTAAGAATAAAGGGTATTTCTGGTACTTAAATTTTGAGGTAAAAGAGCTGTCAGACGGGATAAGGGTTCTTTCCGGGTTTCGAGGAAAAATTCGGGAAGGGTCCTTACAGCGTTAGCTCAGCATGTGTCTGCTGGACATCTTGCTCCATCACCGCCTACAAATTCGAATAAATATTAATTAAAAATTAATTTTTAATCTGCAAAAATAAACTTACTTGAATATTGTTAGCCTCCTGGTTGCCCCGGCCAGCGTACACTTGCCCCCATGTATCCACCTCCGGAAACATCGACTCGGCAGTGCGTCGATCCTCCTACCGGGCCGATAAGGATCGCGAACCCCCCTAGTGGTTGAATTTCTTTGCTCCATTTGATGTATTGGCAACCGATTTTCGATATTCATTAGTTAAAACAATAATTATATTTTCAAAGGGAAAATAACATATAAATAAATAAATAATTTAACTAGGTGGACAGTACCACATAGCTGGGGGACACAAAATGGTTGCACAACCACATCCACCCTTCCAGTTTCGGCCCGTCCAACTCCTCTAGAGGATTTTCCCGAGCTTCCTCCGGAGAAGGCTAGCTCTTGTAGTATTTATGTAGCTCGTACTTCCAGTCGGCGTACCATAACTGCCAATGGTTTCTCATGTATTTACTGACATCAGTGTCCTCTAGGTTGAACTCAAAATTGATATGCAATAAATTATTAAAGTTAGTAAAATAATTAATAATAATGAAAATAATGTAAAAAAAAGGGAGAAACATGTACCGATAACCTTCCCCAACAACGCGTGATCTCCTCCGGGGTTGGTTCCTGAAAGTATCCCCCATCATTAGGGACTTGGTGCGAAGAATCGTGCCCATGTCATTCACAACATTATACCTAAATTTCTAAATTCAAATTTTGGGAATAAAACCAAACTTACAAATTAATCCAAACATACAATAATAATATCCAAAATCATAAAATTCACATATCCAAAATTTATAAAACTCACATATCCAAAATTTATAAAACTCACATATCCAAAATTTATAAAACTCACATATCCAAAATTCACATATCCTACATCATGTCAAAAATTCACATAAATTTTTTTAAATTCACATATCCAAAATTCATAAACTTCACATATCCAAAATTCACATAATATTCAAATCCAAAATCATAACAAAAATCATATGCAAAATTCATAACATTATACCAATTTCAACATTATACCAAACATCACAATTTCAACAAATCATCAACATTAACCCTAAATTACTAAATCCAAACAAACTTAGTAAACCAAATATTTATATTCCAATCCAATCCAAATTCACAATATTCAAGTAAAAACCCTAAATTCACAATCTGCAATTTTGACAAAAATTCACAATATGCCAAAATCCAATCCAAATTTCAATTCCAATTTCATAATATCCAAACCAAAATTCAATTGAAATTTCAATCCAAACTAAAATTAAAATATAAACAATCAAAATTGACAATAACCAATCCACATTAACAATAGAGAAAGAGAGAGAGGGAGAACGAGTTCAACCTTGAGATGACTTCCGACAAGAGAGAGCGGCGGCGGCGAGAGAGATTCGACGAGATAGAGGCGGCGAGAGAGAGAGAGAGCTGCGGTGGCAAGCTTGAGAGAGGAGGAGTCCGAGTGAGAGAGAGCGAGAGAGTGGATTTCTTCACCGGCGACCTTGAGAGATGAGGAGTCTGGTGTGTTTGCAGAGAGGTGAGGGTGCAGAGATAACGAGCAAAATGAAGAAGAAGGAAAAAGAAGAAGAGACAGTCGGGACTTATCAGTGTTTGAATAACTATGTCCGAAAACGACTTCGTCGGGCATATTTCAATGAATTCGTCGGGTAAAAAATGCGGTGGATATTCGTCAGGTAAGGAGTTTCAATTTCGTCGGGCAAATATAAGCGGCAAGTTTGAATTTTTACGAAAATTTTGGCGGAATTTATGAAATTTTCGCAAAAAACAAATTGTGCGTGTTTTTAACGTTGCCCGACGAATATAATATATTTGCCCAACGAATTCTAAAAAATTGTATGGCGAATGATTAAATTCGTCTGGCAAGATGCTTATGTTGTTGAGTTTCTGATTGATCTAAAAAGCAAGTCCGACGATAGAATTTTCAAGATCGGGACCGTTCTCTTTTTGGTTTTACGTGCCTAAAGCCCCATCAATCATTATCGTCATGTTTTACGGAGCTTATGTGCCTCGATCGTTAAGTTTGTGAATTTCAATGGGTTTTTCGTAGTTTCTGTTCAATTGATATTCAAACGATGGAATTTCAAAAAATTGACTATTCAGTGTTTACTTTTAAGCGTGTAGACCTCATCCATCGACAATCCTGATGTTTTGAGGATTTAAACTCGTCCGATCGTCAAAAAATGTTTTGTTACCGTTGAATCGTCGCACACCGTTACCTAATCCCGAAAATTCTAAATTGGCTAATTTTTTTGCGTAGGCGTTCTATGAGTACGTGCAATAAAGGTGGATGGTTAGATCGTTCCATTTCATTTTCTAAATTATTGAAAATCGTAAAATAAGCATATTCATCAAGGAGTTTAAAGACTTCATGGAAACTTCATTACATTTTTCCAAGTTTTGGTTTCATTGATATTCAAACGATTGAATTTGATTGATCAAACCATTCATTTTGTGGTTTTACGTGCCTAGATCTCTCCCGCCGAAAATCATGAGGTTTCGAGAATTTAAAACAGTCGGATTGTGAAAAAATTTTTGTAACTGTTAAAACGTCGCACACTGTTACCTAATCCCGAGATTTCCAAATTGGGTAATTTTTCGCGTAAGTGATCTATGAGTACATGCAATAAAGGTGGACGGTTAGATCTTTCCATTTCATTTCGGAAGTATTTTAAAAACGTTGGTTAATAATTAAATGTAAATTGAATCTGGTATATATATATTGTCCGACGAAGGTACATGAATATTCGTCGGGCAAATCCTCTGACCCATAATTTAGTAAATTGTTTAATAATTTTAAAACGTTGTTTAATAATTAGACATTGGACAACATTGCCCGACGAATGGTACATGAATATTCGTCGAGCAAATTGTCTGACCCATTTTTTTGTCAAAATTTTATAAATGTAAATGAATGAATTTGGAACGGGATCTGTTTTACCACTCAACAGTAGCCCGTTGTCACACAGTCATACTCATTTGATGTGTTGCAGATCGCAGAAGACAAGGATGCATGCATATGTTAATTACCAGATGAAACATATATATGGTGAGAGACTTCTCTTCTGTTGCCAGGTGTATAAATGCATTAGTCACTTGTAATCTAGCTCTTCATTACTGACTTTTCACTTCGCAATGTTGTTATTTGCTATGATGTAACAAATCCTTCAATTCTATTATGTTCTATAATAAAGGAAGAAAAATCGGTAGACTTGGTAATTTCAATGCCAAAGTTACCATCTGGAATGTAGATGGAAATAGCAACAAGTGCATGAAACGGGGGGCCATCGGGTCTATTAAACGGAATGGAAATTTTGGAGAATTGGAGAATATCATAGATACAAGCTTGGTGCCAAATATATCTTTTTTGATCTTACAATCTTTGAAACCAAGAGAGCCAATTAGGGTCAATAGTAGGCCAAACCCGACTATGCTTATGGAAGCATTCATAAAAATTGACATTTTGATTCCAAATATCCTATAGCCATGGCATTTTTTGTCAATTAACCTTTTTTACTTGATAAAATAGTGTATAGAAATTAGGGAAAAATGGGTCAGAACCTTTGCCCGACGAATAAGCAAAGAAATTCATCACGCAAAGTTAAAATAATTTGCCCGACAAATTTTCTTTGCTTGATCGTCGGGAAAATATTCTGACCCATTTTTCCTAAATTCTATACACTATTTTATCAAGTAAAAAAGGTCAAAACCGAATATGCTTATTGAAGCATTCATAAAAATAGACATTTTGATTGTTCATGAGAAAATCTTCATCACTGCATTTCGGAAACTGACTAGTGTAAGTACTGAGGATTGTGAATTATTTCTTCATGCATCTCCAAGGAGGCAAGTTATACGGAACCATAACCACCGGCCAAATGCTATAGGGCTTTGCAAAACTCCCAAACGGATTAAAACCGTCAGTAGCGAGCCCTAATCTGACATTTCTTGGCTCCACGGCAAACTCATGATACATCTTATCAAATTCCTTCCAAGCCTCTCCATCGACCAGATGCCTCAGCACATCATCATCAATGCGTTCATCCTTGTGCCACCTCATATCACGGGATGTGTGGGACGACATGTAGAATGTTTGTAACCTTGGCTTCAGTGGAAAATAACGCAACACCTTGTTCGGAATCTTGTTCTTTTGAAACCTAGGCTCATTGCACACAAGACATTTGTCAAGTTGCTCAAATTCACTGTAAAATAATGCACAATTGTTCTTGCATGCATTGATCTTGGCATACCCTAAACCGGGGCCCTTCAACAGCTTATTCGAGCTATAATGATATTTAGGCAGACGGTTGTCTTCAGGGAGCATTCGGATGATGATGTCCATCGTGTCATCAAAATGATTGTTCGTTTGATTATACTCAACTTTCAAGTGCATCAACTCCACAACTGCCCCTAGAACCGAAAATGTTTTACAACCGGAGTACAATTCGCGCTAAAAGCTTCTTTCAACAATCTCTCGTAATGGAGCTCAGAGTCTTCGGGTTGAAACCCGGGTGCCTCATCGTCCATATCATCTGATGCGGGAGGAAAAACATCGGTTAATAACTCAACGACTTGATTATTATCACATTGCCCATCCAAAGCACTTTCGTCCCGACGGATCCCGAGAACCGAAGATATCGATGCGGTAAATATTTCTTTACCGTGATAGATCCAATTAGTGTAGTTGTATACAATCACATTCCATTCTAGATGATTTTGGACCTCATTCAACGGCATCCAACTGCAGTTGTTACATTTACGGCACTGACACCTGATACGTCTTTCATCACTGCAATGACTACGTGTAAAGGCAAGTAAGCTATGGATTCCATCCAAATACTGATCAGAAGATCTATCCAACATTACTTCCAGCCTCTGTCCATTGTGCATGCTTTCACAGAATAAAGTGAACGTAAGTAATTAAGTTAACATTGTCTCGTAATTAGAACAAGTTAATATTAAAAGCAGCTCGTCTCCTTATGCCTCCGGTGATTTGGCCCTATCCCATTCGAGAGTGCACATTCTGTGTTGTGTAGTTTGCGACCTACGTGGCTAATTTCGATCGAGGGAAATTTGAGCAGTATCTCCCTACAGTTCCCCAAATGCACGACGTAGATATTACAAAAAATATCACAACAAATTCTCAAATACAAACATATATTAATTATGCATACCACAAAGTTTACAATTTTCTAATTTCCGTTCATATTTTCTATTTTCCTAATTTAATAACATATTTTCTATTTTCATATTTTCTATTTTCCTAACATATTTTCTAATTTGCTAACATATTTTCTAATTTCCTAATTTCCTAACATATTTTCTATTTCCCTAATTTCATAACATATTTTCTATTTTCATATTTTCCTAACAAATTTTCTAATTTCGTACACAAATTTCCACAAATTCTAAACAATTTCTACACATTTTCCACAATAAATACACAATTTCCTAACATAATTATATCCAAAATTCTTAACAAAATTAAATTGAGAGGCAAATACACATACCTTTTTATAAGTATTCCTTCAAATATATCAACCACAAATTTCCTAAAACACAAAACATAATTAGTTTCCAATCAAAAATCAAAATTTCAAAACTAAAAAAATTCTCAAACGTTCAAAATTGGTATTGGTGATTGAGAGAAAAAAAGATTTGATTGGTAGTGAAAATGGTGATGAGACGAATATGATTGTTGATGTTATATAGTTAGAGAGAGAGTGTGAGTGAGTGAGTGAGAGAGAGAGAGAGATATATATATATATATATATATATATATATATATATAAGCTGTGAGAGATTGTGGGCAGAGAGGAAGAAGAAGAAAGGGGCGTCTGAATTATTTATTGTGTTTAGACTTTTGCCCGACGAAGCATATTCGCATGTCGAAATTTAATGATTCGTCGGGAAGCTTTTAGTCAACGCCAAGTTTTGTTTGACGAATAATATTCGTCGTTAGGGCTCATCTTACCCGACGGGTAGAGCAGATTCGTCGGGTCAACCCTTCCTATTTTATGTGCCAACAACTTATTCTTCCAGCCAAAACCTTACTCGGCGAGCCTTTGTTTTTATCAGGAAAAATATTTAGACGACGAAAACTACTTCGTTGGGCAACCTCAGATTTCTTGTAGTGACAAGTGTCAACGTTGCTCTCCGATGATTCTAAATTAGATTTTTGTTGTTATTTTATGATCTTTTTTTAGTTGGTTTTATATTTTTGTCATCTGCCCAAAAATAACGATGGCAGTGGAGTGGATTTTGTTTTTCTTTAATCACATTTTAAATACTATTTACTTGACCCTACAAAATAAAATAAGCTCTTAAGATCAAAGACCATGGTCAAATTAAGAATCTACCGAGTCAAAGTCAAAAGCACTAGCAAAACCCCCCACAGCATGTGGAGGAGGGTCCGGGGCACTTTAGTTTGTCCAAAAAACAAGTAATTTTACTTGCCTTCCGCCTAATGGTGTCAAAATTGAAGCAAATGATGAGAGGTGTTCGATATGAACTTATGAGTCAGCTGTTTGATCTTCTTATTATTTTATTAATTTCGATTTATCACTCCAGAAATTTTTAGTGTAAGAAAAGTCGGCTCATTGTGAACCTGTCGTCGGTAAAGAGATTTCCTCAATTAAAAAAACATAGAAACCTAAGGGCTAGAAAATGGAGCTCGAGAATCTTCTTCCAAAAGGGCTTTAGCTGTGATTTGTTCCTGCCTTTGAGGAGGCTCTCCCCCCGCCAGCCATCCCTCTCCACTAACCTAGCTACCAAATTTAAAATATAATTTTTTGCTGCATTTTTTAAATATTTAATTGTAAGAGTGTAAGAATAAATATAATTATTGTATCGTACCAAATATAGCGCAGATCAAACCGCACTAGGCCGATATGTGTCTGTTGTGCTGGCTGTGTTGCACGAATAATATTAATAGGACCATAATATTAATATTAATATTAATTTTTAATAAATAAAAAATGAAGAAAACAACGTGCGATGGGTAGGAGAAGAAGGTTATCTTTTGTTAATCATGGCATGTCGCTGTGTCAGAGAACCCTCACATGCATGTAATTAATCTAATTATTTTTGTTAATTATATATATATATATATGTTGAAGCATGCAATAAAGCTATCTGGGTTTTGATTTGCTTTTATGTGGTAATCAGAAGAACATGAATGAGATTGAGTATGAACTGAATGAAGGAATATGCGAGAGCACATTGGAATGACAGAAAGTAATTAGTTGTAAAATTTAATGTAAAAAAAAATGATATCGATATCATAATTTATAAATGATTTATGAGTATAAACGCTGAAAGTCTAATAATTAGGGTACGTGGACAACGAATGGTTCATTGCTACCGATACTGATATGGACCCCTACGTAATCACTACATGTCTTGCCGTTATGATTTTTTTAGGGAGCTGATTTTGGCACTCCACAAATTACTTGTTGCACTTCACTTTCTTATTTTAATGTTTTCTTATGTTTTTATTAATCAAACTTCCAAATTTACCTATATTTTTTTTGAGTTTAATACATTTTAATGGGAGTATTTTGGCCACATGTCCTTTAACCTAACTATAGTTTAGATTAACATTTATTAATTATTAAAATTTTAAGAAAGAGAGAAAAAATAACTAAAATAATAAAAAATTAATTTAAACCAAGCAGCTATTATTCTTCTCGAAGATGAATTTCTCCATGGTCTGTTCATCCTCTCCATGGTCCGCTAGCACCTGTCCAGTTGAGAGATAATATCAGCATCCGAAGTGAGATTTTTTTAGGGAGCTAATTTTGGCACTTCACAAATTATTACTTGTTGCACTCCACTTTCTTATTTTAATGTTTTCTTATGTTTTTATTAATCAAACTTCCAAATTTACCCATATTCCTTTTGAGTTTAATACATTTTAATGGGAGTATTTTGGCCACATGTCCTTTAACCTAACTATAGTTTAGATTAACATCTATTAATTATTAAAATTTTAAAAAAGAGAGAAAAAATAACTAAAATAATAAAAAATTAATTTAAACCAAGCAGCTGTTCATCTTCTTCTCGAAGATGAATTTCTCCATGGTCGGTTCATCTTCTCCATGGTCCGCTAGCACCTGCCCAGTTGAGAGATAATATCAGCAACCGAAGTGAGATTTTTTTTTTGATAAAAAAAAAAGTGAGATTATTGTGTTAGCATCTCTCTGCAACAAGTCAACAAACCCTCACCCTCTTTCACCTTCATTTACTCTTGAGAAAAGTGAGATTGTAACTACTGCCACTTTAACATGTCAACCGCCGGCGCCTAACACCACCACCCACAAGGCCGCAACTTCCCAACATTATATTTCAGCTAATACTGTGTACCATTAGTTACAACTTTCAAGAAACCACGGAAGCACCTATGAATTTCAAATGTTAATAACTAATGGGAGATGAAGATGCATGACTGAAATATAGGATTTGTGCTCCAGTGATTATATGCAGCGTTAGGCCAAATTTATGAAAAATTTAGAAATATGATTAAAAAAAAAAATCTAGAGACTGAAATTGGATTGAAATTGGCATATGGTTGGAGTAGTGTGGATTTGAATTTGGATTTGGATTTCATAATAATTAAGTCTAAATTTGTTGTTTAGAATGTTGCAATTCATGTACGTATGCTAGGATTTGAATAAGAAGAAAAGTGAAAAAAGCAAATGGACTTTAAATGATTTTGTGCGCGCATATAGTGATTTCAAGTCTCATTCATTAGTACTACGTTTACTTAATTCAGACTCATTCAATTGAGGGTTTTTAAAATTTTGTAAAAATTTTAACCTTAGTATTAAATTCAAATCTCTCCTAAATCAAACGGAGATAAATCTGTCACTCAAACATATAGTATCAATAGAATTCAACAAAAATAAGAGTACAAGAAAAACTCCTTAATTATTCTCAAAAACAAATGTCTATAAATTAAATTCCACCATTACTCAACATTTAATCTCTATGAATGTGAATGTAAGACTATAGTTTCAATGCATGGTTAAACCCAAATTAAGTAGTCCTAAATGAGAAAAGACTGAAATTGACACATGGTTAAAATTTTCTTTTCCTTTTCTAAGTAGGACCTTTCTAATACACATATTAGTGTCGAATTAATTCTTCGATCTTAATAAGAAGTCATACACAATACATAGTGATAATCAATTTAGAGCCCATAGAATGACACGTATCTTAAATAAATCTGTAACCAGTGACCACAATGATAAAAGACTGAAATTGGCACATGGTTAATTTTTCTTTTCCTTTCTAAGTAGGAGCTTTCTAATGCACATAATAATGTCGAATCAATTCTTCGATCTTAATAAGATGTCGGACACGTACAACTCATAGTGATAATCAATTTAGAGCTCACAAAACGGCATGCGTCTTAAATAAATTCGTAACCAATGACCACAAATGGGGATATGAAAATCGAAAGCTGACGGTTTTCACCTAAATCGTCCTCCACTACACCACCACTTGTGGTTAACTTGACACACGTAGTTAGATTCAATGTACAAGTACAAGTAGATGCAATATATGTAGGACTACATGGTATGAACTTTGAATAAGACTGCTCGTAAATGAATAAGATGAATTAGCAACGTGATTTTTGTGTTAATTAGTGCCTTGACCAAAATTATGTATATATATATATGTGTGTGTGTGGGATTTAATATTTCATTAATTAGTTGAAATTCCATCACAATACCCTCCAATCGGCATAAATAGCTAGGTACAACATATAGATTGACTTACTTTTTTTTTTTGCCATTGACATGCAGTATCCCAAAGTTGACAATCAAGGACTAATTTGGGTCGGGGGCCGGGAAGACTCACACACGCGTTGCAGCGCACCCCTGACCACAATCAATATATAATCCATGGAAAATCGAACACAGGACTAATAGGGAGCATACCGGACCTAAGAACGCCCTAACCACTGGACCAACCTGTTGTGGTTGACCTAGTTAACTTACTTTGGTTGCCCTAATTCTCCTCATTGGTGCTCTCTTGCTCATTCCATGGCGGCCATAATGCGAGGAGGAGAATTAAGTGACGTTCACCCCTGACTTTGGGGAGGAGTGACAAAATTGGATTGCAAAAGGTTTGAATTTAAATAGAAAAAGAAAAAAAAAAAAAAAAAGGAAGTCAAATCCAAAGTCTCTATCATATAATGAAAAAAAATAATATTAGACCGTACTATTATTAGTGACGTGTTTATTCATTTTTTAATAAGCACTTAACCTATCTATTTATTGTTTACAATAATCAAATTCGATAATTTCTGTTAAATAATAAATAAAAAGAATATTAGACTGTATTATTACTAGTGGCTTGCATTTTCTAGTGATGCTTAACCTATCCTCATATAGTCCACTGAAAAACAATAAAACGTGTAGAATTTAATTTCTAATTTCATAAATATATTTACTGGTGCGGCATTGGCCACCAACTTAGTGAATATGGAACTCAACAAAGCTCATTACAGAGATAAAGTGCTTCTGGAACTCAACTAAACTCTGACTCTGCAGAGTAATAATTAATGAACAGTATTTAATCATCAAATGAATATTTAGGAGCCATTAAAAAAAGGACAATACTTGCATCCCACTTTGGTAGAATGCCCTCGTACTACCCTTTCGATTTATTAAATTGTCTTTGTATATATATCATAATCAAAACCGTTCATTCTCTAAATCATCATGTCAAGATCATCTCCGTAAAAAATCAAAAAAATTGAAGGTCGTTTAGTTATTCACATGTATCAAATAAATCAACGATTTTGGTAAGAATTAGGTATTGATATATTGATATATCATAATCAAATGTCGTTTAGTCATTCACATGTATGAACCAATTACATATTGATATATATCATAATCGGAACCGTTCATTCTCTAAATCATTATGTCAAGATCATCTCAGTAAAAAATCAGTAAGATTGGATGTTGTTTAGTTATTCATATTTATCAACTAAATAGACGATTCTCCATAAGGATCCTAATTCTTACCAAAATCGTTGATTTATTTGATACATGTGAATGACTAAACGACCTTCAATCTTGTTGATTTTTTACGGAGATGATCTTGACATAATGATTTAGAGAATGAACGGTTCAGATTATGATATATATCAATATGTAATTGGTTCATATTAAAAGGGTGGTATGAGAGCCTCCCACCAGGATGAGATGCAAGTATTGTCCTTTAAAAACATAATAACAACAACAACAACAAACAACGGTAAAATATTGTTCTTTAATTTGTACCTCCAAAATGTTGGGGTATGGAATAAGTAATATAGTATAATTTCATTTGTTCTTTCTTTTTAGTTCTCTATAGGACCTAAATTATCAGCAGGCTCTTCAAGTAAGTTGAAAATTCGACCTAGAATCGGCCCGCCGATTGGAACACATAAAGGAACTCCGGTGTCAATTACTTCAATTAATTCCTCTCTTTAGATATTGATTCATACCGCAAGCTTTTTTTTTAAGATTCTACTATATCTTTGATGTTTATATTTCAATTATAAATGGGCTATATACATAAAGGAGCTCCGGTGTCAATTACTTCCATTAATTCCTCTCTTTAGATTGATTCATACCGTAATTTTTTTTTTTTAAGATTCTAGTATATATCTTTGATGTTTATATTTCAATTATAAATGGCTATCTTTTGTACCATCTTGAGTTTTTTTTTTTTTAATACAATGATAGTTAGGAGGTATTACATATATTATACACATTGGATATAGATATCACTTTTTACGAGAGTCGAACCCAAGACTCTTCAGACAACGTGTGAAGAATATTACTATACCGTAGTATTATTAAGTGCCAAGGTGTTCTCTTTTGAAAACGAAAAAAAAAAATATATGGCACTTTAAAAAAAAAAAACCAAATAAAGGGAGAATAATATATCAACTACAAATAACATAAATTAACTTATTGCATTAATTTTAATAGAAATTTTTGTACAAATAGCTTGATCGTGGAGGGCGCCATTTCTTTAGATGCAGAGATGAGTTGACAACTCATAGAAGAATGGCCACTGATCATAAACTGAAACATATGATAATATGCATGCAAATAGAGTACACACGTAAAACTAGGGCATCTTCAAGAAATCAAACACACACATCTTTATAGAGAGGAAGGAATATATAATTGATAAATAATGCCCTAGTTCTTAAGGGAGTGTCCAACACCGGGGCTGTGACCTGGAGTCGTGGGCCGGAAGTCATCTACACCATGTGCCGGGGGCGGTGGTTGAGCTGTGCGGCCAACCTGGCCGCCACTTTTTGGTGGCGGGGGAGATACCGCAACAACTGATGAAGCTTCGGTTGTGCTCTTACCATGCAAGTTATTTTTGTGCTCTACATTGTTCTGAAGGGAGTTTCCAACGCCGGGGCTGTGACCTGGAGTCGTGGGCCGGAAGCCATCTACACCATGCGCGGGGGGCGGTGGCTGAGCTGAGCCGCCAACATGAACGCCACTTTGTGGTGCCGGGGGAGATACAGCAACAACTGATGAAGCCTCGGTTGTGCTTTTACCATGCAAGTTATTTTTGTGATCTACATTGTTCTGAAGGGAGTGTCCAACGCCGGGGCTGTGACCTGGAGTCGTGGGCCGGAAGCCACCTACACCATGCGCCGGGGGCAGTGGCGGAGCTGCACCGCCAATCTGACCGCCACTTTTTGGTGGCGGGGGAGATACAGCAACAACTGATGAAGCTTCGGTTGTGCTCTTATCATGCAAGTTATTTTTGTGATCTACATTGTTCTCCGATTTGTTTGGGAGGTTTTGGAGTTCGTTTTTACTGCTTGAATTCAAAGGCCTTGCATCGATAGATCGAATTTCCATGGTAATTAAAAGGAGAAAGGAAAATAGGAAGGAGCAAGAGATGAAGGTTAACTTGTTTAAGGCCATAGCTAATGAATAAAGAAGCAGGACAACTTAAGAAGATGGAGTTGAACTCAATAGGGCACAAAGCAATAATTAATTCGTTGCCCTAATTGCCTACAATGGAGTAAATTATAACTAAGTATGCAATTTGCTTTGACACAACTCCCTCTAGCTAGCTTGGGTATATATAGAGGGGAGGGCACTACTGAGGCTCGTGCCCTAGCCAATGAGAACCTCTTGAGTTCAAATTATAGGATTAGAAAAATGAAAATGTGTCCTAACCAATGAGATCCCATCTCTCTCTCTCTCTCTCTCTCTCTCTCTCAATAACATATATATTTCCATAACGTTAGGAACAAAAGTCTCTTCTTCGAATTCTTTTGTTTTTGATTGAGAAGGGGGGTATGCATAATGCACTCGAAATACACTTGAATTCTCATAATGATTTTTTATTCTCTCGAAGTTGAATCTTCTTTACTTAATATATAATATATTTTATATGAATGAAAACGTATGCAAAGAGTCGAATTTTGAACATAAATGTTTAGAGGTAAACACCCTAATTGTAAACCCTAATCTCAAATTTTAATTGGAGTGGATTTCTAACACCATGTAAGTGTGTATTAATTAATATTGTACTAGCATATTACCCATATTTTTTGGTAACACGAAAATTAATCTTGTGTGTATTATTCATGTGGTGATTATATATCATAAAATTAAGTATTTTTTTTTCACTCGAAACATGGATATATACAGCGGAGCAATGTTATAGCTCTTATTAATTGATTAACTAACCTAACTCACATTTATCATGCAATATTTTTTTTCCTTTTTGTAACACGAGTGGCAGTACACTATTACCCTTATACTCATGTACAAGGCGGGAGCTACCTTGGGACCAAAGGGGTCCCAGGTTGCTCCTGTGATTTTTTTTGTGTTGTTACATCTTTATTTGTATATGTATATGCAAATTACACCAATATGGTTACAATTCTTGAAATTTATTTCTCTTTTACTTATTTCTTTCTAATTGATTCTCTATCATGTGATTTTCACTCTAATAATTAAGTATTGAAAATCTGAGTGCATGAGTATTACCTTGCATAAAAATGAGTACTTAAAATAAGTGATACTACGTACAATTGCTTTTGGAAAATAGATAACATATATGCCCATTAAATTCTCTCAACCATTGACATTGACATAATATTGGTTTTGTGTTTTTTTCCGCCATTAAATGATGTCGATCTATAAAAAGTGTCTCTCTTAATATTCACTTCTTAATTTAGAATGTAATTAAAATACTAATTTTTTAATAACTTTCGAATAAAAAAAATTCTAACAATTTATCTATATAAAGTATACCTAAATTTCTGATTACTCATCTAATGAGTCAAACTTTCACTCTTCTTTTTCACATAAACTCTACAGTACTTGTTACAATTTCATGTCGGCCAATAAGTAAAGCTTTAAGAAAACCTTAGCAACAAATGAATAATATATACATAAATATATAGGGCATGACTAAAGGTTCTATATTATATTATCTACAGTGCATACATGATTTAAGGTCGTAGGATGTTCTATCAGCAGTCTGCATGTCCCATGCAAACCGTTGATTTGCGTTCTCCTCTTCCTCAATTGTTCTTTAACATCTGGTATATAGTCAATGACAACCAACATCTGGTGCGCCCTCAATTTTCAACCATCCATAGTTTTCTGAGTTTCTAACTTATTGTGATCATTACTGCTGAAATTATATATCTATATATATATATATGCATATGTAATATATATTATATATAAAAATATAATATAATAGAGGGCCGGCCAAGTGCGGAGGACAAGTTGGTCTGATATATATTCGATTTCCACCATTCACGTTTCGTAAAAATTATAAACTTTTTACCTTACTTTGAAAGCTGTAATTTTCAGTGAGACAATTAGGTCAGCTTTCCAACAACACCAAACACCCTGACAACAAATAAAACTACCATCACCTCCAGCTCCAGCTGCCATTTGGTCTTCATTTTGTCGGCCTGAAAATTTTAACGGCTAGCTTTTTTTAACCATGCATGCACCAAACAACGGCAAAAAGTTAATAATGAATCACTTTGGCTCTTTGTATATATGGCTTTAATTATTTACAGTCGCCTCCATGTGTTCTGATTACAAAAGTAGCTACCTCGCATGCCTACCATTATCATCATGAGCTAGCAACTATCTGATTGATTCTGCACAACAAAACCTAGCCCTAGGTAGCCGTACGTACATATGCAACTGTGTGCTCATGCATGTGGGTGGGTCCCATAAAAATACGCCCGGGCGTGCCTGATCGCCCCTTGAGTAGAGGTGAACATTAATCCGTTGAAATTAGAAATTGATTCGATTCAAATAGGTATTGACACTCTGATTTGGATTTGATCGGATAAATATCAATTGGTTTGAAAAATCCAAAATGTTCCGTTAGTAACTGTATGATTTTGGATTTTCATTTTGAAAATCTTGGAATCCAAACCGCTCCGTTCAGATTTTTATTTATTTGTTAATATTTTTCACCTAATTATAATTAGTTAGTGTAAATGTTTATCATGTACACTGCTACCTCACTTAATCCTTACTCATTTTGTACTAACTTCGAATTTAAATTGTATTTAACCATCAATTGTCATATTTGAAGTTTTGAATGTTGAAATTTTTGATTCGTTGATGTGTTTGAACGATATCTTGACGTTAATAATGAAATGTTGATGTGAATATTGTTGATACCATATCGACCGACCACCAGAAGGAAGACCAGCACTACCACAATTGTCGATATATCGCGACAAAATACCAAGTCAGGATTGGTCGGCCCTCCAATATCCACCCTCAAAGCCAACCCGCAAGGATCCAAGACCACACCGGTCGGCACCATTGGTTGGCCCCCTCTGACAAGTGACAGCAGTAACTCCCTGACACACTAGGAGACCCACTACCACCTGCTCACCATCCCGAATCCTCGGGACACGTGGCAACATCTCATGAGGTGGCTTGAACCCCACACCATTAGGGTTCAACCACAACATTCATTACCACTATAAATACAAGTCAAACCCTCTCACAAAGGTAACAACATACACACTGCTTGCCTCAATGATGCCTACTTCATGTTAGATCTCCCTCCCGCTGACTAACTTAAGCATCGGAGTCTGCTAGGCCGGCACCCCACCGGTGTCAAGTACTCTTCTTGTTGTCTCGCATGTCTCCCAGCAGACGAGAAGAAGTCGTACCACCAGCAAGCAAGACCGTATTCTGTTAGGTCTATTTCGGGATCAAACAAATATTGAAATTTTTTGAAATGACGTTGTATTGAAATAGTTCCACTTTTTTTTTTTTAAATTCAAACTGTATGAAATCGTTAAAATTTTAACGGTTTGAATTTGAATAGTTCCACCCCATGCAAAGTAAAACACTTTTACACTAGCTTTAGCGATCAAATATTCTAATTATAGTTCAGAATGCATCAAGCTTATATTATATTGATCACTCAGTCAGTCTTAAGCACATGCAAATTATGAGTATTGTTGATTATGCGTACCACATTTATTTATTTAGTTATGAGTTCTAATGTATTTGGCAATGAATCAATCTCGGTTTGAGTCTATATACAGATCGAGAAAGCTAGATACATAGTGCTAATTAACCTCATTGCATTGCTAATGAACCACGTGCTAAACAAAAATATACGAGCGAGGAAACCCAATAAATTCGTCACCCCTCTAATTTAAGTGTAGAACAAAATAATGAGGTGGATTATATAAATTAACATTACATAACTTTTTCCTTTGGGTCATTAATTTCGGGTGAGTTGAAGCACACGCCTGCCCTTGCATGTGGCCCGTGCCTGGCTCTCACTCACCCAAAAAAAAATGAAGAAACAATTATACAACACAAACAACTTTCTCACACACAAGCTACGAAGTAGTACAAACTTTCCTCGAATAAATGATTGTTCAAATTGCACGATAATTTTAAATTTTGTTATAAGTCACACAATGAAGTAGCCGTTGTGAACGATGGCGGCAGGGTCTTCCTCCTCACTATTCAAGATGGGAACAACTTTGTTTTTGTGTTAAGTTAGAATTTCCAACCCTTCATGGAAAAGGGCTAACTAATATACACTTCACACAAGGTATTGATGACTATCCAAACCTAAGTAACTTCAAAGCATCCCTATCATAGTGGAAATTAATGAGTTAGACGTCGTAATAAATATGAAAATTAATAATTCACGAAGACAGGAGAAAAAATTATGTGATTCAACTAGAGAGACTACGTTCAACAAACGAAGACGAAAAAGAAAAATTCACTAATAACAAAAGAGATTACAAAAAGTATATAACGTTTGAATACTTACAGTCCAACTTGGACGCTTGGGCATACAATTTCAAAGAAGATTGGGGCTTTCCTTCCTTCCATGTTTTAAAATTCAGATGCAATGACCCAATCTATTAGGAACCGAAGGCTACACTCAAATTGGTCCATTCGATGACCCAGTTGTTTGTACCCAATTTGGGTCCATTCTTGACAACAAATGAAATCACATGACATCTTTGGCATCCAAATATGGTGTGATAACTTGGTTAATTTTAATACATAGCCGTACCAATCGATTCAATCTTTACATGATCATTAAAGAAATAAACAGTTCCGATATCAAATTTGGTTCATTTTTTGAAGAAGCAATCTTTATATGACGATGATCTTAAGAAATAAACAGTTCATATTATAGACTTGCATAATAACACTTACAAGATTAACTAAGGGAACATGCACATCCCGATGCAAAGTATTTTTCTTTACAAATTCACCTAACATGATACAGGACGTGGAGTACATTGTACCTTGCCCAGATTTCTTAGGCATGGAACTGATGCAGTGATGCCGAATGCTTGTCGAATTCAGACAACATTGAACCACAATGAAAACACAACACGGAAACAGAGATCAACACAACACGGAAACAGAGATCGAAACAACATATAAATTAACGAATCGCATATTCACTCGCATTGTTTAGCTGACATATACAATGTGTCTGTCAGGTTAACAACAGGGAAAACATGGTATAAACACATCAACTGCTCGTTGATGAGATCAAATGACACAGATCAAAACACGAATCTAGTGTCAGAGCCAAAAAATTTCATACCAGGGCAAGTAACTTGTCAGCGTCCCGGGGGGGTAAGAAAAGCTTGAGTTGGTATTTACACCAGTATCAAAGTGTTAGCAGAGGACTACGCCTAGTAGTCCGAACGGAGAAAATCTTCGTAAGGTGTTCCCATAAGCGTCTTCTTCACATCTTCCCAGTTCTTGATATGGTCTGACAAGGGTCCGTTGTGTATCTTCACCTGACGGCTGGTTAATTCCATCTGAGGCAGGCCGATAAACTCTTGAACTTCATTTAGTTTCTGATATGAAGAAATAATGCCCATCTTAGATGCTTAGTTCCAGAAAATAGACACAAAAATAGATATAGAATTAACATAATGACAAAAACTAATACCCCTAGCCAGTTTCCTCATGAAATTTTATTTCAGCCAATTTTCCCCCTATCATCATATTTGCTCACATTTCATCCAAAGCAAGTCACATGCCGGTCATCAAATATTATTCATCACGATTACTTTCCCCTTTATTGGTGTTATTTCATACTATTTCATGAAAACTTTGAGTTAGATACTCACAGTGCGGTTAATATCTTCATAGTACAAAATGATGTGCCGGGTGCTATTGAAGTATTCTAAAGCCTTTGCAGTTGTCAATTCCATGTCCTTAAGGTCAGAAATTAATTTCGTGCAATTGATAGTAGGCTTGTACTTTGACAGTGTATCAGCCTGTACATGCAAGAAGTCATCAGCTAAAATTCAAGAAAATCACTATGTGGTTGGTGTGTGAGGGTGAGTGAGAGTGAAAGAGAGACCTCTTCTTCTGAATGTACATGTGACTTGTGGGTTCCATTCAATAGCTTAGCATATCGATCATAAGAATTAGCAAGAACAGATACCATTCTGCGCAATAAATTTCTTCGAAAGAGAAATATTGCAGAGACATCCTTACAATTGAAGTATTGTACAATTTCATTGTGGTGCTCCATTAGCCCCTGCAAAAGCCATAAGTTAGTTTGCTGAGATACACAGTAATCACTTTAGAAATCTTGCAAATGACACGCACATCTTTAGGTCTTCCACTGTCTCCCCCATTTTTAGAGATAGAACTAGATATCTAACAAATATTCTGATACTTAGAAAACTTTCAAATTTCCCTTGCTTCAGAAACTTGCAATGCACACAATTATACAGCGGTTTTCGCCTTTGTTTAAAGAACTACGATGATCTGACAGCTTCTATGGAAGCTATCAAACTATAAGTAGCTCAGATACTTGAATATATATGGACCCCATGTACCAGTATAATCACATTTTCCAAACCTAAGTTACCAAACACGCAGTATATTTCGTTTCCAGCACAAGCAAAAGGGAATACTATAAACTTTGCCTGTGGTAATCATGAGCATTGTACAACTGAAAAAACTGGCTTATAATTTACATATTTTCAAGGCGGGGTGATTGCAACCTTTTGATATGTCTCTCCTTAGTCAATTTGTTTCTTTATATACATATATGAGGCCAGGAGACATAACACAATTTAGGCAGGTTAAGCCGTAAAAGAATTAAGAGTCTTAGATGAGTATATCATGCCTCATATCCTACGATATACAACCTTTATTGAAGATATTTATTAGTAACTTATCACATCAAGAACTTCAAAACAAAACATAGACTTTCCAAGTAAATTGATGATGGGGTGGGAATAACCTATGGATGCTCTGATGTTTGGACCAATGATGATTTACAGTCCCAATATATTATAGTCACATCTTATTAAATGGCAATGTAGTTCGCCTTGTTTCCCATTTTCAACTAGTTGTCACTAAAAGGATAAGCTTTCCAGTAATCGAGGAGCAGAAGACTTCAAAATATGATATGATTATTACCCTGAATAAAAGATATCATATACCTGATTAAGCATCCACTTGAAGCCGGTTGCTGCAGAGCATTCGTTCTTCGAAGCACTACTGAACCAGTCCAAATTGTACACTTGATCTAGAGTCTGTACAATTGTAGATATATTCTTCCTCCTATACCTAACCGAGAATATCTCACCATTAGAACTAACATTTCTATGACTATTTAATAGACTTTCAAACCATCCACTTCCTGATCTTTGCATCGACAAGATTGCAAATAATCTTACAGGATTATGTGCACATTCAGCCCTGGAAATAGACGAAATAAGAGATTTAACACAAGTCCAGATGATCTTATCCCGGAAAAAGAAACACTGGAGATGCCCAAATTCAAAATTGAAAAGCTCAATTTCAATTACCTGCTAAAGTTTTTGGGCGTTGGGTAATGCTTAAAAGGAACTTCTAATAGTTTGAAGTCATGAGAAGGCCTTGCGATAACTTTGATGCTCTGAAATCTAGTCATGGTTTGCATACTTATCTGCTTTAGACATATTGAGCAGATATAAACGCCCAAGACCATTGCGAACACTAAGACCGTCATCCTCCATAATAAAGGAGACTTCTTTGGAGGCTTTATGATCAAAGTTTCCTGTTAACCAAACGGGGGAAGGGGAGGAGTTAAATGAAAGTTTTCATAAGGAGAGATGATGAAAAAGTGATAATGATTATGCAAAATGAAATGTAAGCTCTCTACCAAACACACTAACAACACCAAATAAGGGCCCCATTTCATAACCATTTCACTTTCAGTATTTCGTTTTCACTTTTATTTTGTGCTAGAAATGCGCTTCCCTCAATCACTAACACAAAAATGAAATTAAAAACTAGAACGAAAGGTTTACGAAACCAGCCCTTAATATACATTCCATAGAGATTCATAGAACCGCTAAATACCAGCTCTATACTAACCTAGTTAGAGGAAACAAATGTAAGTTATGTAACATTAACAACCTACAAAGCTTGATTCCAGACAAATTTTTAAGGTTTCAAAACCTAGATCGAACATTTAGAGGAGCAGCAACCAAGGGAGTTACAAAGATTCTCCTTCAAACCCACTACATTTTTGTTTCACGCATGAACATGAATCAACCACAAAACTGAAACAAGAGTCTAAAGATTAGACCTTTAACAAGTGAATAAACTAAAAAAGCAGGAAAAGTAAAGCAAGATGCCCAAACATGCTTCAAGTTCAAATACCACCAGAATACATTTCAAACCCAAATTTATTCTGACAAAAAAAATTAAAAATTGGAAATTAAAAGATCAGCATTTTGACGAAAACCCACAACTTCAATTCAAACAGAAAGTGGACTTGAATATCAAAAACAGAAAATGAAGCAAAAGGCAGCACCTTGTTGAAGAACCAGATGTCTTCAGCCATGGCTTCACCAGAAGCAGAGCGAAAGCAAGCAAGGACCACCAAGTAGGGCTCAGAGTTTTCTGTTCATCGTACCCTTTTAGTAGCCTCAGCTAGCTCCTCAAAAAGAGAAAAACTAAACAGAGAGAAACAAGAAAACAAGCCAAAGAGAAGGGTCTGGGTTTTAGAGCTTTTTTTAAGGCTCATGGAAAACAGTGCCGTGAAAATTCAGGGGCTTTTAGGCCAAGTGGGCAACCCTCACAAACTCTTCTTCTTCCTAATAAAGATTTAATTTTGATTAAATTTTTATTATTAAAAAGAAACAAAGATTTAATCTTTACTTGTAAACTCAATTGTTTTTTTTTTAATCAAATTTAAATTGACGAGCGGCCAAATGCCGTAATGTGGTGGTGGTCTAAAAGTCCCAAGTATAATATAAGAGATCTCCTTCCTTTCCTAGACTTTTGACCTGTGCTTGATTATGATAGGATCTATAAATTACAATAAAAAATAAAATTTCCTGAATTTAAAAATTAAGAGGATTACAACACAGTCCATTTATAAAATGAATTAAGTAATATTGGAAGTTACTGAGTAAGATGCTCCCTAAAATAAGAATTATCAATACCAATTGTCTGATTTTTTCTCAAATTTTATTTTCTTTCGGGGGCATAAATTGTTTTTTTTTTCTTTTGAGGAAATACATCTTCCATCGAATTCGAAGAAAAACGTAGAAAAAGATATGTGTGCTATTAGTGGTCTCAATAAAACCTTATTGGGGCTATCAACCCGATCGAAAGAAAAAGAGTACCTCATTCAAATGTTTAATCTATACTAATATTCGAAGTATGGGAGTTTTGTAAAACAATTATTTTCATTTTTTTTTATAAGAAATAACCCTAAATTAATGAAGCAGTTTAGAAATTAGGAAAAAAAGTATTCATGAGGTCAATTAACATTTGTGTAACGTATATATCCCCTTATTTCAATATTTTTATATTAAAAAATCTTTTAAATTAAAATTTTATGAAAATAAAATAACATAAAGAAAAGAAAAACATGCACTCACTTTCTCTTGAAGAGGAAATAATTTCTTTTCTCACAGGAAAACATAGAAAGCGAATTAAACGTAACACAATATATCACTATTCTCGTTAAGTAAAATTTTTATTATTAAAATTAAATAAGATAAATAACTAATATTATGATTTAATAGCATTTCTTTTTTAATTCATTTTTCGGAAATGGATAAACCTAAGTTTTGATTCATTGCATTTATTATTTTAGGCATAAATGAAATTTAAAACTGATAAGATTTAGGTTGGGCCGAATTATATTACTTCGGGAGTGGATGAGATTAAGATGAATGATTTTTTTATTACTTAAAAGATTAAGCTGAATGATTAGATTACTATGTTTGTTTGATTTATGGGGAATGTTTTTCACATTTTACTTTTTTCATACACTCCTATTCTTGTTTCTATTCATTAATTTTGTTTTGATTTACTCAATCTACCGGGTAGAATAAAAACGGGAGTGCATGAAGGGAAAATTGAAGTGTGAAAACTAGTTCCCTATGTATCAATTCCCTTGTTTGGGTTCATTATGGTGTATTTGGACGAGGGAAAATAATAAGGGATTTGGTAAAAAATCAGAATTTTGAAACGCCTATGTATCAATTCCGTTGATTGGGTCCATATAAAGATGTGTCATTTCCCAAGTCATTTTATAAATTCTTTGTAATTTAAACTTTTTCATCCAAACACATCCTAACTTATTTGTAACTCTTCAATCAGTCAAATATGAGTTTTTTTTTTTAACAATGATATGGGAGAGGTGAATTATATTATAAACATTATATATCGATCTTATCATTTACGATTGTCGAATTTGAGATCTTCCACATAACGTGTGGAGAAGAATATCATTATAGTATAGTACTAAGTGACATCAGTAAAATATGAGTTAACCACTATTTTGGGGGTAAAAAATATTAATTGTCTGTTTAGTAACAATTTTATTTTAGGTTCCATTTTTTATTTAAGACCGAAGAAAATATAAGGTAGAAATAAGAGAGGAACAATGTACGAGCATAATTAAAACAAACTTTTAGAGTAAAGAAATAGCATTACAGTCTAACAATATTTCTCTTTACTTATAAGTATAATCGAGAAGTTTTATGTTAAATTCATATCGATAACGAAAATGCATATATGAATTTTGATATCTAGATGCATACCCGAGTGGTCCCAACTCCCCTTTTTCACCCAAAATGTTTTATTTGTTTTTTATTGTTTGTGACTATTAATTGTTAAATTAGAGACATATATAGTATATGCAAATTAATGAAGTTTGAATGAAAGCTCAACAACCAATATATAAAAATTACCAAATATGTCCAATAGATAAAACAAAAGATGGAGAAATCCATAGATGCATTAGTCTCGAACTTACGAGGACTTTAAAATCTACAACCTATCAAACAAAACAAAACAAAACTTCAAATGATAAAAATTTAAAGTTCTAAACTAAACCTTTTTATTTTTATTTAAATTTTTTTTTTTTGTGAAATGAGAAAGTTCTAAACTAAACAAATTCCCTAAACCTTATTAGTTAAGATGGTTAATGAAATGACTTGTAAACCTACTCACGAATCTCTTTCTCAACTGAGAAATATTAACATTTTGGATCAAACAAGGAGGTTGGAAACCCATCCCCCTCAAACAAAATATGTTAAAGATGCAAATGGAAATATAATACCATAATTGAAGAAAAAAATAATCGAGTTTTGGAGCGTTTTAAGAGGAGGTCCCATTAGAAACCAAGCATAATCGAGGTAGAGACGGAGTGATTGACCATCAAATTGGAAAAAATTATTAAACGATATTGTATCATCACGTGGTAAGTTCAATGACATGAGTAAACGATATGATTAATTAAATTGAAATTCATTATTTTCAGCGCATAAATATACGTAAATATATACGATATCATATAGTTTGAAGTTTCGAGTGTTAATTGCTGGATGCCAAATTACTGTGGACGGTGAATTGTGATTTGTGACAATAGTGATGTTGATTTTCACCAACTGACCAAAAGAGGAATCCCAAAGAATATCATATTTTCTTTATTTGCAAAAGATAAATAGCAACCAAAATGATGCGGCAGTGTTTATAACATTCTCTTCCAAAACTTCTTTTTTAGCTCCTTGTTTTCGGGTTCAGGGAATGAATAGGAATGTAATGAATCAATTCAAATAATCTCTTTATCTTTGGTCTTCGATTTCACTTGAGTTTGTGGGTCTTCAAGCAACTATTTTATTACATTAGTTGCGTTAGTTTTTCCTTTTGTAGGATTCCAAAGATTGGTTGTTTGGACAATGATATGGCTTCGATGATCCGTAAAGGATTTCAAGTCGTACTATTTTGTGCATGATTTCCTTCAAATATATTTAACAAATGTTGAACCTGATCGCCGAAGAATTTTACTCATGTTCGTTGTCAAACTATTGTACTATGATTTATCTTTTTTTCATTCTCTTTTCTTTCTCAATAAAAAGTGTCATTATACGAAAGGAATTGATGATGCGCAAAGGATTTCAAGTTATATTATTTTGTACGTAATTTCTTTCAAATATAGTTAACAAATGTTGAATCTGATCACCGAATGTATATACCCATATTTATCAACTATTATAATCTAACTTGTTATTTTTTTTTATATTTTTTCTTTTTTTTATCAATAAAAAATTTCATTATACGACAAGAATTATGCAAAATATAACCTCGTTAAACCCAATTGAAAAACACAAAATAAAAATATCACACTAAAGCTGCTTCCCTCAATTAAGTCGTTGGTGACTTTTTTCTGCAAACCAGAAAAGGGTTAAAGTTGTGATGAGTCGAAAGAACTTTTGCAATGTCAAACTTGATGCAAATGATGAGTTCTAGAAATGTTGATTGCTTCCAATTTATAAAGCATTGTGGTTGGCAACATTTCAAGCACGACTTTTTGATTTTGATATTATATGACATGAAGGCAAAACTTCTCTTTCAGTCATGACTCATGAGGTTTTTATCAACACGTTTTGAACAAGTCCTTGTTGTGGATGATATTAATAGAATTTATACGAAAGACTAATTTAGTGTCTATCACTTAGGTGTGAGCAACTGGAGATAATAAGGTGGGATGGGTTTGGATTTGAGTTGTCCAACAGTAGCAATAATCCTAATTATTATTGTCAGGTTGAACGTATTTGGATCCGTTCATGCCCAAATCTGAGATACTTACCGGAAGGCCCATGCCACCACACCAATCTTCACGACTTATGGATTGGTAATTGTAGAAGTCTTGTTTCCATCCCGAGACTGAGTCCAAATTTGAGAGACATCCAAATATTCGAATGCGACAACTTGGAGGAGTTATTTTCTGGAGATGACATGCACATCCTCGACTCTCTTGAGCATTTGAGAATTGATTACAGTATATGTAAATTAGGTGGTGAAGGCCGTTTGATGAGTAGTTGGTTTCCTCCCAACCTAACTTCACTCACAATTTGGAAGATGAACAGCAACAAGAGTTGTAAGCAGGTATGGAAGTTGTTGCACTTGCACAGACTCACCTCTCTTAGGAGTTTGTCGATAGAAGGTAAAGACCCAGATGTGGTGTCGTTTCCACCTGACTACGAAGACGACGACCACCACAGGGAGAAAGAGAATAATAATGAGATGGTGAACACGATGGAGACCCTTTGGTTCCCCAAATCTCTTACTCGACTCGCAATTTGGGGGTTCCCAAATCTGAAGAAACTGAGCAGCAGAAAGGGCTTTCAATTCCTCACCTTTCTTCAATCTCTTGGATTATATGAGTGTCCAAAACTATTTAATTCCATCGTTGCAGCAGAAAGGGCTTTCAATTCTTTTCTTGTGGAGGGAGACAAAGCGAGATGAAGATGATGGTGGTGTTGGGTTTGTGAGAAGAGGATGGTGATGGGATCGAAGGTGAAGAAGTGGTGGGTTGGGTAATTTGGTTGAAGGCGAGAATTGGGAGGGTTGTGGTGGGTTGTGGTGGATTGGGGAATAATTTTTTTTTTTTTAGGGTAATTGTTTTAATTTTTTGACAAAATATCATTTTCTAACTGCCGTTAGTAACGAATACTAACTTTTGGTGCAACGGACTTGACAGAAGGGGGTTCAGGGATTAAATTGTTACGATTTCGTATTGGAGGAGCAAATTGAGACTCGATGTCCGGTTCGGAGAGCATTTTGAATAATAAGCCTTAAGTTATTTACTAATCGAAGTCAAATTTTAAGTATATATAAAAAGAAAAACTTTTAACGAATCTAATGTTAGGAAACATGCATAAAAATTTGGAGGCTTTGATGGGGTACGGTATTGGGACGAAGCTGATCTAATAATCCTTTATTGCAATCACATGAATTTGCAGCCCAGCCCTACTTCAATCCAGTTCATTGTTCTATTTCAATTAAGTACTCAAAAATCAAAATTCTATTTCAGATTTCAGTTCAAATATTTCAACCAAAAAAAAATATTTGTTTTAAAAATTCTCAACGTTCTCGTTGAGAGTCGCTCTGCGCGCCAACTCCCAGGTTTTTCTCTTCTTTCTTTTTTATTTGGCTTGGATCAGGTGGAGCCAACAATCTACTAAGACTAACGTATAATTCAAGACTTCAGCTATACACAAAAAGAGTCTATTTATCTTAAACAAATTAATGTAATTACGTTCACATCTCCATACGTATACGAGGGATGAAACCTTTGCTTAAAATCGAAGGTTGTTTCAAATTTTGAGAGAATAGCAACTTTGAAGGATTAGAATAACATATAACAAGCTATGGATATCATATGAACTTATGAAGGAAAACGTGAAACCCACTCTGAATAATTTTAAGACAACCAACTTTGTCCAGTCCAGTACTAAATTATATATAGATGAAGAATCTATGAGTGCTTGATGTCCCACTGGGACTGTTGCTTCTACTTTAACCTATCTGGAAGAACTATTATTGCCAAGGCCAAAAACAGAAGAACATAATACGTTAAGCTCTCTACTGCTCAAGAAGATTCTATTTATGATCTAAATCAAAAAAATTGAAATATATTACACCTTACTGACAATTTAAGTATTTAACAACTATAGAAAACTCTATGAAGACGAGACGAGACTGAAATTATCAATATTGAATTATTAATCGATAATATAACAATGAAAGATCGGACGTCACTTACGAAGTTAACACATTAATCATAAGTTAGTCACCACATGGATCGATATCCATCGATATTCTAGGGTTTTGTTTTGCAAAGGGAGGGTCAAAAATGTGAGTCGGGGAGTGGAAAATGGTTGTGATTTTACTTATTTGGACGACTTTTTCGTTCTGTTTATCGAATATTTTTTTTATACATATATCATAATCGGAAGCGTTTAATTCCTAACATTTATAAAAAATATTAATCAATAAATTGGAGATAATTTTTTTTTATGGATATATATCAACTAAATGGACGATTCACAAATAGAACTTTAGGGGGGTGTATTCAATTGAGACTTTCATAGAGTTTAAATGTCTCTACAAGTTTAGAGGTATTCAATTAGGATTTTTAGAGAGTTGGTAAAAGTTTGAGGGTATTCAATCTATAATTCTATAAAGATTTATAAATGAAGTCATTAAAAGTTGAGGTGTATTCAATCATGACATTTCGTAACTCCATAAAAATTTAGGTGTATTCAAAATATCAATGAATATTGTAAACTTCATTAAATAGAAGAGTTTTATGAAGTTTGACAAACATTTTAAAGTAAGTTATGCTTTAGCAAAATTTATGATTTGTCTAACCTCCCCCCCTCGAATTTCTACGGACAAGGCTTAAAATATAATTTGTGATTTTTATATTTTTCAATACTTAATAAAATTCAAGTCTATACCGATATCGACAAACTCCTAGCCTCTCAATCTTATTGATCGTTAGAAGTTTTATATTTTTGTAATTATTTTTATATTATTTTAGTCATAGAATTTTTAGTAAAAAAATAATTATCATTTGATTATAAATTTCTTCAATATATATATATATATATATCAATATATATATCAAATTATATAACTAAATAGCATTTTCTACAAAACTCAACCACAATATATAAAACTCAATATAACTCTGCAAAACTCTATCACGTAACTATATATAATTCCGTTATTAATTCTGCAAAAATTTATGAAAATCAAAAAATTTGTAAAAGTCGATCACTTCAAAAAACTCTGCAATTATCTGTATAAATCTGAATTCAATACACTCCACTTAATTATTATTACTATTGACTCTTTTGGTACGTTTGAATAATTAAACGACCTCCAATTTTATTGATTTGTTTTACAAAAATAATTTAATAATTGATGATTCTAATTATAATATTTGTGCAATACTAATTCTATAAATAATAAGTAACCGACATAAAATGGAAAACAATATATAGATAATTAGAAATTGGAATGGATGACAGCTGCATGGTACGTCTGGGTGGAGCTACTTTCAGACAAAACTTGAACGCCGGCCATGGCCTCTCTGACTCTCTCTGAGGGTCTCTGACCCAAAAAAACCCCAAGGATTTTGAGTTATCAAATTAAAGAAGGCAATAATACGTACTTCACAAACCCAACCAGAATGACCTAACTCTCGTTTGCTTCGGTCCAATTCTGAAGGTCCAATGGGCTTCTCAGCAGTGATGCTAGGCATGCACAACATGAGCCTTTCTCAATCTTAAATGTTTGATTCTTTCGTAAATTTTCGGTTCTGATTAGAAAATAGGATTTTTTAGCACTCACAGGTCATAAAAAGATTCCGGTGCGCTAGGAACATATACATTAAGGCCCCGTTTGTTACACATGAATATAGGGTAGGAATAAGAATTTATTTTCAGATTCCATGTTTCCTTGATATTTTGCTAGCTATTATTTACGACCCTGAAATGAAAAGCATATCAGGAATTTGATTGGAATCAATTCCATCCAATTGATGAAATTTAATTACCTACAATAGGGTGATATTCTATTTCCTTAGTAATTAGGGAATGTAAAAATTACTTAATATACCCATAATTGTCATTATTAAATTAGGAAAAAATCATTCAAATAAAAGCAAAATACTTACATTTTGGTTTTTTGAAGGCAATTTTAATTGTGGTTTTTTGAATAAATTAGGGTTTCCTATTTGTTTGGACATATTTCGATTATTTTTCTTTGTTGGATTCAAGAATTTTAATAAATTTGAATAATGTGTGTTTTGATATTGGAGAACATGATATTTAAGTTCATATTGAAGAATTGATTTTCTTTAGTTCATAGTCAGACAATGCTTGACAAAAGGGTGTTATAGTAAAAATAATTATTGTTTTTGTTGCTTTGCATGATTTGCCAACCTTATTATTATTTCAGCTCGTTCCAAACGCTATAATGAAAATTTTAAATCTTTTCCATCTTGGAATAGGAAAGGAAATAGATATAATTCATTTCCCCCTTCTTACATTCAAAGCATCCAAACAGGGCCTAAGGGTGTGTTTGGATGAAGAAATTTAAAATTATCAAAAATTTATAAAATGACGAAATTTAAATTGACGGAAATTAATTTTTCAAAATTTGTGAAGTTTCTTAATTGGATAACATAAAAATAAAATGACATTTAAACATAGAATTTAATGTTTATACATAAATTATAGTTATAAAGATGGAACTTAGGAAATGACACCTCTTTATATGGAATTTAAAGTGCGGATTTCGGGCATCCAAATTTCTTGGTTTTTTTTTTTGTGTAATTTCTAAATTTTTATTTTTATGAATCCAAACAAGAGAATTAATGCATAGGATTTTCAAAATTCTGACTTTTTACCAAATCTCTGGTTATTTTCCCTCATCCAAACACACCTTAAAGGAAGTCGAAATACCACCCCAAAATTAACTGACAAAACTTTTACAACTTACAAAGCTGTGCAGCTTTTCAATATAGAATTTTTGTGATATATATATATATATATATATATATATATATATATAATACACTCTTTGTTGGTGATTAATTAATAAATTTTCATGAGCTCAGTAATATTGATTTCTTGTAGCATTATAGCTCATTAGTCATTACCTACCAATTTTGGTAGATTTTTAGTTTGACATATTATCAAGCTGGTAGAATACCACATTGGTCATTACCCTAATGACATATTAGTGATTACCCTAATGACATATTAGTGATTACCCTAATGCTTCCAAGTCCAAGATACTGTGATCACCTGCTCTAATTCAAACTTATTTCAATTACAATACAGTAAAAAAATGGACTAAGCAATTGATTTTCCATTTTGTTTTGTACACGCTATATATCTGGATACTCCCAGCTGAGAACGAGTATTGTTTAAGTGTATTTAGAATACCACATATTGGTTTTACCGTTCTATTGGTATATATATATATATATTATAAAACATATATATTTATTTATTTTTATATTATAATTTAGAATATAATATATCAATTATATCGTTCACATATATTATAATATATCATAACAATAATCCGCCACGTACGTGATCGTTTCCGATACACATAAGTAACTCTCTTGGGATGGTGATTTTATATATATATATATATATATATATATATATATATATATATATATATATACATTAAAACAAAGCTCTCAACACAAATGGAAGCAGGAAGCTCATCATCCCTAAAAGTATGTCAACCTCCAAGCTATGGGAATCTCATAACAATTCTCAGCATAGATGGAGGAGGAATTAGAGGAATCGTCCCAGGAGTTCTTCTCGATTACCTCGAATCTCAACTTCAGGTGTTTAATTAGGGTTTACTCATTTGGTAACACTTATGTTTTTCATTTATAAACTTACGTATTTACATTTACTAACGGTTACTTAATTTGTGATTCTAATTAATTAGGAGCTAGACGGTGAAGATGCAAGGCTTGCTGATTACTTCGACGTGATTGCCGGAACAAGCACCGGCGGTCTAATTACGGCCATGCTAGCAGCACCAGATGAAAACAACCGGCCACTATTTGCTGCCAAAGATATTGTTCCATTTTACCTTTCTAACTGTTCTAAAATTTTCCCGCAATCAAGGTAATATCGTGAAATACATGTATTAAGTATCTAGTCTAGATTCACAGTTTCATAAGATAAGCTCGATCATTTTTAACGCTCGTTTTTGCTCATGAAAACAACACATGAAGGGGACTATGTGCGACAGTTACAGACCTAAGGAAGGCTCTAAGAGGACCAAAATATGATGGAAAGTATCTGCACAAGCTAGTAAGAAATATTGTAGGAGACAAAAGGTTGGACCAAACACTGACAAACGTTGTTATTCCAACCTTTGACATCAAGAAACTTCTGCCTGTCATATTTTCCTCTTACCAGGTTATATTAATTGTTTGTTCATCATTAAGATAATTGGAAGTTAATTATGAGTTATAATGTCATGTGGAATTTGATTAATTAGTTAATTAAGTAGCTTAATTTTTCATGAAGGTGACAAGTCGTCCAGTCTTGAATGCAAAACTTGCAGACATTTGCATTGGTACCTCAGCTGCACCAACTTATTTTCCTGCTCATTATTTTGAGAACCATGATCAACAAGGAGAATCACAAGAGTTCAACCTCGTCGACGGTGGCATCGCCGCTAATAATCCGGTGATCATACTCTTTCGTAACACTTTGATCTACGTAGTTTTGATCTATGTGCACGTTACCCCGTACTTGATAATCAAATTTTTCTCTACGCAAGTATTATCAGAATCGTTGATTTCTTAAAATATGATGTAAGGATCATCATCTCGCTATAAAATCAAACAAGCTGAATATTATTGTCTAGTCATGTACATATATCAATTAAATGACGGTTTATCGTAAGGAAATTAAGTGTTGCCAAAACAGAGAATTGTTTGCATACGAATTACTAAACCTAATGCGTTAAAATGGAAAACCCAACCTAAAATGTCTATTTTACCCATGACAGATGTGCTTAACTATACATATTAAGAAAAAGAAATTGATTTTCACAATCTATTTTTCTCCTCCTGTATTCATCAGCTTATTTATGTCCGTTGATAGTGTTTTTATACATATTACTTGCAGTCCTTGGTTGCCATTAGTGAAGTGACGAAACAAATTACAAAGCAAAACCCAGATTTCACAGAGATCAAGCCCAAAGAGTTATACGATCGTTTTCTGTTGATTTCCTTGGGGACCGGTTCAGACCGGAGCGAGCTCAAGTTCAATGCTAAAATGGCTTCCAAATGGAGTGCTCTAAGCTGGTTATACAAAGATGGATCAACTCCATTGTTGGATTTCTATAACGAAGCAACGGCTGATATGGTTGATTATCACAACTCTGCAGTTTTCCAGCTTCTCAATTCCGAACAAGGCTACCTCAGAATTGATGTAAGTTTGAGGCTTTCTTTATAAACTTGGATAGAATTATTCTTGTTTATAACTGAAGGGTTGCAATCGTTCTTGAATTATACACAAATTTTAAATTTTGTACCAAAATTTTACAAACGTATTGGTTCCTAAAATATGTATCGAGCTGCATCATGTGTCCTTCCGTCTATTTTCTCAATGATTTCCATCAAATTATAGGTAGAGTTGGTCTTTCTATGATCTAGCTGCACCATAACCACCAATAAACACTCAATCCCTCTTTATATTCACTTTATTGATAAAAGAAGAATTACCCACTGGTATACATAGATCATCATAAGATTTACCCTTAATTCTAACACATTGTTAAAAATTTTGACAGAAGAACGATTGATGTAACTTAACACATTCCGGAGACCACAGATACCAATATTGAAGTTTAAGACGAAACATAAGATTTGTGTATAATTTGAAAACAATGATAAACATTAGCCCTTTTGTTAATTATAGTTTACAATGTATATATTGAGAAACCAGGAGGACACACTGAAGGGCAATCTAGCTTCAGTTGATAAAGCTACAGAAGAGAACTTGCAAAATCTAGTGGATTTGGGAAAGAACTTGCTCACGAAACCGGTTTCCCGTGTGAATCCAGATACCGGTCTCTATGAACCGCTCCAAAATGGTGGCACCAACGATCAAGCACTTCAAAGGTAAACATAACACAAGGGATTTAAGGAAGAATTCAGATGAGAAATGTGGAATATATGAGATGGTAATGGTTTCTCGATGTTGGCAGGTTTGCAAAAATGCTTTCGGACGAAAAGAAACTCCGTGACTCGAAAGCGAAACCCGAAAGACACAAGATTTAAAGGAGGAAATAAATCCAGAAACTAAACAATCCAATTATCCAACAGTGCTTTATTATTCATCTTTTGATCAACCAAACAGTATTTATAACTGGCTGTTTCTTTAGACAGAATATTCCCATGATAATATACAAAACAGCCATGTAAGTGGTAAACAAGAAATGCTATCATAATTCTCTTTGCAACTTCGTGTATGTCTATCTAAATGGGAAACCTTCATATGCACAAATTGAATTGCATGTCTAGCTAGAAACTCCTGCAATCATCCAAAATAGTCAACTAAGTTATTTGTGTATGGAATTGCATTCTATTTATGTTGTAAGGTCGTGAATTTATGAATGAAAAGAAATTCTATGTCGTAAAGCGGTGAATGCATGGATGACAAGAAATTTTCATACGGAGCATGGTAAGGACATGACACACAAATGACAGATATATGAAGATGCCTATCTTTTATAAGACCGAAGAAGATTTGATCCACAAAAGCGAAAATTCACTGTTAAAAACTGAATATGCTTCCGAAGGCAAGACTTTAAGGAAAAAAAAAAAAGTATGCAAGTGAAGTCCACAAACTCACCATTACTTTTAGAATTGCATTTTCATCACACACAACATCTCTAGATGACACTTGAGTCAGACTGCTACCATCTTCCACCATCTTGGTGCTTGAAGATACTGTAACTTGGGAGGAGCCATTAGAGCAACTATCTGCATTTGACTTCGATGCCCCAGCAGCAGTGAGCGGGCGAGTATTAACTTCTTTCAAGGAATCAATCCTCAATAGACTTTCGAAGTGATCTTTACACATTTGAAGTTTAAACCACTCGTTATGTGTGTGAAGGGTTACCCTCATTATTTTCATAAGCTGGGGTTCATCAATACCAAGCCTCCTACCAATTGCAACCTATTCAAGAAAGAAGCAAGTGTTCAATTCCTACTTATTGCATAGTGCATTCCACGTATTACATTTCAGAATTATCTCCAGATAGAAAAATGATTTAACGGAAATTATCCTAAGCAAAAAAAAGTTCTGCAGTGAGTGGCCAATTGCACCTTAAAAAGGCAGTATAAAATAACTGTATCCAATTGCTAGTCTGGAGAGAAGTTGCAAGAACATGTAAGGGCAAGCCTTTCCCAAGTGCATCTTCATTAGGCTGGAGCAGTGCCAACAAAGTCTCCTGTTGACTTGTATTAGGATTCCTACAATTGTGGGATTCCTACCACATTTGGTTTCCTAGTTTAGGATGTAATTATTCTTTCCTTTATTCTGTAGGGTTGTATAGGTTTGTATATATACCTTGTTTTTGAGACGAAATAGAGATCAAGATAGAAAAACATTCTTTCTTCTTGGTATCAGAGCTAGGGTAGAAAAGGAAAACACCGAACCCTAATTGTTTTTTTTTCCCTGCCGTGTCCCTGATCAATTGCAGCGAGCAACTTAGAATTGTTGATGCCCGTGTTCCTGATTGATTGCAGCGAGCAACTATGAAGTTGTTGCTGCCCCTGTTTTGTCAATCTGTCCGTATTATTCCAGAATCCCATCAACGCTGCAGGTTTTAGGCTATACCGACAGCAAGAAAGATGGCTGATGAAAAGGGGGCCGGTTCTCAGATTGTTCCAGCGGCTGCTTCAATTATGGTGCAGTCAGAGAATTCAAGCTTTAATATTGGTATGGTTTTGGATGAAAAGAACTATGATTTATGGGCTCCTCTCATTCAAATCCATATTGCTGGCAGGAAGAAGATGGGATATCTTCGTGGGTCTATCAAGGCACCTAACGAAGACGATCCTAAATATGTTGATTGGTTCTCTGAAGATCAAAAAATTAAGAGTTGGCTTTTGTCTTCAATGAAGCCTGAGATTATGAAACGGTACATTCGGTTGTCTACATCGAAGGAGATTTGGGACTCCCTTAAGGCTGCGTATTTTGATGAGAATGACGAGGCTAGAATTTATTCGTTGAATCAGAAGGCATCACGTCCTCGTCAGAATGGCCGACCTTTGGCTACCTATTTTGGGGAGCTAACTGAGATTTTCCTAGAATTTGATCACTTTAATAAAGTATCCATGGAGTGTGAAAACGACATCAAAGTGTTTCAAAAATCCACTGAGAGACAACGAGTCTATGTGTTTCTTGGTGGTCTTGATGATGGGTTTGATCAGGTGCGTGGAGAAGTGCTACGGAAGGATCCCCCACTTGGCCTTCAAGCTTCTTATGCATATGTTTGTCGAGAAGCCGATCGGAAGGAAGCAATGAAGACGAAGGTTGACAAGAGTGAACCCGCGGCCATGGCAGCAAAGGCACGTGGATCATCTTTTGGGTCGAACCGAGAAGGGCCACAAAATCGGCCTGGACAAACTCGGCCTAGCCATCCAAGCTGGGATCGCCCCCAAGGTAAGTGCCCACACTGTGGCATGCCAGGACACTCCAAGAGTCGTTGTTTTGAGCTGATTGGATATCCCGAGAATTGGGATAGGACCCGAGATCCTCGGTGCAACAAATCTCGAGCCTCCATTGCAGAAACCAAGAATGATTCGGACTAGATAGCGGACAAGGCATCTGCCATGATTGCTGCAGCAGGTAGTGATGGTAAGGCACTAAGTACTTCTAATTCTGTTATGAATAATACATGGATAATTGATTCCGGAGCTACTGAACATATGACTTGGGATTATAGACGGGTTCCATCACTAAAAACATCAACACAAACCGAGGTCACTGTTGCTAATGGTAATGACGTCCCTGTTATTGGGGAAGGCACTGTTTCCCTTTCTGATACCATGAAACTTGACACTGTTCTTGTGGTTCCCTCTTTAAATTATCATTTGTTGTCTGTTGCCCAAATAACCCTTGCATTACATTTTTTGGTTATTTTTTTTACCCTATTTTTGTGTTTTTAAGGACATCCTGACGCAGAAGACGGTTGGTTATGGTATTAGAAGAGGAAAACTTTATTACTTGGAATTGACCACCAGTAGTTCTAGCTTGCTGACGCACGCTCTTTCTGTTGATGATTCTCAAGGGGATACAAATAAAGTGTCGGACATCTGGATGTGGCACAGGCGCCTTGGGCATGCTTCCTTTAGTTATCTACAAAAATTATTTCCTAGTTTGTTTGTCAAGACTGATGTTTCTACACTTAAGTGTGATGTTTGTGAAATAGCTAAGAGCCATCGAACCTCCTTTCCTCCCAGTTTCAATAAAAGTACCATTCCATTTATGATTGTGCATTCTGATGTATGGGGACTATCGAAAATATTGACTCTTGGTGGTGCTCACTGGTTTGTTACTTTTATTGACGATTGTACCAGAATGACTTGGGTTATTTTGTTAAAATCAAAAAGCGAAGTTAGTTCGGCCTTTCAAAGGTTCCATAAAATGGTTGTTGTGCAATACAACAGGAATATCCAGGTTCTTAGAAGTGACAAAGGTGGTGAATATGTTAATATGGAACTTTGTTTCTTCCTGGAACTGCATGGTATTGTTCATCAAACCACGTACCCGTATACTCCTCAACATAATGGGGTTGCTGAATGCAAAAATAGACACCTGTTAGAAATGGTTCGTGCTTCACTCATTGCGGCACATCTGCCCCTACATTATTGGGGAAAGGCACTTATGTCCGCAACCTATCTTATTAATCGTCTTCCTTCTCGTAATATCAACTTCCATACACCATTTCAGGCTCTCACATCTCAGACTAATAGTCCACCGACTCCCAATCTTCCTCCACGGGTCTTGGGGCGTGTTACTTTTGTTCACCTCCATCCCCCTCAACGGCATAATAAACTTGAGCCTCGAGCCATTCGTTGTGTTTTTTTGGGTTATGCTACTACCCAGAAAGGATATCGTTGTTATCATCCTTCGAGTAAAAAACTGTTTATTACTCAGGATGTGATTTTCCATGAGAATGAAATATTTTTTGGATCTTCCACGTCCTCACTTCAGGGGGAGTACCGAAGTAGTGAAGTTCTGACCCGAGATAATACTGACGTTTTGAGCTTTGACTTCTGTAAATGGAAGAGTTTTATGGAGTTTGACAAACATTTTAATGTAAGTTATGCTTTTGCAAAATTTATGATTTGTCTAGCCTTCCTCCTCTCCCCCCCCACCCCCCCCCCCCCCCCCCCCCCCCCCCCCCCCTCGGATTTCTACGGACAAGGCTTAAAATATAATTTGTGATTTTTATATTTTTCAATACTCAATAAAATTCAAGTCTTATACCGATATTGATTATCATATATTATTCTATATAGGTATTATAAGTAATTAAATAAAATAAATTTTACATGAATTTATTTAATGTTTGAAGAAAAAAATAAACAAAAAATAAAAAATTAATAAAATGAATAAAAAAATTCAAAAACAAGCATGATGCCTAGCGGCCCTAGCCTCTCAATCTCATTGATCGTTAGAAGTTTTATATTTTTGTAATTATTTTTGTAGTATTAGAAATAATATTTTATTTTATTTTAGTTAGAGAATTTTTAGTAAAAAAATAATTATCATTTGATTATAATTTTCTTCAATATATATATATATATATCAAATTATATAACTTAATAGCATTTTCTACAAAACTCAACCACAATATATAATCTTGGAACTGATTGTGCCATTTGAAAAGACGTTAGAGAAGTAAGAAAGGTTTAATGAATGCAGGGAAGAAAATGAGAGAAAATATCTTGTTTTCTTAATACTTGATCTTTATTACTTTTACACTCTTACTCTATATATATATTTCACAACCCTAAGCCTCTAACGGCTTTCCTAACAGCTAACAAATCTAACTGTATGGACAGCTTGAAGACAGCTGGTATAACAAACCTCCAGTTGCTCATGCTGTGACAAAACCGTTGTAACCAACTCTAACCAACTAACCATAAACTAACCATATTATCTAACATCCGCCCTCAATTTGATGCAGGAACACTGAAGGGACGCCGAAGCATCAGATTGTCACGATAAAACTCAAACTGGGGAGTGTGCAAACCATGGGTCATGACATCGGCAAGTTGATGACGAGATGACACATGCGCCAAACACAGAGCTTTGCTTTGAACCCGTTCCTGAATGAAGTGCACATCAATTTCCACGTGCTTAGTACGGCCATGGAAAACCGGATTATGAGCCATCTGAATGGCGGAAATACTATCACACCAGAGCAGAGGAGAACGTGGAAGAGACTGATGAAGATCGGCCAGCAAGTAAGTGATCTACTGCAACTAGCAGGTAGTAGTGGCAAGAGCGTGGTACTCCGCCTCAGCGGAAGAACGAGAGACAGTGGTTTGTTTCTTGGCACCCCAAGAGATCGGATTGCGACCAAGGAACACGACGTGACCAGAAGTGGAACGACGGGTGTTGGGATCACCACCCCAATCAGCATCCGAGAAAGCCTGAAGGCGAAGAGGACCGGAGACATAACGAAGACTGAAGTCAAGAGTGTCGTTGACATAACGAAGAATCCGTTTAACGGTGACCATGTGTGCATCAGAAGGAGCATGCATAAATTGGCACACGGTATTCACAGCAAATACGATATCATGACGACTGAAAGTCAAATATTGAAGAGCGCCAACCATGCTTCGATAGAGAGTAGGATCAGAAAGCAAAGTCCCATATGTAAGTAAGAGTTTGGAATCATGGACCAGCGGGGTGGACACATGACTGCAATCGGACATGCCAACCTTAGCTAAAAGATCACGAGCATATTTACTCTGGTTAATAAACAGACCATCAGGCTGATAACACACGTGGAGACCAAGGAAATAAGAAAGAGCGCCAAGATCCTTCATGTCAAATTCAGTGCTCAAAGCTTGTATCAAACGAGTCATAGTTGTAGAATCATTGCCAATTAGGATGATATCGTCAACATATAACATAACAACAAGGAGAACAGACGCGTCATGAAGGACAAATAGGGTAGAATCAGAGAGGGATTGAACAAACCCCAACTTGAGCATGTGACTAGTGAAATGAGCATTCCAAGCCCGAGGGGCCTGCTTGAGGCCATAGATATATTTCTGCAACTTACACACATATGAGGGAGCTTGAGAATCAACAAACCCTGGTGGTTGAGACATGTACACTTCCTCATCAAGATAGCCATGAAGAAAGGCATTTTTAACATCAAGCTGGCGCAAGGTCCAGTTGAACTGAGCCGCCAAAGCAAGAACAAGGCGCACTGTGCTATCTTTGACAACCGGACTGAACGTCTCATCATAGTCGATGCCAGCCTCCTAAAGATATCCTTTGGAAACAAGACGAGCCTTATGTCGGGCCACCGAACCATCGGCATTACGTTTCAACCTGAAAATCCACTTGCAGCCGATCACACTCCGTTGAGCTGGTAAGGGAACCAAGGTCCAAGTGTGTTGTTGCCTGAGAGCGGAGAATTCCTCATTCATGGCTTGATTCCATGCAGGGACTAGAGAAGCCTGTTTGTAGGACACCGGCTCGAGGAGAGAGCTGTCAGATGGAGAGGTGGCGTGCAACGCAAGGATTTGAGATGCCAGTCTTGGATCGGGTCAACATATGATGTCGAGAATGAGCTAAGGAAGAACCAGACTGTACCAATGTGTCCGCTTGAGGACAAGGCAACAAGGAGGGAGGAGTTGAAAGAACAATAGGAATGAAAACAGGAACAACTGGAGCTGGACCCGAGCTAGGACCATCTGTTGGAGAGGTGGCAATGTCGACCACCAAGTCAATTGAAGATGTGGTAGAGGCGTCTGACCGTGTAGAGCCAGCGGGAGAGGCGTGAGAAGATGGTGCAGGTTGGTTGGTGATAGTCTTGATAGTATCCTCGATTGTAACCTCCACGATTCTCCCTGTTGTTATTCCAATTATTATTCCAGCGGCCCCGACCATTATGATGTCAGCGACCTCGATTATTGTTCCAATTGGAATTGCCCCGGCCTTGCCATGTAGCATCATGCCAGCCTGTCTGAGTTGTAGCATCAACATCCGATGATACACCTTGAGAACTGTGATCCTATTTAGCAGCCACCATTGCCGTAAGCAAGGATGTATGTGAGGCAAGTTGAGTTGCAACCTTGGTTAAGTCAGCCTCTTCAGCCAACAAGAGAGTCCTGAGTTCATTGAGGGTAACAGAAATAGGCCTTGCTCGGATGTGGGACTTAAATGGATGATAATCTGACAGCAAGCCATTAAGAGTGATCAAGATCACGTCTTTGTCAGTTACAATCACACCCGCACTAGCTAACCTTTGTCTAGCAGATATGATCTTGCACATGAACATTTCGATGGAGTCAGAACCTTTTTGAAGAGTTTGAAGATTAGTCTTTAGCTGCATGAGATTAGCTTCGGACAGTGAAGATAATCTCTCTTGCAAAGTAAGCCAAGCCTCATGTGAAAACTCACAATTCATGATCTCAATAAAAGCTTCTTCGGAGATAGTTGCGATAAGCATATTAAGTAAAGCAGCATCCTGATCTAGTCACCTTGAATATGACTCATCAGTGGACAATGGACACGGACTGGAACCATCAAGATGACCAAGCAGATGAAAACCTTTCAGCAAGCGCTGAATTTTGACACTCCAATTAAGACACGTAATTGGTGTCATCTAACTTTATTGACATGTAATTCGTAACAAGTTTGAGAATATCCATACAAGTAGTCATGAAGAAAAACTCAGGAAATGCATAACAACTAAATTTGAGTCTATGTACTTGTCTTAGCAAGAAAGGAAGAAAACACTTATCTCGTAGAATGATCAAGAACTCCGAGAGTGATCCAGAACTAGAGGGTTCGAAGCAGAAAAAAGGTGAGGCAGGGAAGAGATCAAAGTGGCGTGCTCTCAAAACAATAGGCAGGGAGGAGATCAAAGTTTAGAGGTAGTCAATTAGGATTTTTAGAGAGTTGGTAAAAGTTTGAAGGTATTCAATCTATACTTTTATAGAGATTTATAAATTAAGTCATTAAAAGTTGAGGTGTATTCAATCATGATATTCCATAACTCCATAAAAGTTTAGGTGTATTCAAAATATCAATGAATATTATAGAGACTTCATTAAATGGAAGAGTTTTATGAAGTTTGACAAACATTTTAATGTAAGTTATGCTTTAGCAAAATTTATGATTTGTCTAGCCTCGCCCCCCCCCCCCCCCCCCCCCCCCCCCCTCGGATTTCTACGGACAAGGCTTAAAATATAATTTGTGATTTTTATATTTTTCAATACTCAATAAAATTCAAGTCTTATACCGATATCGATTATCATATATTATTCTATATAGGTATTATAAGTAATTAAATAAAATAAAATTTACATGAATTTATTTAGTGTTTGAAGAAAAAAATAAACAAAAAATAAAACATTAATAAAATGAATAAATTAAATTCAAAAACAAGCATGATGCCTAGCGGCCCTAGCCTCTCAATCTCATTGATCATTAGAAGTTTTATATATTTTTAATTATTTTTATAGTATTAGAAATAATATTTTATTTTATTTTAGTTTGAGAATTTTTAGTAAAAAAATAATTATCATTTGATTATAAATTTCTTCAATATATATATATATATATCAAATTATATAACTCAATAACATTTTCTACAAAACTCAACCACAATATATAAAACTTAATATAACTCTGCAAAACTCTATCACGTAACTCTATATAATTCTGTTATTAACTCTGTAAAAGTTTATGAAAATAAATAAATTTGTAAAAATCGATCACTTCAAAAAACTCTGTAATTATCTGTATAAATCTGAATTCAATACACTCCCTTAATTATTACTACTATTGACTCTTTTGATACGTATGAATAATTAAACGATTTCTAATCTTATTGATTTTTTTTACATAAATAAATTAATAATCGATGATTCTAATTATAATATTTGTGCAATACTAATTTCTATAAATAATAAGTAACCGACATAAAATGCAAAACAATATATAGATAATTAGAAATTGGAATGGGTGACAGCTGCATGCATGTAAACAAGTGAGTAGGACTGTACGAGCTAGCAGTGGTTGCATGGCACGTCTGGGTGGAGCTACTTTCAGACAAAGCTTGAACACCGGCCATGGCCTCTCTGACTCTCTCTGAGGGTCTCTGACGCAAGAAAACGTAAAGGACACTGGACAGCAGAGGCAGGCTCTCGGCAGGCTCTCTGAGCACAAATTAACAAACCCTAAGGATTTTGAGTTATCAAATTAAAGAAGGCAATAGTAGCTACTTTACAAACCCAACCAGAATGACCTACCTCTCGTTTGTTTCGGTCCAATTCTGAAGGTCCAATGGGCTTCTCAGCAGTGATGCTAGGCATGCACAACATGAGCCTTTCTCAATCTTAAATGTTTGATTCTTTCGTAAATTTTTGGTTTTGATTAGAAAATAGGATTTTTTAGGACTCACAGGTCGTAAAAAGATTCCGGTGCGCTAGGAACATATACATTAAGCCTCGTTTGTTACGCAAGAATATAGGGTAAGAATAAGAATTTATTTTCGGATTCCATCTTTTATTGATATTTGCTAGTTATTATTTAGGATCCTGAAAAGGAAAGTAGATCAGGAATTTGATTGGAATCAATTTCATCCAATTGATGGAATTTAATTACTTACAATAGGGTGATATTCTATTTCCTTAGTAATTAGGGAATGTAAAAATTACTTAATATACCCATAATTGCCATTATTAAACTAGGAAAAAATCATTCAAATAAAAGCAAAATACTTACATTTTGGTTTTTTGAAGGCAATTTTAATTGTGGTTTTTTGAATAAATTAGGGTTTCCTATTTGTTTGGACATATTTTGATTATTTTTCTTTGTTGGATTCAAGAATTTTAATAAATTTGAATAATGTGTGTTTTGATATTGGAGAACATGATATTTAAGCTCATATTGAATAATTGTTTTTTTTTTAGTTCATAATCAGGCAATGCTTGACAAAAGGGTGTTATAATAAAAATAATTATTGTTGTTGTTGAATTGCATGATTTTCCAACCTTACTATTATTTCAGTTCGTTCCAAATGCTATAATGAAAATTTTAAATCATTTCCATCTTGGAATAGGAAAGGAAATACATATAATTCATTTCCCCCTTCTTACATTCAAAGCATCCAAATAGGGCCTAAGGGTGTGATTGGATGAAGAATTTAAAATTATCAAAAATTTATAAAATGACGAAATTTAAATTGACGGAAATTAATTTTCTAAAATTTGTGAAGTTTCTTAATTAGATAATATAAAAATAAAATGACATTTAAACATATAATTTAATGTTTACACATAAATTATAGTTATAAAAATGGAATTTAGGAAATGACACCTCTTTATATGAAATTTAAAGTGCGGATTTCGGGCATCCAAATTTCTTGGTTTTTTTTTGTGTAATTTCTAAATTTCAATTTTTATGAATCCCAAACAAGAGAATTGATGCATAGGATTTTCAAAATTCTGACTTTTTACCAAATCTCTTGTTATTTTCCCTCATCCAAACACACCTTAAAGAAAGTCGAGATTCCACCTCAAAATTAACTGACAAAACTTTTACAACTTGCAAAGTTGTGCAGCTTTTCAATAGAGATTTTTTGTGATATAATATATATATATATATATATATATATATATATATTATACACTCTTTGTTGGTGATTAATTAATAAGTTTTCATGAGCTCAGTAATATTGATTTCTTGTAGCATTATAGCACATTAGTCATTACCTACCTCAGGTTTCGTGTGGGCTTACATTCTTATAGGTAGCCAAATAAAATAATCACCTTCGGTGTGTCAAATTATTAATTATTAAACCTCGATATATTATGTAGGACAATACTTGCATCGCACCTCGATAATACATTTTCATACCACTCTTTCGATATATAGAATAATCTTTATATATATATATATATATATATTATAATCGGAACCGATCAACTCCTAATTAATCATTTCAAGATCATATCCGCAAAAAAAATCAATAATTTTGGAGGTCTTTTAGTCATTCATATATAACAAATCAATTATATTAGTAACAATGAAGATTCTCATGGCTAATCGTCCATTTAGTTTATCCATATGAATGATTAAATGATCTCCAATTTAGCTAAGTTTTTGAATAAAACTAAAGAGTTGTACGAGAATATACCATCAAGAGTGAGATGTAAATATTATTCTATTATATATATATATATATATATTTTACAAAATGATGATCGATTAAATTAATTATTGCTTAGTCAAACCTGGATAATTTTAAATAAATTTGCAATGCAACAATACTGCACGTACTTCAAACCTCAAACAGACGAAGATAATGCCACAACACAATGATCATTCGCAAGGTTTATTTTACAACAACATGTGAAGAAAAGGATTATTCAATTTTCTGGCTAGCTTCTGATCTAAACGTTAATATTCAACTTCAAGATTTGCGGTTTTGAAAAAAAGGAGAGAATATCAGGAGGCATCCGATAAAAAAAGTATCCGAAACGAAGCTCTAATAAGTTGCGAAACGTTTCAGAATTTTTTTGTTCTGAAACGGGTATCGGGAAATTTCGGGGGAGTTTGGTTTCGATATTGGTTTCTGAAACGCTACCGAAATGGAGTTTCGGTACTTCATAGATCAGGAGGGATCTGACCAGAATGATTATTTTATGTTTTAATTGAGTTAATTTCTTTCCTTCTTAATCAAGTAACTGGATATGAAAACCAATTTTGGTAGATTTTTGGTTTGACATATTATCAAGCTGGTAGAAGTAAAGACTAAATTAAACAACTAATGCCGATTAAGTATGAAGAACTGCTTATTTAATTTGACTGATTAAGTATGAACAAATAGGTAACTTATAAGCCAGGCCACTAGGCCAGCACATAAACCCTAATGCCTCCAAGTCCAAGATACTGTGATCACCTGCTCTAATATATTCAAACTTATTTTAATTACAATACATTAAAAAAATGGACTAAGCACTTGAATTTCCATTTTGTTTTGTACACGCTATATATCTGGATACTCGCGGCTAAGAACGAGTATTGTTTAAGTGTATTTAGAATACCACATATTGGTTTTACCGTTCTATTGGTATATATATATATATATTGTAAAACATACGTATTTATTTATTTTTATATTATAATAATTTCGAATATAATATATCAACTATATCGTTTATATATATTATAATATATCATAACGATAATCCGCCACATACGTGATCATTTCCAATACACATAAATAACTCTCTTAAGAAGGTGATTATATATATATATATGATCACCTAGCACATGCTTCAAACATTAAAACAAAGCTCTCCCATATATTTTCTGTTTATAAATTGAAATATATATTAATCATCACAACTCAACACAAATGGAAGCAGGAAGCTCATCATCCCTAAAAGCATGTCAACCTCCAAGATATGGGAATCTCATAACAATTCTCAGCATAGATGGAGGAGGAATTAGAGGAATCGTCCCAGGAGTTCTTCTCGATTACCTCGAATCTCAACTTCAGGTGTTTAATTAGGGTTTACTCGTTTGGTAACACTTATGTTTTTCACTTATAAACTTACGTATTTACATTTACTAACGGTTACTTAATTTGTGATTCTAATTAATTAGGAGCTAGACGGTGAAGATGCAAGGCTTGCTGATTACTTCGACGTGATTGCCGGAACAAGCACCGGCGGTCTAATTACAGCCATGCTAGCAGCACCAGATGAAAACAACCGGCCACTATTCGCTGCCAAAGATATCGTCCCATTTTACCTTTCTAACTGTTCTAAAATTTTCCCGCAATCAAGGTAATATCGTGAAATACATGTATTAAATATTTGATCTAGATTCACAGTTTCATAAGATAAATCCGATCGTTTTTTAACGCTAGTTTTTGCTCATGAAAATAACACATGAAGGGGACCATGTGCGACAGTTAAAGACCTAATGAAGGCTCTAAGAGGACCAAAATATAATGGAAAGTATCTGCACAAGCTAGTAAGAAATATTGTAGGAGACAAAAGGTTGGACCAAACACTGACAAACGTTGTTATTCCAACCTTTGACATCAAGAAACTTCTGCCTGTCATATTTTCCTCTTACCAGGTTATATTAATTGTTTGTTCATCATTAAGATAATTGGAAGTTAATTATGAGTTATAATTTCATGTGGGATTTGATTAATTAGTTAATTAAGTAGCTTAATTTTTCATGAAGGTGACAAGTTGTCCAGTCTTGAATGCAAAACTTGCAGACATTTGCATTGGTACCTCAGCTGCACCAACTTATTTTCCTGCTCATTATTTTGAGAACCATGATCAACAAGGAGAATCACAAGAGTTCAACCTCATCGACGGTGGCATCGCCGCTAATAATCCGGTGATCATACTCTTTCGTAACACTTTGATCTACGTAGTTTTGATCTATGTGCACGTTACCCCGTACTTGATAATCAAATTTTTCTCTACGCAAGTGTTATCAGAATCATTGGCTTCTTAAAATATGATGTAAGGATCATCATCTCGCTATAAAATCAAACAAGCTGAATATTATTGTCTAGTCATGTACATATATCAATTAAATGATGGTTCACCGTAAGGAAATTAAGTGTTACCAAAACAGAGAATTGTTTGCATACGAATTACTAAACGATCTCTAATTTAATTGTTGAGATGATTTTTACATGATGTTTTAAGAAATTAACGGTTTTGATTATCATACTTAAAAAAGAAAATTTCAACAATTAACAATAAAGAAAACAAGAACATCCGCTCTAAGGGGATATATGCAAGCATTTCCCTTTCGTTAATTATGCAAATCAAACCTAATCCGTTAAAACGGAAAACCCAACCTAAAATGTCTATTTTACCCATGACAGACGTGCTTAACTATACATGTTAAGAAAAGCAAAAAATTGATTTTCACAATCTGTTTTTCTCCTTCTGTATTCATCAGCTTATTTATGTCCGTTGATCATGTTTTTATACATATTACTTGCAGTCCTTGGTTGCCATTAGTGAAGTGACGAAACAAATTACAAAGCAGAGCCCAGATTTCACAGAGATCAAGCCCAAAGAGTTATACGATCGTATTCTGTTGATTTCGTTGGGGACCGGTTCAGACCGGAGCGAGCTCAAGTTCAATGCTAAAATGGCTTCCAAATGGAGTGCTCTAAGCTGGTTATACAAAGATGGATCAACTCCATTGTTGGATTTCTATAATGAAGCAACGGCTGATATGGTTGATTATCACAACTCGGCGGTTTTCCAGCTTCTCAATTCCGAACAAAGCTACCTCAGAATTGATGTAAGTTTGAAGCTTTCTTTATAAACTGGGATAGGTTGCCATCGTTCATGAATTATACACAAAGTTTTAATTTTTTACTTAAATTTTACAAACGTATTGATTCCTAAAATATGTATCGAGCTGCATCATGTGTCCTTCCGTCTATTTTCTCAATCATTTCCGTCAAATTATAGGTAGAATCAGTCTTTCTATGATCTAGCTGCACCATACCCACCAATAAACACTCAATCCCTCTTTATATTCATTTGATTGATAAAAGAAGAAAAAGAAGAATTACCCACTAGCATACATAGATCATCTATGATTTACCCTTAAATTTTACACATTGTTAAAAATTTTGACAGAAGAACGATTGATGTAACTTAACAGTTTCCGGAGACCACAGATACCAATATTGAAGTTTAAGACGAAACATAAAATTTGTGTATAATTTGAAAGCAATGATAAACATTAGCCCTTTTGTTAATTATAGTTAGTTTACAATGTATATATTGAGAAACCAGGAGGACACACTGAAGGGCAATCTAGCTTCAGTTGATAAAGCTACAGAAGACAACTTGCAAAATCTAGTGGATTTGGGAAAGAACTTGCTCACGAAACCGGTTTCCCGTGTGAATCCAGATACCGGTCTCTATGAACCGCTCCAAAATGGTGGCACCAACGATCAAGCACTTCAAAGGTAAACATAACACAAGGGATTTAAGGAAGAATTCAGATGAGAAATGTTGAATAAATGAGATGGTAATGGTTTCTTGATGTTGGCAGGTTTGCAAAAATGCTTTCGGACGAAAAGAAACTCCGTGACTCGAAAGAGAAACCAGAAAGACAAGATTTAACGGAGGATATAAATCCAGAAACTAAACAATCCAATTATCCAACAGTGCTTTATTATTCATCTTTTGATCAACCAAAATGTGATTATAACTGGCTGTTTCTTTAGACAGAATATTCCCATGATACTATACAAAACAGCCATGTAAGTGGTAAACAAGAAATGCTATCATAATTCTCTTTGCAACTTCATGTATGTCTATCTAAATGGGAAACCTTCATATGCACAAATTGAATCAAATAATAGGAAGAAAAAAAAGTGAATTGTACAAAGCAGGGATTACCGCGAAAATTCAGAACTATGCGAATATTTGCTGGATGACTGTCTCCGCATTTCCATTGTACTGGGCGAGAAGATGGATGGCATCAGCCCTCGGCAGAGCTAGAAACTCCTGCAATCATCCAAAATAGTCAACTAAGTTATTTGTGTATGGAATTGCATTCTATTTATGTTGTAAGGTCGTGAATTTATGAATGAAAAGAAATTCTATGTCGTAAAGCGGTGAATGCATGGATGACAAGAAATTTTCATACGGAGCATGGTAAGGACATGACACACAAATGACAGATATATGAAGATGCCTATCTTTTATAAGACCGAAGAAGATTTGATCCACAAAAGCGAAAATTCACTGCTAAAAACTGAATATGCTTCCGAAGGCAAGACTTTAAGGAAAAAAAAAAAGTATGCAAGTGAAGTCCACAAACTCACCATTACTTTTAGAATTGCATTTTCATCACACACAACATCTCTAGATGACACTTGAGTCAGACTGCTACCATCTTCCACCATCTTGGTGCTTGAAGATACTGTAACTTGGGAGGAGCCATTAGAGCAACTATCTGCATTTGACTTCGATGCCCCGGCAGCAGTGAGCGAACGAGTATTAACTTCTTTCAAGGAATCAATCCTCAATAGACTTTCAAAGTGATCTTTACACATCTGAAGTTTAAACCACTCGTTATGTGTGTGAAGGGTTACCCTCATTATTTTCATAAGCTGGGGTTCATCAATACCAAGCCTCCTACCAATTGCAACCTATTCAAGAAATAAGCAAGTGTTCAATTCCTACTTATTGCATAGTGCATTCCACGTATTACATTTCAGAATTATCTCCAGATAGAAAAATGATTTAAAGGAAATTATCCTAAGCAAAAAAAAGTTCTGCAGTGAGTGGCCAATTGCACCTTAAAAAGGCAGTATAAAATAACTGTATCCATTAATGAAATATATTGCATGTGAAGTTCCTATTAATTGAATTGCTAGTCATAGGATACCTGGAGAGAAGTTGCAAGAACATGTAAGGGCAAGCCTTTCCCAAGTGCATCTTCATTAGGCTGGAGCAGTGCCAACAAAGTCTCCTTCAAGGGCTTCAGTAAAGATGGATCAGTAGCAGCTAATGGACCTAAATGAGAGCATGCAACCCTCAGAGCACTAGAATGATCACCAGAGCTGACAAGCTTAAGAAATTCAACCTACAGTTGGCGAAAAGATCAGAAAGGCCCAGCAATTTGTATGGTATTATCTGACTGAAAATCATTCACTTCAATAAAGCCAATGAGAATACATGATTGAAGTACCTGCTTAAGTTGAAATAGCAAATTGGGATTTTGTACAAAAAAGTTTGGGTCTATAGCATTAACTTCTTCCACAACCTCCGCAGCCATTCCTTTGCTGGCTAGTTCCTTCATCCCAAGAACTATCTCATATTTATCCTCCACATTGTTAATGTCTAAGCTTAAACATTCAGAAGCCTGCAGAATCACAATTTTGTCAAATAACAAGCAATAACATCACTAATACTGCTACTAGAACATAATAATGTAACTAACTGCAAAAGAAAAGAGAAAAAAAAACCTGTTGTTCCCTTGATGAACATGGGTTGGAAACCAGGGTAGTTGTGCTAGGCCCTTTACTAATTTCACTACAGGAAGCACCAGCAGTAAAACAAATATCAACTTGTCTTCCCCTCCATCGCTTGCGTTTACTTCTTTCTGCAGTTACACTGGTTCTGCTTCTTTGAGGAACTCTGAGATTGTCAGGCTGATGTGACCCGCTGGTGCTACAATCTTCATGGTTGCTTGATGACTCACAAGCATAGCGTAATTCAACATCGACTCCTTGCATGCTAGTCACGTCAGAACTCTTTCCAGGGGAACCAACTAGGTGATCAGTACTGATAGAAACTTCACCATCAGAATGTTTGCTGGCACCACAATCCACCTCATGGGAATTACCTCTCGACAAAGGATTCCCTATAGATGATTGATCAACTTTCAAAGACTTGGAAGGGTTTTGTATTCCAGCTGCTGTCATTGGGACATAGATCAGTAAGAGTGAAAATTAAAGACAAAAAACACACTACCAAACATAAGAAAAGAATGACAAAATATAAGAGGTCAATTACCCGAATCCACAATGCCCCGATAAACAAGGTACTCGCGAACAAGCTCATCAAGCATGGTAACATCAAATCTCATTCTACATAATTCATTCTGCAGTAAATAGTACAAAAGTTAATACCAGTAAACTAAAAATATTTAAGTATTATATATTACTCAAAGAACCTCACAAATAATTTACTGGATTTAAGAGCAGGAAGATAATATGCATTAAGATCATTTGGTTTATTCTGCTGGGGAACCACTAACATGCAAGAAATAAGAACTATGAATCTAGAAGGAAAAAAAAATGCATAAGTATCTAATGACCAATCTCCTATGAATTGTGAACTATAATAAGAACAAATTAAAATAAGCAAGCATGATGGGAAGAGCATTGAAAGGTAATAATAACCTGAAATGCCAGAAATAAATCACCCTTCGCAAATCTCAAGCTATCAACTGCTCCTTGTCTTGTAAGCTCTACAGCATGTGCCAGAGCTTGTATGTCCACCTGGTTTTCCAAACCAAGCGTGAATAATATAAAGGCATGCTTGGCAGTGTAATTGATGCTAAAAATTACTTTATTTTTTAACATGTGAAACTGAGGGGAAAAAAATTCGGATACTTGTATCACAGTCAAGATGCTGACTATGAAATTCTCTGTTTAACTCTAATAACATTTGCGGAGAAATGTTCATATTTAGAAATCTCACCTCATCGAAAGGAGGCGCTTCATACAGGCTCTCCTGGGGTGTAGCAGGAGGGTCCCGCTCCTCAAGGAGCAACCTTTGAGTAAGATCTGATATAGGTGACGAAATTCCTTGCCGAAAACAAAATCCCTTGTGTATGCTGCATAAGACAGGGATTACTTTACAAGACTACTACAATGAATCTAGTGCCTGTGCTGTATCCCCAAACACAGGCGTCTACTCACTCACTCACCCAAAGAAATGAAAGTGGTTGCAAGTAACTAAACCAAAGTAAAAGAGGTAACACCTTGTTAAATATATCAACGTCATTGAGAAAACCGGATCATAAGCATGTAAATGGGCTCTTAAGACAGAGGAAACCAATCCAGCAATGTCAACCCTCCTCCTTTCAGACCACTGAGAAACATCAAGCAAACATGCAGTTTAACTCAATCTACATGTAAAGGAAGGAAAGAGAAGAAATTTAGGTAAATTTTGGTTTGACATTATATAAAGTATCCCACCTCACTTGCTACCGGAGAAGTTTGATCATTTTTGTCGTATATAAAAGCAAGCAGAACATGCTTGAATTCCTCATATGCTTCCTTAAATACAATAAGAAAATCCATCAAAACCCATAATTGAACAGACAAAGCAACTTGCATCAAACATTTAGAAAAATAGCACAAAACCAACTCTGACTCAACTTTGACACAGACAGTAGAGCTATAGCTTAAGAAAAAAAGAAACTTGTGCCAATTTCAAAATAACTATATTTGAAGTACCGGGTAGGCGTCAAGCGCACAAGGAGCAAGAGCATTCCTTAGGCAATTAATTGCAGAATCACGATCCTCTACGGTCCCTCTCCTCAATAGCTCAACAAACCTCTTTAAAAAAATGGCCAAAAGTAAGCAAATTTGAAACAAATAAAACCCCAGAAAACTGTAAATTTACATAATTTCTCGGAAGCCAAACAGCTGGAGTACCTGTTTCTGCAAGCGGAAGAGGAGCCGGTGATCTTCGAGGATGAAAGGGGCGTGGGAGCGTAGGAGATCGATGGCGGCGTCGATGTCCCCGGTCTCTAATGACCGTCTGATCTGGCGAATGATCAATCTGGAGTGGTAAGAGGAGGACGAAATAGAAGAAGGGGAAGAAGAAGAAGAGGAAGGAGGCGAAGACGGCGTCGTAAAAGTGGAGTCTTCGACTAGGTTCTCGGATTTGGCGAAATCGATGATGAGAGAGTCGAGGGCGTCCCAGTTAATTGGCGTCGAGTCCATTTGATAATTTTGTCTGGGAAAATTTTGGGGTGTTCGGTTTGAAGGAAAATGAGAGTGAAAATTATTGGGTTTTTGAAGATTAGAGAGAAAAGTGGTGGATGGACCGGAAGGGAAAAAGTTGTCTGAAACTTCTGGTAGGACACGATTTGGAAAAAAAAAGTGCGGATGGATTGGAGGTTTTTTTTAAAAAAAAAAAAATAGGTTTCGCCACGTGGCTGCTAATAGGACGACTAGAAAAGGACGGGTGTTCGTACTCTTTTACCCTAATTACTCATTTTGTTCTTTTTGCCGATTTTTATATAAACTAAGGCCTCGTTTAGTACGCCGTATTATACTTATTAATTATTTCAGTCGGATAGATTAATTTGTCAACCGGATAGACTAATCTGTCAACTGGATAGACCGACTATTTAGTCGGATGTTTGGTGCTCTACTAGATTAAAATGCCGACTATATTATACTAATCGGATTATATTATACTAGTTGATAAGAAATATTTATATATCATAAATATTAATTATGTATATTATTATTATTATTATTTATTTATTTTAATTTTATTTTAATTAATTATTAATAATATTAATAATTATTTATTTTTGTATTACTATTTATTATTATTATTGTTACTACTTTTGAAGATTGCTAGTCATCCGACTATTTAATACGGACAATTTCGAGACTATTATTTTAGCGGGTGTGAACCGTATAAAAGTACTCAACCGTATTAACTTATCCGGTAGCTAATTAATATGAGTGATATCAAACACCGGTTTTGTATTATATTATCATATATGATTCCTTATACGGCATACCAAACGTAGCCTAAATGTCAATACTTTGGATTGCATGATGAAATGGTTCGATTCTCGTAAAGAACGAGAATAATACTTAATGTATATAATATAATTAATTTTTTAAATATAATTCTATAAAATATAAAATACAAAAACCCGTTTCCCGCCCTTATTTTGAAAACGATTACTACCTCGACGATTTTCATTAAATTGTGTGTAATTTCGAATATGACTTTGAAGATGAGCAGTTTGATTACGAATATGAAATCTCAGTCTGACGAGATCTTGACAACCAAGGACTTAGTAGCCTGCGAGAAATCACTCATCCGCGCATCAATAAGATAATGTTCATGACCATCGGGATTCGACTTTAATTAGATGGGTCGGGATCGATATGCAAGGGTTACTTTCAAACTCTCGTCGATCGTGGGCCGGAATTAGGAAGCCAGGTTAGTAGGTGAGGATGTATGAAAAGGCGACTCCCACAAACTCTCATCTGTCGTGCGTCATAATTGGGACGTCAAGTCGAATCCCAACCTGATCTCAATGTTATTCTATACCACATGAAGAGTTGGAAGGGATTTTATTTTTGATACATAGTCACAATTTTAAGGTAAGATCTTAAGTTTTTATATTGTAGTATTTTAATGTTTCAATTTAAATAAACAAAATGTGATATTGTTTTGTTATACTAGTGTGTTCTATAAAGTTTACCACGATCGATTCAAAACTTATTCGAAAACAGAAATTTAAAAATGTTAATATTATTTTTTGGTACACTTAATTAGAGGCTACAAAGCCCTAAGAAACCTAAATGCTTTAATAAAAGAATATTGGGGAAGTATACATATTAAATATCGACCTCGATTTTTACGAATATTGAAATCACACCAGTACACATCGAAGAAGAATAACATTAAATCATAGTACTAGTGACTATATAATAAAGAAAAAGAGAATAAGAGTATACACATCTTCAACGATGATAATCGACTATAAACAAGAATAAATTAGAGAATAACAAAGAAATTAAGCTTAACGACGAGTGTCAAGAGGCTAGTTTCAGTCACACACAAATATGAGATCATGAATAAATTTGCTGTATTGCAAGTAATCTATAGTAGTCATCAATGGAAGGACCACTGAAGTAATCTTTGCTTGCGCAGTCTTCTCTCCTCAGACAGTGATTGTGCAAACCTGCCCAGTGTGAGTCACAAGAACAAATTAGTAATAAGGCTTCATTAATTAATTATTAGCTTGATATATTAATAAAGTATAATAATATTAATTAAAATTATAATATATATGTACCTAGTGAGGGCCTCTTCATTGGTGCCTTCATCTAGGGCTGGTTCAAAAATCCCATTATCAAGATTCACCCTGGAAACAGGTTTATGCAGGAGACTCTCAGCAGTCTTCAAAAGTTCTTTCAAGTTCTTCTTTGTTGCCTTGTCTGTCGATGATGTGTGCCCACTTAATGTGTCATCCTACATTCAAAAACATGCGCTTTTGTTGGGCCGAAGAAGATATATATATATGAAGTATCGATTTCATTTTTGTAAGTATCGAACTCGACACCGGAGACTTAAGACTTCCACCATCGGGGGCGTCCCAATGCAGGATGAGGTCTAAGACGGTTCTTTATGTTTTGATCGTTTGAAAAAAAATTAATTACAAATGAGACATTATTTTATATGTAAAAAAATTATCTTAAATAATTCATTTTACGTTTTAAAATTCGCAAGTATAATCTAATTCAAATAACAAACTTTATATTATATTTATCCAAAAAAATAAAATTAATATTACTCCATAAAATAAGAAATAAAATTTAGTTTTCTGTATTTTTATGCAATTAATTTTTTCTGTTAACAACAAAACAAATACATTATTAACGTATTTAAAAAAAATTTAAATATGATTTTGCATAGAATTGTAAAAAGCCTAAATAATAGATATGGGCCTTCTTTGTAAAAAAAAAATAGTAACTCTATTAACGTTTGGGCCCTAAAAAAAAATAATAGCATTTGGGATAATAATTGATTTAAGCTATGTTTTGAGGTCTCAAATAGTTTAAAATAGATTATTATTTTAAACAAATTAATACATAAGTTAAACATATTTCAAATTTTGCGGGCCTTCCACAATATGAGTCTCAAGTTCTAGGCCTTACTCGCCTTGGGTTTGGGCCGGCCTTACCACCACATTCAGTAAGTAAAAACATCACTAGACTAGTAATACTCACTAAAATTAAAAGAGAGAAGAAAAAATAAAGTCAAGTTTTATATATAATTTTTTTCAAAATTATTACACAACGTTACTAATCACATGTCTCACTAATACAAAACTGACATATATTCAAATCTTTCTAAAGTTAAATCTTCTTTAATGAGAGATGTGATGAGTAAATATGTGACATATCACTTCTCGTATACTAAAAGGGTTTCAAATAGTTTGGAAACCTTTCTCTTTATAAATTTTTGTCCGACTTTTTTTCGTGAATTTAGAAATTCTTCATAACCAATGTTAATCTATAGGGCTATAGTGGATTTTTGTTCCTAAATTATTTGTACAACATTACTGATCCACATATTATATTGCGAGACACAGCCTGCTTATGTACGCCATTTTTTTTTAACTCGAATTTTCTTCAATTTGAGATGTGATTCATAAATATATAACGTATAAACAGAAAAGTTGATGAAATGTATATACGTACCTGAATACGAAGATAGTTGTGCTCACATTTAACAGACCTAAAAATCAAGGACATGTGAAGGTCGACCATGTCTCCACTAGCATATGTAAAAGCATCAACTAATGGGCAGTGACCATCTTTGTAAAGCCAGCCCAAGATCCCCCACTTTGCTGCCATTTTTGCATTGTATTTCTTCTCTTGCTTTGAAGTCCCAGTGCCTAAAGAAAGCACTAGATATTTTTCATAATACAGGCTTTGTGGTGCCGCCAGAGCATCTGGACTTCCCGGAAACACTGTTCCGGTCGGCTTCATCGCCAGCAATGCCTTCGATTTCCAGTTGATATGATCAAGTCACAAAAATATGATCGTACTATTAGCATCTTAATATTTATCGCCATAATTAACTCTGATAAAATTATAGGAAATTACCACCAATAACCCCTTATCACAAAAAAAATTCTACAATACTCCTTTCTTTATATTCTTACAATCTAAAGGAATTGGTTTTGGTATTTGCAATATTGGCCTAGGTATCTAAACAAGTGAGTAATCCTCTAACACCCATTTAGTTACTTTTTCAATGTTCGAGTGAGAAGAAGAAAAAGAGGAGGAGAAGAGCGAGAGACAAAAGAAGGGTCGAGTGTTTTGGACGAGGAGGAGAGAGGAAGACGCTGTAGTGATTTTAGGGTTTGAAAACGAGGATAGAGGAAGGCGGCGACGGCGGGCTTGGAGTTGCAATATTGACAACTATATATTGATGCCCTCAAATTTAAAAGTATCAGGTCAATCACTTATAGATTTTTTATTCTCAAGATTTAGGCTCTGACCACCCTCACCTAAACTCCTTTCCCTCCCAAAAAATTTTAAAACCGTTAAATCCGAAAAAACATGCACTCTTGATTTCGTTAAAGACGACAAACAAGTAATAAAATCACAATTTTAAAATTGTGTTTGGCCTTGGACAGTAAAACACTCAATGTTCTCTCATAGAAAACAAATAAAATAACAATTCTAAAAATTATATGGAATTGTCTTTATTTGTAAAAAAAAAAAATTGATTGTCACCTCTAAGTAAGTTTGATTATTGTTGTGTTCTTACTTCTTAATGTAGTTAATTATCTTTTGCATTGTTAAACGTTATTTGTTATTTGCTACCTATTCATAAATAATGGATATGCTTTCGGAAGAAAGGCCTAAACAGTCAATCACTTTTATGTTCTACTTAATTACAAAACCCACGGTATTAGGCTCGACTAATATTATAATTAAATATATTCTCTATTTAATTACAATATAAATTGATTTGTTGATGACCAGTTCATCAAAATCTTACAGGATTGTTTGCTGCCACCCCACCATCAACAAGGTGGAACTCCTTCTCATTTCCTCCTGAATCCTTAGTTTTGAAATGATGAGCTGGGAAATAAGTTGGAGCTGAGGAAGTACTTATACATATGTCTGATAACAGTGCATCCTCAGAAACATCCAACTCCGCCTGCATCACATATTCAACGTAGTTTCAAATCAAACATGTTTTTTTCCGACTAAATTTAACGTATTTTGAAGATAAAAAAGAACGCATTTCTATCGTAAGAGAATATGTTAGACATAAAAGGAAAGATACCAATACAATATTATCTCAATAAAATAGTAGGATTCGAACATATAAATTTTCTTCTATGTCTACCGGCTTCAAAATATCTAGAACTTGATGATGAGTTACATAATCTAATCAAATACAGTACACGAAACGAACCCTAAAAATGTTTTGTACGTACCTCAAAGGTTGAGAATGCATGGGGTTGCAGCAAGTTGATGTCAAATGTAGGCACAACAATTCTCGTCACAGTTTCATGCAATCGTCGATCTCCAAGTATCCTTCTAAGCAACTTTCTCAGATATTTGCCATCATATTTCGGTCGCCTCAAGGCTCTCATTCTCATAAGTAGTCCACTACATATACAAATTATAAGAAGTTAATTATATATAAATATCACATTACATAAATATAATTAAAAAAAATGGATTCTTATTATTATTAATTATAACCTGGATTGAGGAAATATTTTGGGGCAGTAGTTGAGATAGAAGGGAACAATATCTTTGGCCTGAAAGAGAGGTCGTTTTTTCTCATCAGGTGCAGCCAACATGGCTGTTATCAAGCCTCCGGTGCTCGTTCCGGCGATCACGTCAAAGTAATCGGCAATTCGAGCTTCTTCTCCATCAAGTTCCTGAACATTAAGAAGAAAATAATGTACATATGTACGCACATACTTAACGAATATGATTACGTTTTCTGAGTTGCATATGCATGATAGCGCGTGATTAATTAGTACATTTAATTACGTACTTGTAATTTGGACTCGAGAAAACTCAATATGGTCGCCGGGATAAGGCCTCGAATCCCTCCTCCATCAATGCTCAAGACGGTGATTCTATCACCATAGCTTGATGGATTGATTTCATGACGAAGAGAACGTTCCTCCATTTTTGTTCTTTTTACCTTGTTTGCTACTAGACCTAGAGATCATAATGTATAAATAGGCAAAGTTTCAAAAGTTCCAACCCAATTCCATGTGCTTGGCCAACTTAAATCATCATCAAATAGGTTGGCCAGTTCTGATATTTGGCCTTCTTACATATGTAAAAATCATAGACAAATTGAAGTATGAAACGTGTACAAGTCTTGTCGTTTATGCTAGTAATCAATGCGTCAGGATGAACCCATTTTATTCCTCTCTTTACATTGAAGGAACTTTCTACAAACATATATTATAATCAAAACCGTTTATTCTCTAAATCATCATTTCAAGATCATATTTGTAAAAATATCAATAAGATTGAGGGTTGTTTAATCATTCATATTTTGTAAACACATATGTATCAAACAAATCAACGGTGTTTGAATTAACAATTAAGATCGAGATGCAGGTGAAACGTCGATTTAGTTGATACATATGTATGACTAAACAATCTTCAATTTGGTTGATTTTTTGCATAGATGATCATGTAATAATGTTGTAGGAGTTTGACGCCTACGACTATGATATATGTAATTCGATAAATGAAAAAAATGGAACAAGGAGGTCACCTAGAGTGGGAAGTAAGTATATTAATTGCCCTTCTGTATATGTCATAATGTGATGCATAATTATATGTTACGAGATATAAATGCCAAAAGGCGGAGGTACGTAGTTTTTTTTTTTATACAACGATATTAGGGTAGGGGATATATGCCGTGGATATCAAGTTCATTTTATATAAGTACTGAACCAGAGACCTCAGATCCTCCACTGCACCGTGAATAAGAATATCACTAAACGGATAATACTAATAGCTACCCGGAAATAGGGTTTGAAAATGAAAGATAAAGAGAAGTTTTACAATTCACACATTACACCAAACTCGACCATGTATGGAAAAATTATGGCCAGATGATGAAGAAACCCGAAAGTAGATACATACTTTTTTCACATATCAATTGGTAACAGAATAGTTAGGTCAACTTTGAGCAAAGGGCAGCATGCCAAACAAAGTAACTTTTGTTTTTCAAGTAAGTGTATACATATATGTCTACAATAGGCTTGGGAGTTGTATACATACCAAACAATCGTATTGAATACTTTTGTCTTGGATAAATCACAGTTTGAGCAGTTGCTTACACGTTAAAAATGGCATAACACTCGTAGATTAGTTTAAAGTGTTTGTCACTAATATTACGATCTAATAGTATTTCTCTTTATTGTGCAGTGTGAGCTTTCGAGTTTGGCTTTCATAAAAAGTTAAATCGATACCTAATGAGTATAAGTTCCTCCTGAAGTTGTAGTATGATGGTAAATAATATTTCTCATATTGCGTATAGCGAGAGATTCCAAATTCAACTCACAAATTCCTAATTGACCTAGAAGTTAACCAAGACATAAAAAATATATATATTTGTATTAAGTACGATATTACTTAATTATAATTTACTCATTGTGTCTTAAATCTTCCTCTTCATTTGACAAAAAAAAATCTTCCTCTTCATAAAGTAAATATTTTTGTTTAAATAAAAAAACAAACATAACACATTGAGGACCATCCATACATACAAGAAAGATGCTTCTAAATTTGCTTTGTGATACGAACTTTGCAGTGATGATTTCATGGATACATCTATCTAATAAAATCACCATATGATGGTTGATATCGCAATTTGAAATTCAACTGTGATGGAATCAACCATAAGATGGTGATTCCATTAAATAGATGCATTTATAGAATCATTAGCCGAAACTTTGATAAATTTGTTTGATTAAAGGCAATCCTCTCTACTTTGTGACTTCATTTTTTAACCACAAACATTTGTTTTTTAACAACATAAATAGACATAATAATGAACTCATGTCATAGTCATAACGTACATACAAGTTGTGTAGCCAAACCCTTTAAACTTGTGATCAATTGGTTCAAAATTAGTCATTGCTTTTGCTAACCAACCTTACGAAAAATAGAAAAACTCTAATGGAAGTGACACCAAATCATAGTCCGAAAGACGTGGTTTGTACAAAAGGAGCCAAGTATTTTCCTTCACAAAACAAAATTGTTCGCAACTTTATTAGGGTTTTCAAGCTGTGGATCAATTATATATGACTTGCTTCAAGTTGGAAAATACTTTCTATCTTTTCTCTTTTTCTTGGACCAAAGGACTTGCCTTCGCTCAAACGTGAAAGCTACATGCATGGTGTTATGCCAGATAATTTACATGTGTGGCTAAAAGGAGGGAGAGAAGAAAAAGAGATTATCCAAAGCACAAAGACCATGTGAAAATCCTTTCTCTGTAACTATGAGCTTGAACAAGAATATAGGTGTATATGCAGTTAAAATGAATTACCTGAAACAATGGTAAAAGTAAAAACATATTTGCACTTCCAACTCAAATTTTTCACTTGGAAGATGCAGATATAGTTCCCTAACACTGAGTTAGTATCTCAGCCCCATCCTTGGTGATTAAAATGGTATGTTCAAACTGTGCTGACAAGCTTCCATCTGCTGTGACCACTGTCCAATTATCGTCCCACATTACGGGATCATAGCTACCTAGTGTCAGCATTGGTTCTGCACATAGTAATGAACATAAGAAATTTTGTAGTCTCCGAAAATAACAGAAAGTTTTAAGTAATCAAGATGCATTACCTATTGTGAAGGTCTGGTTTAACATCATTCGTCCGCTATCATTGTTCCCTACAAGGAATAACAAGTACCATTTCAACCCGAGTATGTACAGCTGCTGGCAGACATTCTAGAAGCACATTGTGTGTCGTGTCATAATCTTAAGCCACGTTTGGTGGATGGGATTCAATTGGATTGGATTGGATAACTCATCAAATTTTAATGTATGTTGATGTAAAAATGGATGATTTTCATTGTAAGCGGATTAGAGGGGAGTAGACATAGAAGGAAACTTATCCAATCAAATTCCGTCAAAATAGTAGGATTAGAAGAGGTAAATTTCCTTCTATGTCTGGTCTCATTTAATCCTCTCAATTAAAACACATACTTTATCACATTCAAGATACATTGAATTTGATAGTTATCCAATCCCACTCACCAAACGAGCAACAAATAATTTGTAGGACTTGCTTAAAAAACAGCCAATAACGGAGACATGAGTAGAATAAAGGTCAGAATTGTTACTGAAGTGTAGAACAACTGGATCAGCATGAAAAACGCGTCCAACCCCATGCCCAACGAACTGTCGAACAACGCCATAACGATGTTTATCTGCATGGTCTCTAATGAGGAGAAACAACCAGTGATTGTTAGGGCAAGAGAAAGTTGTCAAATCCATATGTGACTTATATATGCTGCATTTATGTCGGAGCTTACTGGATTGCTTTGCCAATTCTTTTATACTCCACTCCAGGCGCACATATTGAGATTGCCTTGTCAAGGCATTCTTTAGTTACCTACAGCAACGCTTCAAAAGTAAATCGAAGAGTTTAAGAAGTTAATCTTCACTTAAATACATGGAATTCCCCGAATTTAAAGGAAAGATCGCCCACCTGAACTAACTTTCTGGCTTCATCATCGACATCTCCACAAAAGAAAGTGCTTGATGTATCACCATGATAACCCTGTCAAATACAAATCCATCAGAAGGATATAGATACGTCAGCTTGAACTTGGAAAGTCACTGAAGATGTATTAAATCAGACAAAGTCTTAAAATGTGCATCTCAAGTCATTTTGTTCAAATTACGCATACTTTAATTAACTATACTCACATCTAAATAGACTGTAACATCAATGTTAACTATATCACCATCCTGCCAAAGGGAAACAGAAAAGATGTTATTTACATTTGACATGATTGATTACTTAGAACTTAGAAGGATAGAAGTTGTAGATAAGGAATTAAATTGAAGGGACCTCGAGCGCTCGGGAATCTGGTATTCCATGGCAAATACATTCATTCACTGATGTGCACACACTCTTTGGAAACCCACCATAGCCAAGTGGTGACGGGTAGGCCCCATTATCAATGATCATTTGGTGAACAGCTTGGTCAATTTCATCCGTCTTTATGCCTGGCTGCCAAACAGAAGCAACAATTAAAACTTTCAAAAAGAGGGTTAACCAACCTCTCCAATTTCATCCAATCACAGTCAAGAATCCATTTATAATCACTTATCAGTGAAGAAAGAAAATGGGCAATAGTTTGCAAAATCTTAAATGCATCATGCAAGTAGACTAGTACCCTACAAAGTGCACGGTACAGGAGGACAGTTGACTTTTTCAGGGTTTAGAAAGGTACAGGAGTCTGCTTTTCTCAGGGAAATTGCTTATTATGAACTGTTTACTTTTACTCCTTGTTCTTCAACTCTTTTTCATCCTCCAAATTGCTTTGCCACCTTTTAGTGTAGAATGTACATAGACTTTCCATTTGAGATAGTTTATAAGGATAGAATTTCAGACATTTGAATACGGTTTCAATAAATCTGCTATTTGAATGCTATTACGTATGAGTTATGTATGGCTCCTAGAATAATTGCTATTTTCAATGGCGTTGTTGCAAAAATAAATAAATAACGATTGCTAAGTACATGATTAACTAGCCAGAGGCAGAACAGTCACCTTGACCAAAGTCCCAGCATGTTCAAGAACTTGTGCTGCAAGCCTTCCAGAGGCTCTCATGCATTCTATCCCCTTCTCATCATGCACTTCAGGTCCACTCGCAATTCCAGGTGGCTTGTTGGATTCTACATATGGAGGCCTTGGTATATGTTCTGGAACAGGGCGATGAGGTGAAATTTTTCCAGGTCTTAGACGTTTGCGCTTGGTGTTTAGCACTTTATCTAAATTTCTACAAATTTCAACAAAATAGCCGTCACCTAGGAGTTTACAAAAGTGTGTCTGCATATGTATGTTCTCCTGGAATACATTGTGCAATTGAAATCCATGCAGGGGTCCAAAATTCCAGTCTAGAAACCTCAGTCATCATATAAAAACCCAAAACTAGTGCCATTGCGAGTCATCAAATAGATCAAAGAAGGTAGAAGCTAAAGCATAGTACTAAGCTATCATATGTACTGATTTGAACTTCTAAAGACGACACTTGTACAAAATGAGAGCCAATTGGTATAATTCATTTGGTGAAGAGCTTAACAGTGACCAAAAGTACATGAAAAAGTTACGCCTATGTTGTGTGTGCTTGAGTCTATGTAAATCATGTGAGCGCACAGAATGTTGCAAGTCGTACCTCCCATTGAACAAGAGGTTGGTCAAGCCAGAAAATCTTTTGGATAACTGCATTGACACATGCTTGCTTCCTGTGTTAAGAAAAAACAAAGGAAAAACAATGATCATCACTAAAATTTATAACATCCATTTTTCGCATTCCAACCCATTTCATGCGAATACTAAAAACTCAAAATGACATATATGCATGACTTCTAAGCTGATTCAAATAACCTTACAAAAAGAACCAAAATCAGATGAAAACAAAAAATTGCACATAACATTGAAACAGAAGTTGCACTTACCATTCCCTCACTCTTACAAAGCTTGCCTTCTGACCTTCCCTGCTCTCTCTCTCTCTCTTCCTCTCCCACCCCACCCCCACACACAAACACACTCTCCCTTCAAGTGTGCGTTTTAGGCTCATTTTCTCTTTTGCTCTGGGATGGGCCTCGCATAGCTCATTATTATGCCGGAAAGTACCCAAATTAAATTTGAGAAATCCTGCCTAATTAATTAGTTGCACAAAATGAAGCTCAGTCACACAGACTTACGTAATGGACCAAGTTCATACAAAGCTTTTGAACCCAAAGCACCTATACGTCTATTATTAGATATTTCACTTGTCTAGTATCGAAATTCAAACCAACTATTTCCTGATGGTTTCACCAATCCCCGGGATTCCATTTGCTTTCTCACCTGGACAGCATCATCCCATCTTCCAGTTCTTGCATATATATTTGACAGGGTGACATAGTGCCCAGCATTTTCTGGTTCCAACTGAACTAACTGTTCAGCAGCAACCTTTGCGACGTTATCATTTTGATGGGCTTGGCAGGCAGCTAACAAAGCTCCCCACATACACTTATTAGGCTCCAAAGGCATCCTTTGAATAAAACTAACTGCATCTTCAAGTTGACCATCACGTGCCAACATGTCAGCAATGCAAGCATAATGTTCCGTACTTGGGATGACGCCGTACCCCTTCCTCATACTGTAGAAAACTTGAAGGCCTTCATCGAGAAGACCTGAGTGACTACAAGCTGACAAAAGAGAAGTAAAAGTTACAGCGTTGGGGCAAATTCCTGAATGATTCATCTCCTTCAGAAGGTCAAGGGCAGCTCGACCAAGCCCATGCATTCCAAAGCCTCCTATCATCGAGTTCCATGACACTAAATCCCTGTTGACCATGTTTGAAAACACAGAGTATGCAGATCCAATGCATCCACATTTGGAGTACATGTAGATCAGTGCGTTCCACACCGGAACAATCAATCCAAACCTATTTTTCCTAATGAAGGCATGGATTTGTTTTCCAAATTTCAAATTGCACGTTGGCAAGACAGTGGATATTGTCGTTTGGTCAAAGTGGACCCGTGCTTTTTGCATTTTTCTAAAACATTCAAGTGCCAAATCCTCCAGTCCTAAATCAATAAAACCAAGAATCATGGCATTCCAAGAAATAACATGAGCTGCGTTCATAAATCTAAATACATTTGTAGCATCCTGAATTTTATGGCAGTTAGCGTACATTGTCAACAATGCAGGGCCAGCTGATTCATAAAATGCAATGGATGATTCCATTTTTATCCCATAACCGTGGATTTCTTTTCCATTTAACAAAGACCCCAGATGCCGGCAGGAGACAAGGACAGTAGAAAGAGAGTCCAAATCAGGGTAGACCATGCTGCTAGCCATCATATCCCTAAAAATCCTCAAGGATGCTTCATGAGTCCCAAGTTTTGAATATCCTGATATCAAGGTGGTCCATGAAATGATATTAGGCTCCTTAATCTGTTCAAAGATTCTCTTAGCCTCGTTACAATGCCCTATCCGGCAATAAGCATCCATTACCGTATTCAAAGTGACAATGTCAGGCTCAAAACCATCCGAATTCATACAATCAAATAGTTCTACAGCCAATCCAGAAAACCCATTACACACATATCCAGAGATCATTGAATTCCATGACAACAAATCTCTTCCCGCCATCTCATCAAAAACCTGTTTAGCACTCCCAATATCCTCACATTTCGAATACATATCAATCAATGAATTTCCAACTTGCAAATTAAGCTCAAACCCACATATGATCACGTCTTTGTGAACCAAACTTCCCACTTTTAAGCATAAGGAATGTGCGCATGCCTTTAAGACCTTAGGAAACACATATGCATCAGGAAAAACGCCATTTAAAATCATTTCACCATATGCTCCCACACATTCTTCATACATTCCATGCCTAGAATAGAATCCGAGGATCCCGGTCCAAGCAAAGACATTTGGTTTTAACAACTTGTCAAACAACTTCTGGGCAGAAACCAAATCATCACAATCAGCATACATTTGGACTAACTTGGTGACTAGGAATGGGTTTTGATCCAAGCCATATTGTATAGCCATTTGATGGACATGTTTTCCTTGATTTAGAGACTTTGATTTGTTGCATAGTTGTAGGTAATAGTTAAGCTCAGAAGAAGACGGTGCTTTGTTATTGGTTGTGGACAAGATTGACATCGCTCGCTGAGCGCACCATACTCTCATGTCCTTTAAGATTTTAGCATGGTCAAGGTCAGTGCCAAATGGAACTGTGAAAAGAGAATTTGGCGAAAATTCAGACTGTTGAAGAATGAGACTTTACTAAGCACACTAAAATTCAATCCCCCACCCCACCAAAAAAAACAATAATGACCATCACTATTTTCACTTTATTCTCGTGTGTGAGACTCTTTTCGATTCTTAAACACTATTGGGGAAACAGAGCAACAATTGTACCATACGGCATAAATTTTGGTAGCTTCAAGACAAGGGCTCAATAAGGTATTAAGGTCCATTCATTTGATACCAAAGATCCCCACAATTTTTTCAGTTCACACAATCAGAAACAAAAAAGCATTAAGGTAATTTTATATGGTATATTGCAGTTCTTGTAGCTACAAAAGCAGTCTCAAAAAATCACTACAAACTAAATCACTAGCAAGGACAATTTTGCATCGTTTGAATTAGCTGGCCCAAATAAACTTATGAACAATGGCATAGATGAAAACAAAATCTGAATCAGAAATGTTTTACTATCAAATTAAGAAGGAAAACTAAAAGAAAATAAAAAGAGGAATAACCAAGACCTGGGTTGTGTCTAATGGACTAATTTTGTACCTTCAAGAGCTCACTTCAGTATTAAGGGTCATTCATTTGGTACTAAAGACTCCAACTTTATTTTTTTCAGTTCAAGTCAGACAATTATAAACAATACAACACTAGGGTAATTGTATGTGGTATATCAAATTCATACCCTATAAAAGCAGTCTCAGAAACCCAACAAGCTAGACTAACTACAAATTCTAACAGCATCCATTAATCACACTAACGCCCATTTCATACACATACGAACCAAACATGGATGAAAAATAGAGCACATACAAACGATAATTGAAGCTGAAGCTGAAGCTGAATCAGAAATGTTGAAACTCTTAGCTAGAAAAGAATGTAGAGAGAAGGAGTAAGGCACCTACCTGGGTTGTAGCGGAAGAGTTGATGAAGAGGCTGCGATGAGTGCGATGAGTGAAACAAGGTGTTACCCACAAAAGAGGAGAGGATTGTGGGTTGCACTACACGCATTGCGCTCGCGCTTACCATTTTCTCTTTTGCTTTACACTCTTCGCGGCTTCGGCTTCTCTGCCCTCCTCTCTCCCTCTCTCTCTCCCCTTTTTATCCGTTAATTCTCCTTTTCTTCTTTTGCTCTGCAGCGGGCATGGCTTTGTGGCCACAAGGTGTTGTGCTGAATATGTGAACATCATTAGAAGGTATGAAGTACAAGCCTGGTAACATGGGCTTTCTAGATAGAATCAAGCCCATTCTAAACTTTTCACAAAGTATGACTGAGAGATGCTATAATTAGGGTTAAGTTGAGGGATTCACTTAATAGCCATCAAACTTACCTAAAAAAGCTTAAACTCAATATTAAATTTACGATGAAATTGAGTTAAAATACCCTAATCACTCCCCAATTCCAACAAAACCTTCATCATATCTCCTCATTGATGGTATTCACTCCAAACTCAAATGATGATGGTAGGTTCCCTTATCTTCTTCTCTTTCACTCTGAGAGTTCATGTCAAAGGTAGGAGTTGGCGAGAGATAATTTTAACCCAACTCTGCCATAAATTCAATATTCAATTTAACTTGTTAGATGAATTTACCTTTATTAAGTAAATGTCAACTTAAACTCTCATTATAGCATCTCTCAGTATCTATAAAGTATGTAATAGTTCTATTCATGTTGGAATCGAGTCGGGTTGATGTACCGTATGACACATTGACACCCTTAGTAATAAAATATGTCACGATTTTGATTATAAAGACATTATCATATTGTAAGTCCACTCATGTCAAGGTGACCAACTATTATGATCATTGGATTGCATTTTTGTAAATGATCTATTTTTGTAAATATATTTAGTTCTTACCACAAACCTATATACATAAATGACTAAAAAGTTGTTACATGTTGAGTGAGGCTAACCCTAGCATTTTCTCTAATCTTGGGCCTCACAATTCTCATTTTGATTTCCAAATGCCGTATGATTTGTCGTCTACAAACTACCACCAAAAAATGACTTGGTGGAGTGAAGTGATCACATTTTGAATCCATAAGTAACAAACCAAACAAAAAGATAACGTATAATCCAAGCATCAACTTCAAATCAATCCCTTCTCACCACATATGTCAACACCACCATGTGCCTCAACTTTCTTCCTCCTCTTCTTCTATTCTTACCAAGAGCTTCCTCTCAAACTAATGGCAATTTGGTTCAGTTCGATTCAAAATCACATATTTTTAACACAATAACTGAATCAAACCAGTCAAATTGATTTATTTTGGTCGATTTGTACGGTCCAAGCAACTTGTGTGATTCCAACGTTTTTGTTAGAAATTGTGGTATCTTGCTTTCCATTCAGCTGCTAGTGCTACAGTTTAGTTATATTCATCTACCGTATATAATGGAAATCTCAAATATCAGATTCTACACTCGTAAGAATGATGTCGATATTTAATGTATACGTCCTTTCTCGCAATAACATTGTTTAAAATTTTATGAAAATTCTTACTTAAGAGAAAGATGCCAATGACAATGAGAGGACTTGTTAGAGTCCAAAAACACACACAGAGAATTAGAGGACATTTTGGAGGTAAATGGTTAAAAGATAAGTGATAGCGGGCCCTATGGGCCTGGTGGGCCTTCGACGTACGCAATTGATACTCTTCACGGCATGCCCACATAAAATATTGTCGTCAAGCCCATGTAGCGACGACGACGACATGTCATTTTCAAACTCCCATTGGTTCTCAAAGACGACATGTTTTTTGGAATCCGAGGCTCTGAAATCTGAAAAGCATTGTGTGAGCCTGAAGAAGAAGGATATATTTTGCAGTTTGCACTAATAGTCTACCTGATAGTGGGCCTGGCCCAGATCATGGGGCCCACCGATGAAGAGGCTCAAAGTGACGGCCCACACCCACGTGTTCGAATTTTAAAGCATTACTTTACGATTCCCGTCCCCACGCTTTGCTTGACAATGGTTGAGTACGAGTGGCACGTTAAAATTCTCCTATATTTAAGATGGGATTTCAAATAGAATAGTACTACGGTTTAGTACTAATTTTCTTTATTGTTAAATGATGGAATTTAAGTTCGTTTTTTTTAATTGATAAGAATATATTTATGTAAAATTCGATATATGTATTATTTTTAATTTAAAAATAACATTATCAGTGTCATTAAGTATTCGACTCAACACAAATATACATAATTTTTGTCATTTATATTAGTCGCAGTTGAGAGATCTCACTTACAAATAAAAAATAATTTATAAAGGAGAATTCCAATGGAGATTTTCTGGTGATTTCTTGGGTTGGCATAATCCTGTTGGGAAGCTCATTAATCCCAGTTGGCCCGAAGGGGATAAGTTTTGGATTGATAATTAGCCCAGCCTTAGAGTCTGCACGACGGTCCTCGAGCCCCCCCTTCTCGCCCGCTCAGTCTTCTCCTGCCAGGTGTCGACTTGTGTGATTCTATTTAGTTTCCCAGAGATAAACCGTTTGTGATTCCCTACCTCTGCTAGCTTTTGTTTGGTCATGATGAATCTACAAAACACAGTCCAAGAGCCCTACTTCAGTGGCCAAGTTTTCACGGTTATGCGAAGAGTCGCGACAGAATTGTGGGAGGGATTCGATGTTCTCTTGCTGGAAAAGTTAATTGGGATCTTAAGCATTGCCTCTTTTGGGCGGGATGGCTTTCTGCGGTATTCCAAGCGGTCTATCTCTGAGATTGATGCCGGGGATAAAGCTAATGATGGCTCTGCGCACCATACCTGGTGTAGGTCTCTCTCTATCATGTCATTTATTACAATCGTTTGGTATTCCGATAGCCCCCTTTGGAAAGGCCCAAAACCAAACCTAATTCGAATCATAGAGCTGCGACACAATCAAAACCGAAAGAACAAAGTGTCGAATTGAATCGTACCAGTCTCTACTAGGGTTATTGTTCATTTTTGTACTTGATGTTTTATTTTCAAATTAAAAAAAAAAAAAAAGAATAATAGTAGGAATTCTTTTTTAAGTCCTAGCTGTAACGACCCGAAAATTTAATTATTTAATTTTCGTAAATTATTTTATAAAATGACGAAATTACCCTTGGTTATTTAAGAGGCTTGAAAGTCAATTTTTGTTTTGAGACACTTTTGGCTGTATTTCGGGGATCGTTGCGTAGGTCTCGAACTCACGAGTTCGTAGACAGGCAGCACGCGAAAAACGGAATTCGTGTGAGAGAGTTGTGGGTTTAGATCGTTTATGGGCATTTTGGTAATTTGGGCTTGGGTAGATATTTTTAACCCAAGTAGATCATATTCTCCCATTTTTCACTCTCTCTCTCTCCGGACTCACCCCGAACCTTTGCGACCAAAAAAAAAACCCAAAAATTACAACTTCGATTCAAGGCAAGATCAACCATTCTAGTTCCACTAATCGGATTCTCCTCCTTCCCACGGTCACAGACATACCAACCATCGAAGGAGGCAGCCGAGGGAGACACCGAACCGAGGAAAGGAAAACCGAAACCTTTCGATCGATTTTCCGGCCAACACAGATATGGGTTTCGTGTTCATAGTTCATTTCTGAGTTCCTAGGTTCGAGTAGATGGATTTAGACGTAAAATTCGTGAAAAACGGTTGAGTTTTGAGGAAGTTAGGAAAATTTTAAGCTCGGTCGGCAATGGAGTTTTCCGACGACGACGGACTACGGCACACGGCGGCGCGGTCATTTTCTTCCACGACTCTCTGGTGACTCCGGCTACTGGTTCGATCGGAGGGGAAGGCACGTGGACGCCACCTGACAGCCATGTGGGTGCCACCTGGTGGCCGAGTCAGCGCCGAGTCAGACCAAGTTGGCGCGTGGGACACTGTAGCAAGTGTGTGGCGGCGCGTGGGACCAGTTCTTAGGTCACGGCGACGCGTGCGGACAAGCTTTCGACGTTCCGGATCTGTTGGCTCATGTTTCGGTTTGATCGGACGTCATTTAATAGTAGTTTCGGGCGTCCGAAGTTGCTGCGTTTTTAGGGTGATGCAAGCGGACCTTCCGAGGTTTAGGGAGTCTAAATGTAGGGTTATAATTATAGTTGGTAATCCCGATTATTAATTTTGACAAGCGATACTGCTCTAGGAACTTCAGAGGAGCGTACGGCTCGAGATTGAGCTGATTTGGACATGTGGTGAGTGGACTTAGGTTTATAAATTATAATGCATGCATAAAGGTATATTTGATTTAAATTCTATTATGTATTGCTTTTGACAAATTTCTGGAATTGAGAAATTGTTACTGGACACGGGTTTTCAATGTTACAGTGAAACTAATGTTTTGGGATGTGGCATGGATTTTTGGACTATGTTTTTATGTCTTTTTGTTGTGATAAATTTTGGGTCCATGATTTTGGGTTTCGACCCGTATTTGTGATTTTAGTGGATTTGGCCATAAATCGGTTTTTCAGTGAATTTGGCCTAAGCTAGAAAACAAGGATTTCAAAACTTGGATTTTGGTTTTCACTGGATTTTTGTCCCCGATAGTCAAAATTTTCTCCGACTAGCGTTGAGGGTCTTTCTCCGCCAGATCGTTGAGGGTTCTCCGACGCTAGTGTCGAGGGGTATTTTCTCCACCAGGTCATTGAGGTTGTCTATGCGTAGTACATGTTTCTGCACAACTCGAGGTATATCGGGTGTGTGGAGGGTATCGAGCTACGGCTCGGGATTTCATTCGGAAAACAGTGGGATATGTTTTTATGTATATTTTGTGTCAAGGTCGGTTTACATGATTTTAAACTCCTTTGATGAGGGTTTTCAAAGCAAGGTTGTGGACCACATAATGTTTTCATTATTCGGGTTTTCGTGGGTCCCATCAAGTGTTTTAACAAAAGATGAATTTTTTGGTTGGTTTTTGGATTATCTATATATTATATTTATATACAAAGGGATTTTATGTTATGCATGCAAGGTTTTACTCGTAGATGGGGGAAATGTATGTTTTCCTAGGAAATGATTTTTAAATGATTATTTTGTCCACTCACAACTTTCGTGTTTTAAATCCCCTCCAAGCTGTTGTGTTGACGTGGGCATATCCAGAGGCGGAGGCATTAGTTTTTCAACTGCGCGTTTACTTAGACTATCGAGTAAAATACTTATTTTCTGTATTTATTTATCCTACCTAGATGCTCTGATAAGTCTTTTGGATTGATTGTAAAATTGTGGTTACATTGTTGGATGGTTGACCTTATTGAAATTTGGAGTGTTATCTGATCCTTAGTCTGACAGGTGGAAGACGGTTGACTATTCCTTAGGGAGAGATTCTGCCGGATTTTGGTAGAATTCTCATAATTAATTGGAAGGACTTAGGGTATTATGAGAATTTCTTTAGATTGTCAGACGAGAGCAGGGTTCTTCCCGGGTTTCGAGGGGAAATTCGGGAAGGGTCATGTCACTAACCTAGATTTAGTGCTCCATTATGAGTAATAATTAATAATAATAAAATAAATAGTAATAAAAATAATATCAATAATTAATTGATCAAAAAAATATCAATAATTAATTAAAATAAAATAATAAATAATTATGATAATAATAATAATATACATAATTAATATTTATAATATATAGATATTTCTGATCAACTAGTATAATATAATCCTGCCTAAATAATATAATTGGCATTTTTATATGGTGAAGCTCCAAACGTCTAATTACATAGTCAGTCTATATGATGGACAAATTAGTCTATCTAACTGAAATAGTCAGTACAATACGACGTACCAAATGAGGCCATAAAATATGTAATATTCTTATTCATGTTGGAATCGAGTCGGGTTGATGTATCGTCTACATTGACACCCTAGTAATGAGATATACCACATAATGAATGGAAGGTTTTGATTATCAAGATGTTAATACATTATTAATCCACTCGTCTCAAAACGATCAACTGTAATGATCATTCAATTGCACTTGTATGAATGATTTGTAAGTATAGTTATATTTGGTTCTTACGATGCCTATACACATAAATGACTAACCCTAGCATTTTCTCAAATGTTGGGCTTCACAATTCACATTTTGATTTCCAAATTCCGTATATTTTGTCGTCTACAAACTACCACCAAAAAATGAGTTGATTGAGTGAAGTGATCACATTGTGAATCCATAAGTAACAAACCAAGCAAAAGGATAACGTATAATATTCCAAGCATCAACTTCAAATCAATCCTCATTTCTCACCACATATGTCAACAACACTCAACACCACCATGTGCCTCAACTTTCTTCCTCCTCTTCTTCTATTCTTACCATGAGCTTCCTCTCAAACTAATGGCAATTTGGTTCAATTCGATTCAAAATCACATATTTTTAACACAATAACTGAATCAAACCACTCAAATTGATTGACATTTGTACGGTCCAAGCAACTTGTGCGATTCCAACGTTTTTGTTAGAAGTTTTGGTATTTTGCTTTCCATTCAGCTACTAGTGCTACAGTCTAGTTATATTCTTCTACCGTATATAGTGGAAATCTCAAATATCATATTCTACACTCGTAAGAACGATTTCGATATTCAATGTATATATTCCTTCTCGCAATACCATTGTTTAAAATTTTATGACAATTCTTAGTTAAGAGAAGGAGGCCAATGACAATGAGAGAACTAGTTAGAGTCCAAAAACACACACAAAGAATTAGAGGACATTTGGGAGGTAAATGGTCAAAAGGTAAGTGATAGTGGGCCCTATGGGCCTTCGACGTACACAATTGATACTCTTCACGGCATGCCCACATAAAATATTGTCGTCAAGCCCATGTAGCGACGACGACTACATGTCATTTTCAAACTCCCACCGACTCTCAAATACGACATGTTTTTTGGAATCCGAGGCTCTGAAATCTGAAAGCAACGTGTGAGCCTGAAGAAGATGGATATACTTTGTAGTTTGCACCAATAATTAATCTGACAGTGGGCCTGGCCCATATCATAGGGCCCACTGATGAAGAGACTCAAAGTGACGGCCCACACCCATGTGTTGGAATTTTAAAGCATTACTTTACAATTCCCGTCACCACGCTTTGCTTCTGATTGACAGTGGTTGAGTACGAGTGGCACGTTAAAATTCTCCTATATTTAAGATGGGATTTCAACTAGAATAACACTACGATTTAGTACTAATTTTCTTTATTGTTAAGTGAAGGAATTTAAGTTCGATTTTTGTTGTTGATAAGAATATATCTATGCAAAATTCGATATAAGTATCATTTTCAATTTAAAAATAACATCATCGGTGTCATAAAATATTGAACTCAACACAAATATACATAATTTTCGTCATTTGTATTGGTCGCACTTGAGATATCTCACTTATAAATAAAGAATAATTTCATTAAACTATAACCCAACTGACATATTGATTTATTTATTTTATTTTATTGTCAGAATTAATTGCATATTAATGTATCACAACATAAAACAAAACAAGGGAACGAGTTGCGAGGGTCGCTTTGAATTACAATTTCTATCGAGACGGATAGAATTCTTTTGCGGACGACTTAAATACGCAACACGGTATTGTAAAGGGTACAATAACTTTACTGCCATAATCCATTGAGATTTAACCTTGTGTCGCTTCCTTTCGTTCCTAAAGAAAACACACAAGTTACATAGTTAGGGTTGGGAGCCAAACTATGGTTGATTTCTTGCAGAGCCACTTAGTACTACGGTTTAGTGGTATTCGTTTTTATTCGTTATGTGAAAGGCCTCGAGTTTGACTGAGCAAGGTCGATATTCATTGTTTATAATGTAATACTCTCTCTCATATTATTGGGTAAAAACGGTATATTTCTAGCAGCAAATTAATGTCTTAATTTCTAAAGATTTTCACATCCTATAACTATAAATATTTTTTAATATATTACAGAATTTTCGGTGTATTATTAAGCTTATGATACATTTAATATTGGAATTAAATGCTGTCGTATTTTATTGATTTCGGATCAGTTACATTTAAACAACATCGAAACTGACTCAACACCATCCAACTCAAAAGGTTTAAAGCATAATGATGAGAGTTAGGGCCTCACATAAGCTTGATTATATATGATAAGCTTTCCATTTATGTGACAACCTTTTTTTCATATGTGATGATCTTTAGATACATATAATTGGATCCAAAAGAAAAAGGAGGACAAATATGGTTCACAATTGGCCCTACCTCTCTTCTTTTTTTGTTGGATTGGCCCTACTTCTCAAAACACACCATTGAAAACAACTTGAGTGATAAATAGACCACAGAATTTATGATTAGAATCCAACCAAGTGAATAAGACGTGACTAATTAAAGAGTTTCCCATTTTCAACAACTCGCATCTTTGAAGGATAGAGAATCGGGTGTGAAAATGTGTGTTTTGACGCCGTTAGATACGTAATATGTTATATGTGTGTACAGTTATAAAAAATACATTAAAAAATATAGAATAAATACGTATTATAAAGAGAAACATAAGATCGATAAGCATCTAATATGTGCTATAAATTTAGGTCATGCCATCTTGAGAATGGCCCCCATTTAGCTCAGCAATTTTCGTTGTAGATATGATTCCAAGTGTTTGAGAAGATGGAGACTTCAAGTAGATGCCAATGAAGAAATAAACCTAGCTCGTATGTTTCAAGGACTGCAGTCACAAACACAGACGCATTGCAATCGACCGACACCAAACCCTTGCTCGCTGCGTTTAATGTGGACTTCCTGCGCCTCGAGCTGCGTGCTTCCTCCTTTTAATTTACTTATTACAGAAAAACAATATAATACGCTGCGTTTAATGTGGACTTCCTCGCACTACCTGTCAATCATAGAAAGTGGGGCTCGGGAGGGTATCGCCTTAATAGTTTCCGATACTTATATAAGAGGTCATTTTATTAGCATAAAGATAGGATAGTCAAATTATCTTTTAAAAAAGGAAGCCTCTTGTATCTAAATAAAAAGGAGATGTGTAATAAACATCTTGTGTTGTCGAGCTGACACATGTCTTTGTGTAGTCGAGTAGCCACATGGATGACTAGATCAGTAGGCTTTGTTGGCCTATATAGGTGTCTTTGATGTGTGCCCAGCCGGTCGACGAGAATACCAAGTCTGCGATTGAGCTGGTCTCATAAGGATTTGCTTAGTGTACCTTGTCGGCAGTCACTGATCGATCAAATAAGATACAAACACTCATTCAACCGGTCTAAGTGACTCACGGCAATTTAGTTAGTTGGTTCGAAGATGGTCCAAAAAGCTAAGTTGGTGATATAGAGGTGTGGTTAATTAGTAAGGCAAAGAACTTTCTTGCGCCAGCCAAAACTAGCTTAAGGACAAGTCCAAATCTCCCAAGAGAGTACCTAGTTCCAAATGGACCACAACGTACACACTAGGTGGAACTCATCAAGGCCTTTTGCCCACAAGGAAGATCCTTGATCGATTTTTAACTTGTTTTAATAAAATCCCACTACATATTTGGTCGTCGCACTCACTTGTTTTATTTATGCATTTAGATATATGGGTTCTTTTTTCATGGACCACTCCATTATTTCATTTTTTTAAGTTATCAAGAAACTCTAAATTTAAATGTTGAATCATTTTAAATTCATTCGTGTGAGGTAAAATTTTCGGAAAACTAGTGTAAGTAATAACCTACGTATCACAATTCCTTACTTAAATTTTAGTTCAATCTCACACAAAATTAATCAACACATAGACGCATGTCGGTTTTTGGTAAATACCACGAGGTGTGACTAATCACCGTTCAGGGTGCGGCTTCCCTTTGGCTACAAAGTGCTTCCAGCGAGTTTCGAACTCCTGCCAGTTAGTCACCAAAATTTAACCTTTTAAAAATGACAGTTTACCAACTGCAACACATCTTATCGTTATGCATGTCAGTTTTAATCCCTGAATTAAGTTAGCTTACTTGTGTGCCCTACACATGTGATCAAAGCCCCTAAATGGATGATGAAAGTGTGTGTGCTTTTTTAATTTTTTTTATTTAAAAGGTCATTTTCAATCATTTTTCTCATTTTCTTATACTGTTTCCAACATCTTGCATATAAAATTGACGGATATATTCTCTAGCCAGAATTTGATAAAGTTTGAATTTGGGAGGGAAAAGCATTTTCTAGCATTATCTCATAACCCTCTAATAATGGGGTTGGCTACCATCTTCATTTAATATATGCACACATGATAAATATATATTATCTTACTAAAAAAAAATCAGCATGGATTAACATACACCTGTTTCATGATTAACCTATACAACATTAATAACTGTCATTTAGATATGAATTTATATTAGTATTTCTAATATACAAAATTAATATAGAATTTTATGATTTGTAATCGAGAGTATTATTTTACTTTCGCCCTCGGCTTCAAAATTAATATATTAATATATATATATATATATATATATATACTCATATTACAATTACATACCAAAGTAAAGTTAGCATTTCCCTAATAACAACTATATATTACAATTTCATGCCCAAGTAAAGTTAGCATTTCCTTGATAACTGTTATCATGATTCCAATGGCTGGTCCTTAAAACTATTACAAATATCTCATTATCGATGTATCATCTCTATTTAGTCATCATACTATTATCTGAATAATGCTACCAGGGGCGACCCTGATATTGGGTTGACAGGGCAATCGCTTCGTGCTCAAAATATTAAAAGCCCCAAAAAATTTTGAACTCATATATATATATTATGTGAAATTAAATTTGTTTGATTTAGAATTAAAGAGGAAAACAAATATGGTTTTTTTTATAAATTAAAACATAATTTTTGAAGAAAAGAAATTAATTAAAACATATTTGATTTAGCATAAAGAAAAACAATGCTTTAATTACTTTCCTTTATAATGGAGTTGCACGTCTATTTTCAGAAATACATCTTCTTAAGTATTATCTTTATTAATCACTGTCATTTAGATATGAATTTGGATTAGTATAGACACCGCCACACATTCCTCCTCCACCGCCACACATTCCTCCTCCACCGCCACATGATGCGAGCCTTTTGCTAAAGTCGCCAGACTTTTCTTGATGAGAAGATGCTAGTTTTCTGCAGCCACAGCCAAACACTCCTCAATTGCCACACGATGCGATATTTTTGCTGAAGTTGCCAGATTGTTTTTGCAGAGAAGATCCAAGCCCGCCAAACTCCTTTTTGCTACAGTCGGCAGTAAATCCATTCCGGTCTTTTAAACCCGTCTTGAAATATTTAATAATTGAAGAGCTTGATCGAGAAAGATAATTCAAGAGTTTAGATTTCATCTCACGCACACCCAGACTTAATTACATAAAATCCAAGCAATTAAACTCACTTTATTACCCTCGTCATTCTTACCTAACAGGCCACAACCACATTTACCTGAATAAACGAATATAAATATGCCTTTGGAGTTGGAATATGCCTACATTAACTTCTTATTTGTTTTTTATCCATTTTAAAAAAATACATTTCTTAAATATTATATTTAATCACTGTATTTAGATATGAATTTGGATTAGTATTTCTAATATACAAGATTAATATAGAATTTTATTATTTGTAATCGAGGGCATCATTTTGCTTTCGACCTAGGCCTCAAAGATGTTGGATCGACCCTGGGTTGATGTGCCTAATGAGTAGTACTTGGTCAGTCGAATGAAGTAATACGAACAACATTCAACATTTATGAGATATTGTCATGTATGTTGTTGACCCACGTACATTATATGATAATAACGTACCAACACATTGTTACGATGAATCCACTTAAATTATAACATGTACCGAACAATCGGCAGAATAAATTATTATGCTTCTGTACAAGATTCCCATTGGCACACTTGTGACAGGAAGATAAACATGAAGCAGTCGTTGTTGGCCATGAAGTCAAATTGTTTCGAATCACTTTGAAAAGAAGACATAAAAGACATGAGCCGCAAAAGTTCATCTACCTCATCATCACTTTTAAAAGGAGAGAGTGAGAGAGAGAGAGAGAGAGAGAGCACTGATCAGATGGGGTGGGGGTCCTAAAACTGTACCCTAGCTCCGACTTTGGAAAGAAAAAAGAAGTGCTTTCACAGAAACCCAATGGACCATTCAACCACTGTCACCCAAGACATGCATGTTGATGTTGTGGATCAAAAGCGAGCTCTCTCATGTATGTCTTCAGTTCATTTCTTCAATTTTATGTTTTGTTATTTAGGGAAACATTATCTAAGATGCACCTTATTGTATGCGCCTCAAGTATGAAAATTCGGCGTTCTGTCCATACCTCACAAGGTAAGAAGGAGTAAACAAGGGACTCACAAAACATGCAGAGGGATCAAACAGCTAACTATGTTTAAATTTACAGGTACATGTCACTTACAGTTCTTCCCTTGCACCAACTCCTTTATTCTCCTGGAGATTGGCCACATAAGAATAACTCAAGAGATTTCGAACCCAAAAGCTTGTGGCCTCACCACTGGACCATAGTCATTTCTTCAATTTTACTCTTGAGATTCCTCATGATCATTATTTGCTTGCTTTATCATCACTTTCTTCATTTTCCTTTGCTTTTTTTATCGATCTCTTTTCTCCATTTTCCTTTTCTCACTGGTTTAGCATCATAAAGAGATAACAAAGCTTAAAGTTGTTCAGTCATCCTTTTGGGTTTTTGTCTTCTAACTCTAGCTAGTCTTTGCGTATGACTCTCAATATTTGAAACTTTTGTATCTAGTCTTCCCGCTTTTTCTTTTTTTCAAAGGAAAAATATATATTTTATGATAATGTTAAACGTGTTATGATGTGGATGGTTTTATTTATAAATTGTTTAATTTACTTGTAAAAGTAAAACTATTATGCAAATAAATAGGTATCGATTGAGAATAATATTTTCGATTTTTCGAATTGGGGGGGTTTGTATATGTAAAGAGATGCATGTTAGGGTTTATTTTAAACTGTTTTTTTGTTAGTTGTAAAGAGAAAATATAAGACGTTATGGTTTTTTTTTTTATATATATACAATGATATTAAAGAAAGGGGATTAACAATATACACATTAGATATCGACATCTCACTTTATGAGAGTAGAACCATAGACCTCCCACATAATTTGCGGAGAAGAAATATCACCAGCCATAACCGAGGGACGAATATATACATTGAGCATCGATCTCGTTTTTTATGAATGTCTAATCCGAGACCTGAGACGTCCCACTACATAATAGGTATGAATACCACTAAACTAATAATATTAGTGAAAGAATTATTAGTATTATACATGTGTTTTTTGAAGTATTTAATTATTTATTTATTGTTGTATTTTCCTTGGGTAGTTTAGAAGAGTAAAGTAAGTAACTTATTAAACCATGATTAGCAAATAAGTATCCAAACAGTTTATATCCCATCTCTTTTTCTAGTCGAGCATCTTATGTAAGAGATTAATTACCACGGTAACAATCATTGACCATGCATAAAATTAATAATAAAAAAAGGTGATTGACCAATATATATTACATTTATCGAGCTTTAATATTGACCAATATATATTATAATAAACAAAAGATTATCGAAAGAGCCTTAATGACGTGGATTTGCCATGCATCTCAAGTAATCAAAAGAGACCTTTTTGTCAAACAATAAAAAGGTCATTCACATTAGCCTACTAAATGTAAATTAACTGTGGTGATTAGTGGGTAATAATTGTGAGGTCACCCTACTAAATAATCATTCAGTCGCAGCACTGGCCGGTTCTCAACTAAAGCAAGGCATAAAAAAGCACTTTATGTTTACATTAATGTTGGAACTTTACTTTAAGAAATTTTGGACAACTTTTAGTTTTTTTTTTTTTTTTTTTTTGAGAAGACAATTTTTAGTATTATGTTAATAAATAAACGAAAGTATAAATAATTTTTATATTTTTAAGAGCATTTTCAGTCAATTTTGGCTAAAATGGCAAAAAAGTTAATTATAATTTGTCAATTTTTAATGCTACTTAGACAATGCAAGCTTAAGCCCTTCGCCTGTATTGTAAAAGAGGATTTCTCCATCTTCGGGAAGCTACTTTCTCAACCTGACTTTGTTTATTCTGTTCCCACGTCAACAATCCCTTAATCTTTCTTACCAAGATTATTCTAGTAATGCTATTGTCATCTCTTTTTATACTCATATTCAATTCAAAATTACATTCAAAAATATTATTGCGTACGGGTGAATTGGTAGAAGAATAGGCTTCCTCCTCAGAAAACAAGTGCTTCGGTACCATCAACTTTGGACATTGGTCGTATGTACTCAATCAACCTTTATCTGCAGATTAAGAGTTAATGGGAGAAAATTTTGGAAAAAATTTTAGGTCAAATTAATTTTACAGTAAAAGATAAAAATGGTTGGAGATATTATAAAGTATAAAAAAATAAAATGAATACATATGACATCATATGTATGAAATAATTAAAGTACCCAAGGATATTGCACTTAAAAATTCCTCCTAAGAAAGGCTCTAAGATAAAAAAGTGTCTTCTAGTTTTCTGTGTCCACACATTCGTCTCGATCACTAAGATCCATGTGACCTTGTCTAATGTCTATTTTCCCCTTTCTTAATTTCTTACTTCATCATGGGAATCTTACTTTAGGTCGCTATCTTAGGTAGGAGAAATGTTTAGTTTGTGTTGGGAATAATATATGATTAATGTTAATATTTTACGAATTATAATATATATGGATATAGCAATATTGTATAATTAAACGTACTAAAATATTATGAGTAAATAGTAAAATTACATGAAGTTTTTTTTTTATAATTATTCTGTATATTTTCTTTGATTTTGATAAATATTGCGAGATGTTCCTACATTTGAAGGATGAGATTAATCTCTGTTCGGGATGCCGCTTGTCTCTGACCACAAAGTGTTTCTAACGAATTTCAAACTCATGCTAGCTAGGTATCAGAAAAAAAAACCCTTAAGAAAATATGTTTTCTCTGATTTAATATGAACAAGTAAGCATCAAACATTGGGTAATTAAGCAGTATTTTTGGTAGATTATAGTGCCATTATTAGGTACAAAATCTATTACTCTTCTTTCTTCTGGTTGGTATAGATTGGCTTCTCTCTATTTTGTTCTTTCATTATTGGATATAACACTGAAAATTCCTTGTTTCTATGTTTATACTACTAGCATACTAGATTCATGCACCTGCGTACGCGTGGGTACGTTAATTATTTTTATTTGAATTTACTGTTTATAAGTTTTAAGAACTAAAAAGAAATGAAAATAAATTCAAAAAATAACTACCCACTACTCCACTAAAATATTTATTTTTAGTTTTTTTAAATTTAAATATTGGATTTTATTATTATACCCTTATGTATTAAATGTAAAAGTTATTAATCGAGGGGTATTTTTGTCAGAAAAACTTAGTGAAGCCTTTTGACCAACCTGACTTTATAATAATGGATATATGTGAGGATCTGAAAGGAATAAAAATTTCACATTAGAAAATTGTACAACTTAGTAAGGACTTATAATTAAGGAATTATGCCTCCTCGGCTCTCTCCTTATTACTAATTGATTTTGAAGTGGAATTTCAATTTCCTTCCGCATATATATTTTGAATCTGGATCGTCCATTATAATGAAGGGACCAATTTGATCACGATCGAAGGTACACTATAATAATGCATGAAAGTAGAGGCATATTTTGGTCTCATGAACAATTAACATTAATAAATTAAGTTTAATATAAATTTTCTATGAAATATTTAAAAAAATTTACGATTAAGACCAATTTAGGTTAAATGTACTAAAATGCACTTACTACTTTGTAAGTATAATGTATGAGAAATATTATCCATCCTTAAGTAAATAGAAATTAATCGAATAGATAGCTACACATGGATGTAACTTATCAAACTATGACAATTGTAATTTACTTTTTTCTGGTTCAGAGCAATTGGAGAGACCTTTTTTTTTTCTTCATTTTAAAAGAAAAATACTTTTTTTTATACAATAAAAGAAAATACTTAGTTTAACGAAATTTTGATGCATTGAAATTTAATGATAATTAATAAATTAGCAAGTCAATGTCACACATGCATAGCATATTATAACTAAAACTTTTGACGTATAACTTAATTATTGGAATCACCTTAGATGGGTATCCTCCTAAGCGTGAGCATAAGGGCTTCCACACGCTGAGGAATGTCTGCATTGAGGCATATATAGCTACTCGCTACAATAGGACGAGCGTGTTACCTCAGCCCCACCGAAAGAATAGCAAACAAGAGCCAGTGAGAGTCGATCATAAGACCTCCACCTACCAAAACGCATGAAAATAAGCCCTTGCCAGTAGGCCATCACCTTAATTCAAAAGGTACATTGAATATGAATTGAAGTTTTACCAAAGATTGGATGTTGCACCTGAACTGATAACGGACCCCATCCAACTACAAAAATACTGAGAATCCTAAGATGATGAGAGGTGCCTGAATGTAGAGGGGGTCAAACTTTAATATTAATAATCTAAATTGAACATAAATTCAAGAAATATATAAGAAAAAAAAAAGAAAAAGAGATATATCCTATCAAAAAATCTCTAAAGAAAATATAAAGGGTAAGCTACATTATAACTCCTCCTTTATATATAATGCACTAGACTCCTTACACGCACAATGTACTTGTAATATTTGTTTAAAGCACTCGCTTTGCATTTGTAACATATTTTTAAACACGTGCGATGCTTCTCCACTGACGTACGTATTTTTAAGAAAGCGCACTATAGGAGACATTTTTAATCCCTTTATGTCATGTCTATAGAAAATTATTTCATATTTTTTATTCATGTATTTTTATTTTAAAATAATGAATTAAAAAACATGGAATAGTGGAATGAAGAGAATTGTAGGGTGGGATTTAACCGGAATATGGATATTTTCCTCTCTTTTTTGGTTATATAGGAGGGATTCGAAAATTGTGCATGCATATATATATATATATATATATTTTTTTTTTTTTTCAATTTTGCATTTGGTTAATTTTTAACGTAAATACTCTTAGAATTACTAAATATATATTTAGTGTGAGTTTAGATTTTTTTTTTTTATTACGGAGTTTTTCTTGTTTAATTTTTTCTGTGAAGTTTGCAATCCCAACCATAATTTTTATCTTGAATTTATAATAATACAGATTTCAAGTTGATATATGATCCATAGTCGAGTATTTATAAACTCATGTATTATCTTTTATAAATCCGTCTTTTGAATCATGCTTAGTAATTCGAACCAATTTTTGCTCACTGCTAATAAAAGACTGAAACACCCACCCGTCCCTGAAGTCCACATAAGAAAGCGAGATAGTAACAGTTTTTCCAGGGCAGACCCACTATATCTGCTTGTTTAAGTATTTTGACAAATTTATCAACGGGACTGATAGACGGTGGGAACCAATTTGTTTAATTTATTAAGCTTGGGTATGAATTTGCAAATATTAAAAGTTCATGTATAATATTGAAAAGTATAATAAACAGTCATGCATTCGCCACCTAAGAATCTGAAGCCACGTATTAGTGGACATGTGGCAACTAGTTTTCCCCTATTCCATTCTCAGGTGTCAAAACCGTTGGCTCCCTGATCTCCCACCCTCTCCGGCTCAACACCAATCTCGTGACTGGTTCTGTGACTTCTTTGGACCATGTCCCTCCGCCCATAGCCGCCGGCGTAGGAAGCATCTGGTGTCTGAAGTTGCAGACATGTAAAAGAAACAGAAGAACAAGGAAAAAACAAAATTGTTGCCACGTGTAAACACTGTTGAGTTGATACTGAGGTGGCAACATGACGTGTCGGAACCGTTTCAGAAGAATTTTTGTCACAACATGACGTGTCGAGCCGTTTCAGTGAATGAGGGAAGTATCAAATATGCCCCTGTTTATGAGTAGTGTTGGTCGGTCGAAAATAGACGCGCTTACGGACGTGCCATTTGCTTAATTGCTTTGTTATTTTGATTTTTTTTAATATTTCAGTTTTTAAAAAAAACGAAAATTAAAAATAAATTAAAAAAATGTAAGAAAACAATAAGGATGGGGAGATTACCCTCATTAAAATATTTTTTTAAATTTAATTTTAAATGTACAATATATTCTTACTATTTTCTCCTTATTTATTAATTATTTTTAAGGAAGAATAAATTCATTTATACAGAAAAGGAATATAGTCTAACAGGATAAACAACGATGATCTCATCAAGACACCCTAAGGAAAAATACAATCAGGACAACAAGCTTTCTTGACAAAAAGAGAAGGAGAGAGTGTTAATTCTCGTTTTATACGCCCGTTTTTATCCTTGTACTGTGCTTCTTTCAATCAATGAAATCTTTCGCTAATCAAACAAAAAATATATACATATATATATATATTATATTATATATTATATATTATATATTTTACTCTATTATGAGGTTGAATTTGAATTTTCAACATATTGAATCTGGGATAATTAGGTATTATATCTTATTCATTTAACAAAAATATAACTCTTCATCAATCCTCAGTCATGTAATATCCACGCACGCCTATTTGGTGCCCTAAAGATAAAATTGTACCATATATATAACCAAATGGAACCACAAGAGAAAATCAATCGCGTTCAATTTTGTGAAAATGCCAAAAAAATGAAAATCTCCTTACAACTATATTCTCATAGCTAGGTAGATGCACCATCACTTACCCAATTATAGACAAAAAAAAAACTAAGCTACGCAATTTCCAAATATTTTGCATCATTGTATATGGTGTTTGTAATTTAGGAAGGTAGGCACTTGGACAAAGGGGTAGTTGCGGAGTCATTTTTAGGAGTTTCGGATCAACCGGCCACTATGTAGGGTTCTCGTTTTACTTATATTATAACACGTGTTAAATAAGATTATTATCGCATTCATTCGTATTATAATATGTACACATGCGAAACGTAATTATGGAAAATACTTGCATCCATCACAGGGTAGATGTGCCCATTCCGTTGATTTCTTAAAACGTCATGCAAATATCATATTTGCAAAACTTAATCAAATTGGAGATCATTTGGTGGGCCGTATGTATCAAAACAATCGATGGGGTTAATTTTATAACAATTTAGAGCCTTGTGGTAAACTATCCAATTTAATTAAGAACAATACTTGCATCCCACCCTGGTGGGATACCCTCCTACCACCCTTTTGATTTATCAAATTGATTTTGTACATATATCATAATCGGAACCGTTCATTCTCTAAATCATCATGTCAAGATCATTTCCGTAAAAAATCAGTAAGATTGGAGGTCGTTTAGTTATTCATATTTATCCAATAAATAGACGATTCTCCATAAGGATCCTAATTCTTACCAAAACTGTTGATTTATTTAATAAATGTGAATGACTAAACGACCTCCAATCTTGTTGATTTTTTACGGAGATGATCTTGACATAATAATTTAGAGAATGAACGGTTTCGATTATGTTATATGTCAATATGTAATTGGCTCATATCAAAGGGGTGGTATGAGGGCATCCCACCAGGGTGAGATGCAAATATTGTCCTTTAATTAATACATATGCATAACTAAATAATTGCCAATCTGCTTGATTTGTTGTAGAGATGAAATTTTCATGATATTTTAATAAACCATGCAGTTATGATGATTACATTTTGATAGGTAACATTTGGTAATCAACCGGGAAAAATAAGTACATCCATCCTAAAGTGGATGTAAATATTACTTAAGAAAAATATTATGTGACGATATTTCAGATACATTCAATAATTTTTTTCCGATGAATTTCACTTGTGGAAAGGAGGCCTTTGATGGCTGTGAGCCTGTGGTCCACACGTTGGTTAGGGTTTGCATTATGTATGCTAAAAACATGTGGGTATGTTGATCGTAGAGGACAGGGCATCTTAAATTCCCCACTATTCCAAAAATTAATTTAGACACTTACCCAACCGTTTTGCCGTTATGGCCCAAAATTAAATGATCATGTCGCTGCCAGAGTGCCATGTCTCTCAACTGATAAATTAGATTAAGTAATTAATTAGGAGTTGATTAATTAATTAATTAGGAGTTGGCGCCCTACCATTTGAAATTAATTAATTTTTATACGGCTCTGTTGGGTTTGGTTTTAACATGAATAATCAAAACTATTACGGCTAGCTTTAGCAATTAGCAATTTAGCATATATAGTACATACATACCCCTCGTGCAATATTTTTCATTACTATTTTCATCTACGTATTTTTATGTGAATTACATCAATATTACTAAAAAAAAATTTAATTATTTATTTTCTTTTACTTATTGCTTTCTATTTTTCATTAATACGTCAATATCATTTATACTTAAAGTAATGAAATTTACCGAGCTTGGTAACGTGAGCTTGTAACTAAATAGGGCATTAAAATGATTGATGGTGTGAAGAAACTTCTAGCTGAGTAGGCATGGTGTCTTAATTTGTCGAATTAAGCACGCCCCATGCTCCCAGTGGTGTAGCTAGGATTTCAATTCAGGGGGCCTTTCAAAAAATATTTTAAAAAAAATATTAAATTTTTGATGTAATTTAACTCATAAACTAATTCAAATGGTTTAAATCAATATAAAAATATCAAATTAAATAAAAATATAAAAAAATCATATCATATTTTTAGTGACTCTTTACATAAAAATAAGAAATTATAAACACAGAATTTACCATGGAAAAAAAATAAACACAGAATTTACATGTGCAATAATTAATAAATTTATCTATTTAATAAAAATAAAATTATAATGAAAAAATATTTTCTTAAAATATGATTAATTTAATATTTATCTTAACAAAATATATTATAGCATTATATATATATATATATATATATATATATATATATATATATATAAGTGAGATGGGGCCCAGGACCCCCCTGGACTCCTCCTCCCTCCGCCATTGCAAGCTCCTATATATGGGTTAGTAGCTAGGGGCAAAGCAAAAAAATAAAAATATTGAAATTTGAGTACGTCGGTATTTATTTTGCATACCTATGGTTACTCAAGATAGAGATATCACAATTGTTTATTGTCAAATGAATAACATATATTTGTGTATATAATTCTCTCACTAGCTCATTGCCATGCATCAATTTTATTTGTTATTTTTACCGGTATTATGATTATCTAAGGTGTTTCTTCTAACATTAATTTATTTTGGAATGGAATGAGATTAGAATACTAATTTCCCGAAGCATTTCGGCTAAAAAGTACACTTACTATTATTTATATAAGGACCTCTCATAATTTAACTTTCTGGTTACGCCACTGTTAATAACTATGTGAAGTGAAATGCACCAAACCTATACTTCAAATTCGAAATTATAATTAGTAAAATGAGACATATATGTATTACCACAATAACAAAATTCCCCTTTTGTTAACATCATTTGGAACTGGTCACCAAAGATAGTATTTCTCCTTAAAATTCTAATCAAATTCCCCCTTTTTTGACATATCACTCTGTTTAAGTTTCTCGATTCTTAATTTTTTATTCGAAATAAGCAAACATATATATCGAAGTACAAAATTAAAAAGTATGTAGTAACTTGTCACTAATTAGTACGGTCTAGTGATATTCTTCTTAATATGATGTGTGGAATGTCTCGAGTTCGACTCTCATAAAGGACAAGGTCGATACACAATGTGCATAATGTTTCGAGTTCGATTCTTATAAAGAGTGAGATTCATACCCAATGTGTATATTGCAATCCTCCTCCTTTCATATCATTGTAATAGTAAGTAGTAACTTAATAGAAGCCCAAATTTCCTAGCTTAGTAGAGCTCTCTAGGGTTTTGTTTGTTGAACGTCATTTGAAACAAATAACTAAACTGTCAATTATTATAATGTCCTATTTAATTACAAGTCCACACTATTAAGCTCGGCTCTACATCCTCACTTTAATAGAACAACTACTTGCATGTGTATATCTTGAGTGAAAATGCTGCACTTGTTTGGTAACTTAGCTTAGTAGCAAATAATTTTGAAATTTAAGTGTGGCATTAATTATTTTGGAATCAAAATATTAATGGTTACGTAGAAGAGTGTGACCACAACACATGCATGTAGATTAGGGTTATTACGTGCATTTGGCATAAGACGCTGCTCTTTGTACTTCATTTGCAGTTATTATGCTCTCACACCTTCTTACACCTACTATTCACTACAGGAAAATATAATTTTCCCGACAATAAGAATTTTTTGGGCAAACTTACATTTCGTTGAGCAAAAATTAATATGACGACTACTCATCGCGCAAATGTCGTCCTTTAAAGCTCGTAGAGCAACAGTTTGCCCGACGAAAAAATCATTTCGTTTGGCAACCTGTAACTAGCCCTACAAATAAATTGGTCGTCACATAGTCATCGTGCAAAAAGCAATGAGCCAACGCGATGTTACCCTACAAATATCCCGTCGGGCAACTTGTTTTATATACGGTATGGGGTAGGGATATTTGCCCTACGAATTACATATAATTCGCCGGGCAAGATTTAAATATTATAAAAACATATTTTATTAATATACATATATATATTAATTTTAATATTTGTAATGTAATATAATTAAATAAAAATATTGTTTAATTGTAAATAGTGGATTCAAAATAAAACATTAAAACCACCAAATTTTAATTATGAATAATAAAATCACAAAAAAGAAATAAAACCACGAAATATTAATATATATATATATTTATTTAAATAAAAATATTTGTAATGTAATATAATTAAAAAGAAATAAAACTCTCAAACTTAATAAAAAGAAATATGTCTAGAAATTAATATTTTACATAACTAAAAAAAAAATTTCGACGTCCTATATATATCTAAACGCTCGGCTTGCTGCTGAGTACCTTGCATTTGAGCCTGCTCTAGGAGCTGCGGAGGAATCGTCATCCCATTTTGAATCATCACATTAATCATCAGTTGGAGGGTGGTCTGGACGGTCACATATTTGGTCTGGAGGTTCTCCAAGTTGGTCTGGAGCTGCATGAACGCCTCACTCTACTTGTTGGCTCCCCAAGAAGAACTCGAATAGCTACTCCCGCGTTCCCGAACCAGAGCGGTTCCCACCCCCCGAAATTTCCAACTGTCGTAAAATTCCTAAAATATTAAACCATAAATAATAAATAATCTCAAACCATATTACCAAAAACATGAATTTTGTAAAAATTCCTAATAAAATCCTCATTTTCTTAAAATTCCAAAAACATTTCGAGGAGTTAAAGCCGTCTGATCGTCAACAATTTTGACACTAAATTATTAAATAAAAAATTCACAATATTCATCAAATTTTCAAAAATAAATTTTATTACAAAAAATCATATCCAACAATTCTCATATCTACAAAATTCAATACACAAATCATATCAAAAAATCATATCCAATAATTCTCATATCAACAAAATTCAATACAAAAATCATGTCCAACATTTCTCATATCCACAAAATTCAATACACAAATCATATCAAAAAATCATATCCAACAATTCTCATATCAACAAAATTCAATACAAAAATCATATCCAACATTTCTCATATCCGCAAAATTAAATACAAAAATCATATCAAAAAATCATATCTAAAAAATCAAATCCAACAATTCTCATATTTACAAAATTCAATACAAAAATCATATCAAAAAATCATATCCAACAATTCAATATTTTATTCTCAATACAATATTAACAATATTCACAAACTTGTAATTTCCTAAATCCAATCCAATCCTAAATCCAATTCCTAAATTCAAATTGAATTCCTAAATTCAATCTAATCCAATCCACATTTCAATTCCAATAATCACAAATATGAGAGAGAGAGACTTACAATCGTAGAGAGGCGGCGGCGGTGAGAGCTCTCCCTTTAATAGAACAACTACTTGCATGTGTATATCTTGAGTGAAAATGCTGCACTTGTTTGGTAACATAGCTTAGTAGCAATTAATTTTGAAATTTAATTGTGGCATTAATTAGTTTGGAATCAAATATTAATGGTTACGTAGAAGAGTGTGACCACAACACATGCATCTAGATTAGGGTTCTTACGTGCATTTGGCATAAGACGCTGCTCTTTGTACTTCATTTGCAGTTATTCTGCTCTCACACCTTCTTACACCTACTTTTGCAGGCGCGCTTATAAATCCCATGGAGATCATCAAACCAGTACTTAATGCCTTTCACTTTTCTATATATGCTCAATTTTTGTCCAGATTGGTTTATATATCGGTATTTCATTTTCATATTTGACTCACATGAACGATCATAATTCATTTATTTTCGCTATGAATTCGATAATTACTTATAGCTAACGATCACCTTCAACATTTGATCAACAACCTAGTGATTATGGCGAACTTAAGTCTGTGTGCTGCTCCACGTGTTTGTGGGCTTGATTTGTCTTGAGATTAAACCAAGATTTAAATGGAGGACCGTGACGGTGGATTGCGCTAGTTTTCCCAAGAATTTACTTTACATGCATATATATAACGTGGCTTTGCCCCCTTCATTAACAAAAATAAAACTAATTATGCTTAACTCATAGCGGGTGATCGTGATGGTGAATTGCGCTAATCTTCTTGAGATTTTATCTAACAAACACGAGTTTAATGTATTTATGTATTTAAGGAGTTCCTTCATTAACTAAAAATATAACTAATTATGACTAATTCATAATATGAGTTAGTCTTATGCCAAAGAATTTCTTCTTCTTTTTGAAAGTAGTCTTATGCCAAAGAATTTCTTCTTCTTTTTGAAAGTAGTCTTATGCCAAAGATTAGTATATATACTAACTAATTGTGAAAAGATTTCAACCAAATTTTGATAAGATTTCAACTAAATATATACTAACTCATTAATGTTAGGTAAATTCCCATCACATACTTTCGGAATCACAGTGCATAGTCGTAAATTAGGAATTTCTTTCGGACTCACAGCGCATAGTCGTAAATTAGGAATTTGTAGAAAAGTAGGACTATCGAACATATGACTTCTAGATTTCCGGCTAACTCCAGTTTATCCTAGCTCCAGCCAACTCTACTACAGTCTACAGGCATGGAGGCCTATCCTTTTTTTTTTCCTTTAATGAATAAACCAATCATATGTCACTCTACCTAATGGACATATATGTAAAAACGTGTAAAATAATTTTATTTTTGTTATTGTTATATCTCTATTATTATAAAAGTCAGGAAGAGGGCGGGTGGCTTGGTGAAATCTTTTTTTTTGTATGTCCTTCACTTAACAACATAAAATAGTTTAATTAAATATCAATAATAAGGGTACATTAGATTTTATATATAATTTATATATAAAAATACATAAACTTATAAAATAAAATAATTAACTATAGAATTGATATAAATGAATTTAAACAGGCGCATAGCGCGTGTGGCCTCATTGACCAATCTTAAATTAAACTAGCATCATGCACCCCCTTACGTGTGTGTGAATTATTTTTTTTATTTTTAAAACTGAGGACAAATGAAAATAAATCCAAAAATATTAAACAAAAATAAAAGGAAAGTGAGAGGGGAGTAATTAACTACCCACTTCCTCTACTTAAATATTAATTATTTAAAATTTTAATTAAAATATCTGATTTTACTATTTTGTTCCTATTTTTTAAATAATATTTTTTTACAACTTTCATTTAGAAATAGTATTTTTGTCAGAAAAACTTAGTGAAGCCTTTTGACCCTTCTGACTTTATAATAATAGAGATCCACAAACGCAATATTGAGTGTAAAAAAATCTAATTTGTGAGTTAATAAAACGTCAAATAGTCGAATATTTACTGAGAATGTACAAGGTTGCCATTAAGCGATCCACGTTTCGATTGGTAACTCTTATGAATTACAGCGTCTTAAAACTGACTCTATGAATTTACCATTGGCCAAATGAGTAATCTTTTCTTGACAGTCATTAATTGGCTTAAACATGCACAAACCATCATCGTCAACTCATTAGCAATGGATGGCAGTTCCGGTATTCTGAACAGAATAAGGGCAAGCAAGTAATTTAATCAAAGCATTCAGTTTCCAACTGCCCGTAATTTAGTACTCTTGTGAATCCCGTTCTAACTTCCACGACCGTACAGCCTGTGAACCTGAACCGTCGTAGGCAATCATTTCCCTTCCCCCTCCTGTTATCTTCAACGTGCAAGGCGTCCACGTGGCCACGTGGTATTCGAGGAATGTTCGGTGCAGCCCAGATCTACGTAACGGTGCCGTCAAATCCCCCGTTTTGAGATTCCCCGTCACTGTTAACGGAGTCTGGACCACCACGTAACCTTTGCACTTAATAAACCAAATCAATCCCAGCCGTCCAGCCAACTCATCATCATTGCCATCATCATTATCATCGTCATCGCCCTCACTCTCTCTCTCTCACTCTCTGAACCTCAGAGAATATAAGAGCGAAGCACTTTCGAGAGAGAGACGACGATGAGAATTGATCGATCAAGCACCAAAACGACGTCGCAGAGTTTAATTGAGGTTCGAGCCATGGAGGTCGCTCACACCAGGGCTCAAGCCGCCACGTCATCCGCGACCGCGAAGAAGAGAAAAGTCAACAACGCGAATGAGGAAGAATTCGAAGAATTACCGTCTTCTACGTCGTTCCTGAAGAAACCGAGACGAGGCGTCGTCGACGAGGAGAGGAGTGTACGGGAAGCTGGAAACGACGACGTATCGAGCTCCATTCATGCCGAGACCTCTTGTTGCTCAAGTAACGGCTCGAGTGAGGTGGTGGAAGATAGAAACATCAAATTTGTAGATCTGGAGGTGATCGAAAAATTTGAAATTAATTGCGCAATAAATTCAATTCTCTTCTAACTCTTTTGAATTTAAATCAATTTAATTGTTCATGATGTCTGTTTATTAATTGAATTTTATTTATTATTTTGCAGGTTGAGGGTGACCAGGTCGAATCGTGGACGTGCAATTCAAGCAAAGAGAGGTTCATTTTCAAACCAAAATAAATAAATATCTTTTATTTTTATTTATAATTTCTCAAACATTTATTTCGGTAATTCAAGTGTCATTTTATCTTGAAAATTCAAATTTCAAAATTTAAATTTCATCTCAAATCTGAATTGCTCACGTAAAATGTATTTAAATTCGCATAATGTCTCAGCTTTTTTTCTCAATTCTCTGCTCTCGCTTTGTGTGCGTTATTTTTCGGCATCAGGAGAGAGATGACGGCGCCTAGCATCGAGCTTCGAGCGGAAGCGGAATATTCCTGCGAAGTAGAATCAACACAGGCGGTGCCTCCTCGACGAAGATCATCACCCAAGCGCATGGCCGTAGCGGAGGCGGAGCTTGAAGAATTCTTCGCAGCAGCAGAGAAAGACATCCAAAAACAATTTTTGGACAAGTAAGTCCAATTTCATACTTTCTTTTCTTCGTAAAAATATTTAATTATATTAATTTAGCTCATGAATATTCCAATATTGCAGGTATAATTATGATATTGTCAAGGACGAGCCCGCGGAAGGACGATTCGAGTGGGTTCGATTAAGGCCATGAAATCAAAGGCAATCCAAAAAGATCGAAAGTCCACATGCATAAATTGCTATTAGTAATTTTAATTTTTTTTTTTATTATTTGTTTGTTAATTGGGTCCGTCGGGTCTGTACAGCTAGCTAGCTCCATCTTAATTTAGAAGGAAAAAAAAAAAGAAAAGGAAAAAGAAGCCTGTTGAAGCTTGTGAATGAAGGAGCTGGTTTCTGTTTCTGTGCACGAAATACGAACCGGCTCGATTCGTACACAGAAATCGGAGAACAAACGAGGGTTCGATGAATAAAAAAGCTTCTCGAATTCGATCTGCTACTGTTCCTTGTTCTCTTCGTATATGCAGGCAATAATTCCAGTATTTTTCGGCGTCAATCTCCTTATTAATTTAATCAAAATTAAAAAATACAAAATAAAAAGAACTTATGTAAATTCAATTCCTTGTCCCTTTCCTCCTTGCTAAAAGATAATACATTTTTTTCCTAATTTTGTGGGTATTTTGGAAAATATCTTAAGATCAGTATTGAAGTTATTAACACTGGCGTGTAATATGCAGACACGTGTCAGAAGATCGGAAAGTTGATGATCTTATCTCCTCCATCAATCATCATCCACCAACCGTGTCCATGTGCGGTTTGGCCAATATCCACTTTTTCCAACTCCCGAGTAAAAAACAAAAGAAAATTAAATATGTATGGAAATGGAAGCGGTAAGAGAATATTTCCTATTACGTACGGACCTCAAGAACTCATTTTGGGTAAAAAAAAAAAAAGTTCAAAAATCAAGCCAACTGCAAGAACGAATTAATAACTGTGAGGAATTATATGTTATTATATATATGTGTGTGTGTGGGTAGCTTCTGAGGTTGCTGGCATCTGAGTCAGTCAAATGTTGCTTCTCTCTATTTGTTTGTATTTGTATTACAAAACAGTTAAAGAGACAGAGAAGGCAAATAAGGAAGTTTCTTTTTAGTATAGCTAGAGAGAAATAGGGTGAAGTGTTTTTTTGTTCGGAAATTCGACCCGTCATGTTTCGTATTCGATTTTACGTCTCCTTTTAACTCTTAAATGTTAATAAGTGTTTTTTGTGTGAAAGAAATGTCACAATTAAAACGAATCTTGCTTAAAAATTCTCACGTGATTGTTGAAGAATGATAAGTGGATAAAGATATTCGTATTAAATAAGACGGTATATACTTGGTTGGAAAGGGTTGGCTTTTGTTTTGTAGAGAGAAATAGGGGAAAGTTCTTGAGTGGAAAAATCCCGGCTAGGTTATATTTCATAATCAATTTCATGCAAGAGATTTTTATTTTTGTAAGAATGATCACATGAGTAACGTTATTAGACTGTCATACTTAAAACTTTCTGACATAAAGAAATTTTTAAGTACTTACCGTCAATATCAATTGGAATGACGGATAGAATAAGGCAATTTTGCCGCCGTACGTGCAAACAAACAATTCTTTCTATTAAATATATGATTCTAAGGTAATAATTAAAAAGAAGATATTTGTAAATAAGCGTTCGTAGTATAATCGTTGAGGAAGGAGGAATGTACACATTGAGGAGCAAAGGGTTGGTTTCTGTTTTGTAGATGTGGACCGACCATATATGGTTTTTGGAAATTTGTTGCATAGGACATTGGAGAGTTAAGAACACAGACACTGAGAGACAAAATTGGTAGGTGTTCAGAAGATTCTGATTCTCTGCAGTACATATATAGCTCATAATTTACCCAGCAACATATTTGAACTGTTGATGACCTCTCTAGGATCTTTAACCTTCTATCCTTGGGAAGAGAGAGACTAAGCTGTGAGAAAACGGATCCGGACAATTATAGAGATCTTATTTGAAATTAAATACGTAAGATGTTTGAAAAGATATGTCGCATATGCAGAATTATTGACAGAATTAAAATGTTACAAAATTTACATTAGACTGATAAAAAAACGAATCATTGACGCAATTAAAATAGCGCATATGGGATTGGCAAGATCACGACACCCCTAAATTCCACGGAGAACAATTCTAGTTAACTTGCCAATGTGAAGAAGGGAATTGAGTATTTGGAATTTGCTTCTCTTGCCAATCACGAAGAAAATCGTATAAAGAGGATAAGGCGTCTAAATGTGTGGTTTCATTATAACTATACCTGAACTTTCAACCGGACATAAAGAAAACGAATATCACACACTACAGTATTATTTGATTTTGCAAAAATAATTTCATTTCTTGTCAAATAATTGAAGATCAATAATTTCAGTTCATAACCTTAACAATTTTAAGGCACTGGGAACATGGTCACTCAGAAATTATTATGTTCGCGATTCTTCGTCCACCAATGAAGAAAATGCTCCAATTTTCCGTTCTTATATGAACCGGAAGATTAATATATTCAAGATAATTATGTATTTACAAAATACCGTCTCAATTCATCCATATCGATTAAAAATATTGAGTTGTAACCCAAAATGTACGATTTTCGGGTAGTTTCAGTTAGCAAACTAATTATTCTCTGCTCAATGAAGGTAAGATTGACACAAGATTGCCATTAAACTAAAATGCATTTCCTTTGTAAATTAATTAATTACAGTCTAATGTGAAGAAGAAAAAAAAGAAAATAATTTAAGGTTCATTTGTGACATCTAACACAACTTCACTGGAGGTAGAAGATACAATTGAACCTGATTCATTGGAAGCCTCCTTCTGTGAACGATATGTCATCAGAGCCTTCACAACCAGCCGGAATCTTCGCCTGTAAGTCGGAAATTTCGATACGCTCCTCATCATCCCAATCATCCTATAAATATTAATCACCAGCGAATAAATGATTAACAGTTTGACAACGATAACATGTTAAGTTATACGAAGGCATAGGGCAAAATCGTACCTTCTGCTAATGCCTTCGATTTGAGCAGCTCTCAGAGGATCTTTAGGCGCTACACTTCCATTGTCCCAAGCTTGCATTCGTTGTGTATCGTTTCCAAACAGAACCACTTTCTCCAAAAACCGAACTTCAGAATCCGATAATTGTATGACCTTAATCTGTTCCTTAAGCACCATTATCGGATTGAAGAACCAATCCAGTAACTTGTTATGCGGTCGATTTAAATAGTTAACCTCAACATCATCCAGCAACAGTAAACCATCAGAGTTTGATCTGATGGAGCACAAAAGAGTCTGCAGGCATGAATAACAAGGCAATCCAATACCAATTATCGAGCCTTCATTCGTTTCCTTTGCTTTCAACCACTCATCAAGATCTGTCTGCGTTATTACATTCGCATCCATCAGTTCCCGGCCCCTCAGTTCACACGATCTCATCATGTTTTCCCATATCTGCATTTCGGGTGGAACATCCCCATCATGAATCAAGTGGGCGGATTCAGTAAAAGATAATGTGATCTTCAACAACAAATTGACCTCTCGGAGGTTGAGATCAGGCAATTCTTTCAAACTTCGAGAGTTCAGTTTGCTGTTGAATCAAATTTAAGGATCAACATATATGTGCTTTATATGTAGGCAACTTTTTGCTCCAAAACCGGCATTACCTGTACCATTTTCACTTCTTGTATAACCTCTCGAACTGATCTGGTATTGGCTACGCTTGGCATAAGCATTGCAGGAGCTTCGACCGGAGGAGGACTGAGTTTAGCTCTGGCCAGCTGACTTCCCCGGTCGGATAAGTCTAGTGTATGAGGAACAGTCCTTTTTCGATATTTGGGCCTGGCTGCGCATAATGAGAACACAACTGTTAAAGATTTACAAGAGCATAACAAAAAGGTTGACACAAATTAGCTGCAAAGTTAATTGAAGAGGTGAAAAGGAAAGTTTTTTTGTTAGCAAGAAAGTTATTAACTTCGGAAAGATAGTTCCCTCTCGGAGATACAGCCAGTCATTTGTGTATTCGTCGAATTCAGCCACCATTGCAATCACATAAGCCACTCCTTCTCTGAAAGATCTTTCCTTCATCCACACAAAACGATATGCAATTTCAGTGATCATGTTTATAAGGCACGGAAAGGAAACTAAAATGGATATATTTCGGAAGATTCAAAACCAACCTGGTACACTACAACAGAGCCATACAATCCGATGAAAATGGATGAGAAAAATGCCAACACGATGCTAGCAACAACCACGATTGGCCACAAAAGGATTGTCAAACCGGCAATGGGAATGCAAGCAATTTCGAGAAATGGACCTTCGCGACTAAATAGATCATGAACAAGTCGATACCAGCCCTTAAACAACATGTATGGACTCTTGAAAATGGCAATTGCAGTGTAGAGAGGAATCTCTACGAGTAGCCCCAAGACACCAACTATGAAACATGCCGGAATGTGAATCAACCTACAAAGATGTTTCCTTAACATGAAGAGTTCTCAACAAAATGTAATCGAAACAATTTTTACCAAAGAATTACAGCATGATTGTTACTTTAGAGTTCGAACTTCCTCTGAAATGGGGGATTCGCGCACCTCCTTCAAGTAAAGCGGGTACGAATGGTAACATATGTCTGCAAAGTCTCTCACTACAGTACAGCTTCCTTTGACAGTTCCCCAAGTTCCATCCTACAGGGGAAAGAGAATGAGTTTTGCTAAACCGGGTACTAAATCATATGTAGAAATCAAATAAATTTACGAATTTAATTACCATGATACAATGTTTGAATTTCTTGAACTCCTTTTCATGTCTAAAAGCCTCAAATGTAGCAACCCAGGGAGTGAAGAAGCCATAGCCAACTCCACCAAGAACACTCCCAGCTATGCTCAAACCCAGCCATATGCCCAAAAGGCTAGGCAAGGCAAACAAAATACCAACTTTAAGTGGCACGTCAAATCTATCGATCCTATAAATTTACCCAACAAAAAATATATTAATAAATCCCTAAGAAACTAGACATTTATTTAACGAAATTAATAAATTTGAAAAAGGGCAGTTTCAAAGATCCTAACTTTATGAGAGTGTAAATTGTCCAGGCAACATGTGCAGGAAACAAACCCAAAATTATGGCCACATTTCCTATAATTAGTATGAGAGCAGAGATTGGACCAACAAGAAGACCTGCAAAATTTGATTCAAAATCGAATTAAAATCAAATCCCAATATTGAAATTGAAAGAAATTAGTCCACTAATAATCTCACCCAAACGAACAAGTTCATACCTTTAAGGGCACCCAAACAGAAAGCAGAGCCAAATGCAAAGATCACATAGAAAATCTTCAGAAAACCACTCCAAGATTGTGGAAAATCGGGTCGAAAAAGATACCAGAGAGACAAGAACACCGCCATTGGAGAGATTTGAATCAACCCTTTTCAAATTGGACTAGGAATTTGTGACCCAGATGAAGAAAATGCAGAATTGTCATGTATTTATTTAGAAATTGTTGTTGCTTTTGTTGCTATAAATATTATAAATCTCAATAGTTTTATTTATGTGTCAGAGACAAAGAGAGGGAGGGAGAGAGAAAGAGACTTGTGCTACAAGGAGAAGATGACAAAGAAAGAGAACAAAAGGTACAAGAAAACCCAAAAGATCTCAGAGACCAAAATCAATTGTCCCAGAATGTTAGGAATGAACCAAATGGGATTATGGGAACTGTTCATATTTGAAGAGGCACGAGAACCAGACAGACAGACTCATCAAACTTAGTTTTGGTTCTGTTTGGTTCACTCGCAACTCTTGCCTTCCCAATCCCATGAACCAACCATCAGAGCGCAAAGCCCCAAAAAAATCAAAGCGCAAATAGAAAAAATGTCCCTCGATGCACGTAGATTTTCTGTTGTGGAATCCTTGATGTGACAGTGACATTGACACCATAACCCCAAGCACAGTCAATAATGGCCGGTCCAAGCACGTCATCTGTGTGTCTATATTCACAAGAAAAAATGATATGCTCGTATCTGGTCATGAGACGTGCCACATAAGTTCCTTTGCTTGTGTTGCGAGTGTATTTGTGCTCCTACGAGACCCACCATATAAGTTATTTTGCTTATGTTGCGAGTGTATTTGTATCCGTCACGTTGTTAGATCATAAATTTTTTTTTGATACAATAATATTAGAAATGAGAAATTCCAATATATAAATATTAGGTATCGATCTCGCCATTAATCAGAGTAGAATTCAAAATTTTCCACTTAAGAAGATAACAGAAATATCACTAAGTTATAATATTAAGTAACTTAAATTATAAAAAATTATTTATTTGATATCGTAGACAATTTTGTAATCATTCCGTCCTCATATATTAATTAAAGTGACTTTTTATTAATATTTTATTTTTAATTTATTTTCAAAATACTTAATAATTTCTCATTAGAATATTAGATCACCTCACACACCAAACTCTCTCATATACCATCGTGTTCAAATTGGATTACTAAAAGTCATCATCCTTTATGTCACACACCACATAATCTAATATTTCCTTATGGTAATCATTAGCATATAACAATATCTAATTAGATATTTCCTCAAACAAAAACAAAATATCTAATTAGATAAACTTTGACATAATATATTTTTTTCTCTAACCATTTGACATATATTTATATTTTATGCATGAACAAAGCACAAACCGAAAAGCCACTTTGTGTTGTTTTCTTCTATTTTTAACATTGTTTTTCAGTCCAACTATAATATAATATATATTTTTTAATTTTATTTTCAGTTCCCTGTAAATCTAATTCGGCCACATATCTTTTACAGATTATGTTATTGACGCTGATGTTCACGATTGGATTCTTGATGAATCTAATGTCTATTCATATACTATCGTAAGGTATTTTTGAATAAAACATCTCTTCTATAAAAAAAAAAAACTTTATTTTTAGTCCAACCTAAATTGTTAATTTTGTATAAAGCCATCTTTAACTAAACAATTAACAACGTAATTAACAAACCGTTGACCATTTGATTATGATTGGTTATATTTATATATGACAATTTCAGTGTCTATACAAAAAAATACTTTTATTCATCTATTTATTTGACCATAACAAACTAAATACTATAACATATTATTAAAGTAAATCCACTAGACTCAAGACCCTAATCCAAAATTTAGAAGAAAAATGAAACATAGATATTGGATAAATGTAAAGTACATACCTTGTCAATTATCTTTGAAATTCGTGTATTATCGTTGGTGTATATGGATTATGTTTTTTCTCTTTTGATCTGTGGCACAATAGATGAATATGTGTACTAGGTATCGAGAGAACTACGTACTCTGATTCGATCAATTGAAGATAACAAACATAAATTCACTATAAAGTTATTGATGTCTAATTGGCTTTACATTATACACAACCGAAGGTGATGACCTAGTGGCAAGGGCTTACTCCCAAGTGGTTTGGTGGGTGGAGGTCCTGTGATCGACTCCCACCGGTTCTTACTTGTTAGTTTTTCGGTGGGGCTGAAGTGACGCGCTTGTCTTTTGTGGCTAGTCTCTTGCTTGTTAGTTCTTCGATGGGGCTGAGATGACGCGTTCGTCTTTTGTGGTTATTAGTTGTGGCTTAATGTCACGATAAAATTTTCAATTAATGAAACTACTTACAATGGTTCATATGAGTATGTGTAATCGGCATCGAGAGAACTACTTACTGTTATTCGATCAGCTGAAGGTAACCAACATAAATTCGCTATCAAGTTATTGATGTCTAATTGATTTTACATTATACAATAAAATTTTCAATTAATGAAACTACTTACTATGGTTCTTTGATACTATGAATTGTGCTAATAAAATAGGAAATTTTATTTACTTTCTTTTTACTAATTTTAAGATTTTCATAATCATATATATTAACTATCTCTTTTGCGTAAGGTTTATATGTTTGACAAACCAAGTCATGTCACGCTATTTAATTGATTTATATTTAGCCATTTTTTTTTACAGATAATACTTACATCTCACCCTAGTGGTACCTCCTCGTATTACTCTTTCGATTTGCCATCGAATTGTCGTTATAAATTTATCATAATCGAAAGTGTTGATCAACTCCTAAATTATCATTTCAATATCATTTATAGAAAAAATCAACCAAATTGGAGATCATTTAACAATTCATATGTATCAATTAAATTGACGGTTTGCCATAAGGATCATAATTGTTACAAAAACCGTTGATTTATTTAATACATATATTCAGGCTACCCAACCTCCAATCTTGTTGATTTTTGAAGGGATGATCTTTAAATGATAATTTAGATAATAAACGGTTCCGATTATGATATATGTACAAAAATAATTCGATAAATTGAAAGCGTGGTACGATCCATAGTGGAAGTATTATCCTTTTTTTTTATTTATAAGCACAACAAATAAAAACGTTTTACATATTTTTGATGATGATCTTTGAAAAATCTAATGTGATTTCGTTTTATTTTTTTTATTTTGGGGGTAAAAATGTGATTTTTTTAATGCTATCAAAATTTCGCGTATATATATTCTAACAAGAAAAAAGTAATTTAACTTGAATTTGTTATTTTTTCTATATTGTTGTTAAAAGAAGATTTTCAAGAGGAAAAAGGGCCATAAAACGTCGTCGTTCCACGGCGTTAATCACGCGGGGTTGGGCGCGCAGCAGAAATCAGGGCAGGCACGTGTCGTCCAGGGAGAGCACCAGTTGTTTAATTGTGTATTTGTGTTCTGTTCTAACAAATTTTAAACGGTCGTTTTGGTGTTTAGACAAAGATTGACAACAAAAACAGCAACAACAAAAAAATGTCAAAATCCAAACAAAATTTAAGTAAAAAAGGAGGGAGGCATGAAGCCAGGACAGCCCTATGATATCTGGCTTTGTCTCTCCTTCTTTTGTTGGGCATAGACCGACGAACGGACGGACACCTGTGTCTGTGTCTTGCTGTTTGTTCAAATCCCACACAGACATAAACATAAACAGGTAGCGGGCATTGATTAATCATGGGTCGGAATGTGAAGGAGGAGAAGCCTTCTCAAACGCCGCTGTCTAAGGAGGACGACCACCCAACCGCCGCTCAATTGTCCAAGCCCAGGCCCAGGCCCAAGTCCGGCACCACCCTAAAACCTTCTTCTCTCAACCCGGTTTGCCCATTTCCCCTTCTCTCTCTGTTTATCTTCGAATGTTGCATTTGGGTGATCAATTTTTCATTGTGATTTATGTGGGGTTTTTGATGCGTTGTGGAATAGGCTAAGCTGAAGAAGCCAATCAAGCCAAACGAGAAAGAAGTGGAGCATTCTATGCCAATGAAGGAGCTTTCCAATACGCAAATTAAGAATGTATGAATTCCACCCCATTTTATTTCTAATTAAACCTTTAGATTTCTAAAATTTGATACTTGTGTTAAAAATTTGTGGATCAATGTGTTATTTTGCATCATGGGTAGGCTTTCAATTACACAAGTGCATTGAAAAATCGGTTCTTTTTTGGGCAATGGGCATACACGGATCAAATTTCTTGTTTGAGAGAGATAAGTTGATAGGAGTACTGGTTAGAAGCCATTTTTGTTATGGATTAGCAAAAAGGGGTCAATTTATAAATTTTATTGTTTATATGCGTCTTCTTCTTGTGATTGTGTTTGATTGGATGGATGGATGAAATGGCATTGTTCCTTATGAGTTGGATTGTGGTAATTGAAGAAATTTTTTAAAAAAATGTCTGAACTGCAGATGTTGGGTCATCATGGAGGGAAGTCACCGGCCATGAGGTCAGTGGAGCATCTTGTAGTTTTCATGTATTTTGGCCCTCTTTGTTTGTCTTTGTATGTTTGCTTCATGACATGCTGTCTTTCTCTTAAAGCCATACGCAGTTTGAGTATCCAATTGATGGCTCACCCTCACGAGGTCAAGCAAAGTCATCTGCCGTCATTCGAGCACAGGAAGTTCGATCAAACCTAGAACCTCAGTTCCCCAGCTTTGTGAAATCACTGGTCAGATCACATGTAGCTAGCTGTTTTTGGATGGTAAGTTCTGTTAAAATAGATGATGTTATAATCCTTCTCTTTTTACCCCCTATATATATATTTTTATGTATTCTGTGTAATAGGGCCTTCCTTCGCTGTTCTGCAAATCACACTTACCAGATAAAGATAATACAATGACTTTGGAAGATGAAAGTGGTAGACACTATCAGTTGAAATATATTGCATACAAGACGGGACTGAGTGCCGGTTGGAGACAGTTTGCTGCTTCTCACAACTTGATTGAGGGAGATGTTCTTGTCTTCCAATTAGTCGAACCTACCAAATTCAAGGTAATGGTTTGAATCTTTTATACTGAAACTCACAAGACAATGATAGGCTGCATTTTGTTAGTCTTGTAGGAGTAGTTCTTATCATATGTTTCATGACAAAATAAAACCCTACAACAATCGTGCACCATCAATAGGAGCAGTTCTAAGTTGGTGGAACATTCCCTTGTCAATTTTGTTCATATCGTTAACTTACCGTTTCTGCTGCATTGTGATGGAAAAACATCAAACACTTGAAGGTGTCCCAAAGGGTTTCAGATAGATCAAGCTTTTGTATGCTATTGTTCTTGTGCCTGTCTGGAAGTTTACTACGTAGGATCATATCTTCCTCCATCTTGTAGGTTTACATAATACGGTCAAATGATTTGACTGAAGTTGATGGAACTCTTGGGCTTCTAAATTTGGATAATCGTACAAAACAAAAGGATGCAGGCAAGTTCATGGGCATCTCTGTTTGTTTCTGCCTAGTATCATGCATTTATAGTTTTAATCTATACATGTATTGATGTATCTACCATTTCTCTTGGATGTTGCACTCAGACAAAGATACTGCAGAAACAAGCACTGCGGCTTGTAATGACAGTAACCGGAAACGTGCACATTCTCCTCCCTTGGTGTTGCACTCAGACAAAGATACTGCAGAAACAAGCACTGCGGCTAATGACAGTAACCGGAAACGTGCACATTCTCCTCCCTTGGTAATTCAAAAGAAGAAAAAGGCCAGCTTGCAGCAAGCAGAACAATCTGAAAACGATAGTGAGGAGGTTGATTCGGAAGTTTCAGAAGATCCCAAGTTACCTTTCATAGCTCGTAATTTCGAAGACATCCGAAGTTTTGACAACTTCAGGATTCTAGTAAATGGATCGCTTGTAGATTCTGAGTTCCCGAAAGAGGTACGAAAAAAGTACTACAAGCTCTGTTGCAGCCAAAATGCATTCCTTCATGAGAATGCTATCGAGGGAATGAATCACAACTTGGTTATAGGAGCTATATCTGAAACTGTGAATATAGCTGATGCCATTAAAGCCTGCAAGCTCACCACGGCGCGGGATGATTTCATGTCTTGGGAGAAATGCCTAATAGCCTTTGAGTTGTTAGGCATGAATGTTGGATTCTTGCGTGATCGAGTATGCCGGCTTGCAAACTTCGCCAATGACTCAGACGCTGCTGTGGAGGCGAGGATGTATAAACATTCTAAAATTGAACGATCGCAAGCAGGGATAGGACTAAGAACCATTGAGACAAAGCTGGATGAACTGAGGGACGCCTGCGATGATTTCGGTGCTGCCATTGAGAGTCTGAGATCAAAAGCTGAAGCCTACACACTCAGGTTCCAGGAAGAGGCTGCTTCTCCTTGGTAACAATACTATTATGGAGGTAAAAAAGTAAAAACCTCCCCTTCCTTTTTTTTTTGGTTCTATTTTTTACTCCTGGTTTATTCATGTCTCAATGTGTACTTATTTGTTGTAGTCTTATGTAAATGACTGTAACCCAAAAGATGGCTCATTTTTGCTTTGTGTGGTTTAGCTATATGAGGCTTTTTTTACCAGGACCTCTAAAATCTCACATAATCTGTATGTTTTGGTTGTGGAAACCCTCGATGATTCAATTCTATTCAACTTTGATATTCGATCTTATTTATCGACATAATTGATTTTTACAGCTTACATTTCAAATTTGAACTACTAGAATCTTTAAGGAAAGTACCATATCCTCTCATCTTTGCCCTTCCTCAATGAAGAGAAGGGTTAGGTGCATGCTTTAATGGCTTTGCTGTGAGCAAGTCATTCATGTAGTGGATGCTGGATCATGAGGATGTTTGAGATTTTTTCCATCAATCTTTAAACCCTATTGTTATTTTGACCAAACTTTTATTGGCCACTTCTTTTGAAGTCCTTTCCTTTGCATGTGGCACAGATATAGCCTCTGACTCCACGATACATACTTCATTAACCTTCAACACCCGTGGCTTGGCTGTCACATTTATAGCACCCTCCAATGTCCATGTTATTGTTAAAGCACCATATTCAATTCTTTTCCTCAAATTTCGTTAGTTAACACGAATGTGCTTCTTTTATACTTTTGAGCTTAAATTTACGTTGATTAGAACGAATACGCTATTTTTATGATTATGAGCTCAAGTTTGTGTAGGTTATAACGAAATACATCTAAACTCAAATTTGAGGTTGATTATATGAAAATGTGCTTCGTTTATGTCTATAAGCTCGAATCTTGTGTTTCGATTATGTCAAATTAACCCTATTCTATGCACTCTAAGTTGCATGCTGAAATGGGTTTTTAACCTTTTAAACCCCTTCACATAACAGTAACTTTTTGTTTTTTCTCAACAATTTTCTTGAGTTTGTCTGCTGATTATGTACTACGCGAAATTACTTTAATTTATGGAAAGATTCAAATTGACCTAACGAACAAAGATTTGAGTGAAAATCAGAATTAACATGTTTGCTTGGAAGAAAATTGTGATCCAATAACATTAAGAGAGAAAAGAGAGGTTGACATTGCATAGGGTTCTTCAACTACAAACATTTTTGTACAGTGAACAGCCAAAACACCAAATTCCCATCCAGAAACTAAAAATAAAAACCCAGAACAACAGAGAGCGGCTCTGAAACAAAATACACCAGAAAAATATAGGGAAATAGAGAGGCTAAATTTAACACAAAACTAACTAGCTAGAGGTAAAAATACAAGAATATTAGTAATATTAATAATTATAATAATAGTCTCATCCTCCTATTCTTAATTCAGCCTCCAAAAGGAAAAAGAAAAAGAAAAAAAATTAGAAAAAGGTTCTCCCACACCTCTACAATTTGATCACCACACCCAGCTAAACCAATGCCCTCCTCTCTCTATATTCCAATCTCCACATCTCTCCAACTTGACCCTCCTCCTTCCTGCAACAAAGAAAACAACACGAACACAATGTCATTATAAAATTAAAAATTCCCAAATGGGTTTCAGTTAAACTGAACTTTAGAAAATGGGTTTTATTTAAATTAAATTTACCTGTGAGGTTTTATTCTGAACATGATGTTGATGATGATGCTGTTGAGGTTCTTCATGCACCACCACAAGACCAGACCTCCCATCACTACTCTTGTCAGCTTTCTTTGAGCCACCACCAATGTGGGCCCTCTTCCTCCCAAGAAGCCCCTTCCATCTTGTTGATGATGATGATGATGATGAGCCCTTTGGAGGCCTTGATGATGCCACATCATCATCATCCTCCCCATGAAGCAGCTCATCTCTGAGAGTGGTGGTGGTGGTGCTGGGGCCCCTCTGCTTGAAAGGGAGCAACCTCCCTTTGCAGAAGAGCTCATCAGCACTCATCATGGAGTAGTTTGTCACAGAAAACTCAAAATCTGAGGAATTTGGAGCCTCCATTGATGAGCTCCTACTGATCTCATGCTTGATGCCATGCTGGGAAGCATCTGCAAAATCATTGGAGAAGGAAATTCTTGGGCTCATTGGAGCAAATTGATGATGATGTTGCCCATGCCCATGCCCATGACCTCCATGGCTATGGCTATGGCTATGGCTCCTCTTATTATGCTCTGAGTTGTACATGTCCAAACAGGCCATCAGATTTCAAAACAACATATTTTGACAAAAAAAGAAAATATATAATGTGGGTATTTATATATCAGCCTCAGAACTCACATGCTTAATTTTTATATAATAATTTTAATTTTCATGCATGCATGAGTGATTTGATGTTTTTGTCATGACATGATAAATAGGGCATTGAATGGTGACCAATTAAAATTTAAATCTTGGGAGGGATGCAGTCTCCAATGTTTCACTGCTTTCCTTGGATGTTGGGTGAAGTTGCCAAGAAACCACTCTTTTCTTCCCTTTTTTTTTCTCATTCCACTTCCACTTGGGTAAAACACAAGAAGAAGCTCTCTATCCAATCAAATCAAACCCTAGTTGCATTACTTTCCATATATATATATATATATATATAAGCTTATAAGAAATTGTCCTTTTGGGTTAATTAATTAAAATGCCATTTCAAATTGACATTTTTTTATAACAATATTCTACTCTAGTAAGTAGAATTTCTCACCTAATGTGTCACTACAAGTACAAATTATTATTGTAATTTATAGACTTGAATTCTTCTAATACCAAACCAAGAGAAATATGTTCATGTTTTTATTTATGTGTCTGGTAAAATCTAAGGAATGCTAGTGCAATAGTTCATCGATACACCTTCTACTTAAAATCTTGGTTTGATCTCAGGGTGAATCGAACGAACCACTCGTGAAGCAATACAAACTCGCCCTAAATCTTGATTTTACTCTAGAAATAATCGAATCCACGACTTATGAAGTAACACACATATGCAAACTTGCTTTAAATTTTAGTTTAATCACGGGAGGAATATAACTTATAACCTTTGAAGCAACACATGGATATAATAAAGTTGATCTAGATATTGAGCTACCGGGTAAGTTACGAAGAGAAATATTATTGTATGACAGTGTTGGTGCGAAAATTGAGTAATTTTAAATGAGTTTCAGTGCACAACATCAAATGTACTAAGCATGTACAAATAGTACAACCTCAATTAAGGTCATTGATTTGGTAAAAGAATCATAGAAGAAGAAGAATAAAATTTATTTACAATAATCTTATAGTCTTCTTGTTAATTAATTAGATTTTTAAATTTGAAGGAAAAAAATAATATCTTTATCGATTAAATTATATTTCACAAGAAGGGTATGTGGCAGTGATCATGAAAAGCATGGATGCAGAATTTGCTGAGACAACAAAAATGTGAAAAAATTTCAGAGCCAGAAAATTGAATCACACAAAAGGTGGAAAAAAAAAATGAGGCCAAGAAAATGAGGACACTGCATAATTGGCCGAATCGAGTCCTCATCAACTTGGGGCCATCCTTTTTTCGCACGAAAGAATTCATTAGAATTCAGTTTAAACGTGAAATATTTTCTTGGAAGTTTTCGAAACTCAATCATGTATGAGAGAATCGACGAAGATTTGATCATTTTAATTCTATTTGTAATTCAATATTAGTTCGAGAAACAAAAAAAAAAGGGTGTGCGGACGAGATATTCAGCAACAAAAAGAAGAAAATTATTGAATGGAGGAATTCTCGTACATGTGACGATCTCAAATATCTCGATATTAATGGATTATAAATTATAGTTAAATTAGTAAAAATGGACGAAATTTGAATTAAGTTTTTCTGTTTTTCTAAAGAAAAGAAAATGGTGGAAGAATTAGGGTTTGAAATGTTTAAGAGGAAATGCAATTGGGACAGAGAGAGCTCAGAGTGACAGAGTCCAGAGAGCGTTGGCATGCATTGTTTTGGTTGACCGAGATTTGACTGCTAAGTGAATGAGCTGGCGATTTCGACTGGTCAAAGGGACCACGTGACACCAGGGTTGCCCTAGCAATGGCCATTGTTTTTAATTATAAAATATATTTTTAAAAAATCACAAAAATTAATTAAAATTAGAAACCTGCATAGGTTTAGAAGGATTTTCTAATTTTGGCACCGAAAGTAATCATAACAAATTAATATACATCTCATATCGAACATTATATAAAAAAAAAAAAAGTAAATATCTAATATCTATATCTAATATGACTTTATATAAAATATATATATATATATATATACATATCGAACATCGTCACGTATTGTTATATCTAATACATGATACGTGCGAGTTATTTATTTAAATTTTAATTAATTGATTTTCGGGGAATTAAACTTCATAGGTCTCGATTCCAGAAGAATCGAATTGAAGTTGTAGGACAGTACACAAATACGTACTCATTTCTGTTGTATACTGGAAGAGATCACGTGAGCACGTGCAGAGGTAATTTCCTTCCTGAGATAGTGGCGTGGATTGGTGGTGGTCACTGACATTAGTGACGCCATTTCTTCCTTTTCTTAAAACGATTTCAGTTGGGTTTTGATGAGGACGATTTTAGTGCATCATATATGACCTAACAAAAAAAGAAGATATATATATAGCTTATATTTAGGGGATCGATGCTCAAAAACGATTTATTTTTGTTAACGAGAAAATTCTTTTAAGACAGTGGTATGTTGGATTTTTTATTCTCGATTAAAATTTGAGATAAACTAACATAACAATCTATCGTTATGACCTTTCACTTAAATTTTAGTCGAATCTTTAGAGAGAATCGAATACGACCTACCACTTATATTATTGGTTTAGTAGCATTCTATTCATTTAATAGTAGGAGGTCTCAGATCTCGTCTTTGACACTCATAAAAAAGAGGTTGATTTCTTATGTCTATATCATATCCCTCCAATATTGTTATTTTCAATTCTATACTAAATTTAGCTAAACATTATTCGTAAAATCAATTTAAAATAACTAAACACAATGACTCTCTACTAAATTTAGCTAAACATTATTCGTAATATATGTTAACCAGAATGTGTGGTGTAGTTGATAAATTGTCACCTCAATAAGACGAATTTCATAATGCCTAACTGGCAGAAGTTCGAAACTCGTTGTGAACACTTTGTGGTCAAGTGCAAGCCGTATCTCGAGCGGGAATTGATCACACCCTTCAAGTTAGTCACAACCTTCGAGTGTGTGGACACCTTATGGTAATTACTAAAAAAAACAAAGAATATGTTTGACCTAATATTTTTTTAATTAGTTGATAAGTGGATAATAATGGTGGAGTAGTCGTCAACTATTGTTTCTTTGCTATGATGGAAACAAAAATGGGATTTTATTTATTTTTAATAAGTCACAAATTAAGGGTTTTTTTAACTCACAAAGGGGATCTTGAATTCTTGATGACCAATACTTAAAAGATACGGACATAGAGAATCTAATTAAATATCACATATTTTGTTGGCAAAATCAGGTGCAATGTGCAAACTAGGTTTCCCTTATAATTAATTAATTTTTTTTTAGAATTGGTACGATAATGTATCAAGTGATGGAAGAATCGTATAAATGATGGATGATGTTCTTAATGTGGCCTCGTTAAAATTTTGTCGGAGATTTCAACCAGATCGAAGAAAAAAGATTAAAAAAGTGACACACACCAATTAACTACAAAACATTAGAAATTGCATCCGAAGGTTTCTCAAACGATAAAATCTTTGTGGTTGACGTAAGACCAAGCTTCGCAAGAAAAAGAAAATAATAGACGACTAATTAACTTTTGTTAACAAAAAAAAAAAGCCTTCTATTTAATTAATTTCTTTCATTGTAAATAAAAGAAAATGGGATATATAAGGGATTTTGTCATGTTGTCAATGAATTTTTCCAGCGATTGGTAGGTCTAGCATGAGAATGGATTTTTATTTTTTACGTAAAATCCGTGTATGAAGAAACAAATGTCCATCAACTATTCTATCATGTGACCAAGTAACTTAGGTTTTATAAATAAAATAAATAAAAAAAATCCCGAAAATCTTTGTAACAAAATGCCTTAATAATGTTATTTTGTTAATATTGGTGTTGGTCTAGTGATATTTCTATGTATTCAACTGTGTATGGTAAAAAGTCAAATTGGTTTTTCCACAGATCCACGAGCTTATCAATCAATGGCCGCAAATAAACATCGATGAAATTATTCGGCGATTTGGACCCCGGTATCAAAATACTGACGATTGTGAATTTTTTCTTCATGCATCTCTAAGGATGCAAGTTATACGGAACCATAACCACCGAACAAGTGCTATAGGACTTTGCAAAACTTCCAAACGGATTAAAACCGTCAGTAGTGAACCCTAATCTGACATTGCTTGGCTCCGCGGTAAACTCGGAATACATCTTATCAAATTCCTTCCAAGCCTCCCCATCGGCCGGATGCCTCAATATATCGTCATCAATGCGTTCATCATTGTGCCACCTAATATCACGGGTTGTGTGGGACGACATGTAGAATCTTTGTAACCTTGGCTTCAGTGGAAAATAACGCAACACCTTGTTCGGAATCTTGTTTTTTTAAAACCTAGGCTCATTGCACACAGGACATTTGTCAAGCTGCTCGAATTCACCGTAAAATAATGCACAGTTGTTCTTGCATGCATGGATCTTGGCATGCCCTAAATCGAGGCCCTTCAATAGTTTCTTCGAGTTATAATGATCTTTAGGCAGACAATTGTCTTCATGGAGCATTCGGATAATGATGTCCATCATGTGATCAAAATGCTTGTTCGTTTGATTATACTCAACTTTCATGTGCATCAACTCCACAACTGCCCCTAGAACCGAAAAGGATTTACAACAAGGGTACAATTCGCTCTGAGCTTCTTTCAACTATCTCTCGTAATGGAGCTTAGAGTCTTCGGGTTGAAACCTGAGCGCCTCATCGTCCATATCATCTGACGCGGAAGGAAAAATATCGGTTAATATCTCAACGACTTGATAATTATCACATCGCTCATCCAAAGCACTTTCGTCCCGACGGGTCCCGAGAACCGAAGATGTCGATGCGGTAAATATTGCTTCATCGTGATAGATCCAATTAGTGTAGTTGTATACGATCTCATTCCATTCAAGATGATTTTGGACCTCATTCAACAGCATCCAACTGCAGTTGTTACATTTACGGCACGGACACCTTATACGTCTTTCATCACTGCAATGATTATGTGCAAAGGCAATGAAGCTGTCGATTCCATCCAAATACTGATAAGAACATCTATCCAACATTTGCATCCAACCTCTGTCCATTGTGCCTACTTTCACAAAATAGAGTCAACGTAAGTAATTGAGTTAACATTGTCCCGTAATTAGAACAAATTAATATCAAAAGCCACTCGTCTCCTTATGACTCCGGTGATTTGGCCCTATCCCATTCGAGAGTGCACGTTCTGTGCTGTGTTGTTTGCGACCTACGAAGCTAAGTTTCAATCGAGGGAAATTTCGGCAGTATCTCCCTACAGTTCCCCAAATGCACGACATATATATTATAAACAAATATCTAATATGTATTCAGAGAACATTGAGGGAATACAAACCGAATTTCCCACAATCGAAACATAACCTCGTAGACCGCAAACCACACAACACATAGTTGCGCACCCCCAAGCGCTTTACAGAAAATATCACAAAAATTTCGCATAAACGGTTATGAAATATGAACATATTTCACTCCGTTGGAACTACATAAAGCGCTTTACAGAAAATATCACAACAAATTCACAAATACAAGCATATATTAATTATGCATATCACAGAGTTTACAATTTTCTAATTTTCGTACATATTTTATATTTTCCTAATTTAATAAGATATTTTCTATTTTCCTATTTTCCTAACATATTTTCTAACTTCCTAACATATTTTCTAATTTTCTAATTTCCTAACATATTTTCTATTTCAATAATTTCATAACGTATTTTTTATTTTCCTATTTTCCTTACATATTTTCTAATTTCCTAACATATTTTCTATTTTCAATAATTTCATAACGTATTTTTTATTTTCCTATTTTCCTAACATATTTTCTAATTTCCTAATTTCCTAACATATTTTCTATTTCCCTAATTTCATAGCATATTTTCTATTTTTATATTTTCCTAACAAATTTTCTAATTTCCTACACAATTTCTACACAAATTTCCACAAATTATAAACAATTTCTACACATTTTCCACCATAAATACACAATTTCCTAACATAATTATATCCAAATTCTTAACAAAATTAAATTGGGAGGCAAACACACATACATTTATATAAGTATTCCTTCAAATCAACCACAAATTTCCTAAAACACAAAACATAATTAGTTTCCAACCAAAAATCAAAATTTCAAAACTAAAAAAAATTAAATTTCTCAAACCTTTAAAATTGGTATTGGTGATTGAGAGAGAAAGGGATTTGATTGGTAGTGAAAATTGTGATAAGATGATGATTATTGATGTTATATAGCTAGAGAGAGAGATGTATGATGAGCAAAAATCAGAGAGGAAGAAGAAGAAAGGGGCGTCTTGATACTTAATGTGTTTATAATTTTGCCCGACGAAGCAGTTTCGGAGGGCAAAGTTTAATGATTCGTCGAGCAAAATATAGTCAATGCCAAGTTTTGCCCGACGAACAATATTAGTTTATAAAGCCCATTTTATTAATTTATTCTACATTTAAATAAGAGGGATGATGAAATTTTTGGGGATCATATAATATCTTATCCACGTAAAACATGAGCTTGTTGCAATTTAAGTGTTTTGTATTGTATTTTATTGCATGATTATTTGTTGTTTCTTTGCATAAAATATGTATTTTTACTAGGTGTATTTTTTTAATCAATGAAATTCACCTAATACCGTCAAAATTTGATAAAAAAAAAAATTAACCCTAAAATTTAGCCCACCTCATTTTTAATTTATGGGTTTGTGCCTGTCTATTAGTATTCCTAGCTATTCAAAATGTTTAATGGTAAGAGTTGAATCGATTTTTGTAGGCGCACTCAGACTCATACTCCCAAAGATCTTTCTAACAGAATGTCCTAACAATGCTTCTTTTGCCATTAATACTAATGATCTAATAGTATCCCTATCCATTCAAATGTGTTGGGGAAAATCTTGGATTCGACTCTCGTTCAAAACAAGGTTGATATTAATGTGTATAATTCCCCTTCTCCTCTCCCCCGTCCCAAATATCCTTGTATTAAAACACTGGTCTATTTTTTTTATTTTATACAAGGATATTACGGAGGGAGATTATACACATTAAGTATCAATTTCGACTTTGATGAGAGTTGAATTTGAAACTTTCCACTGTACACTACAGTGAATATAAACAAGGCTCTTTACTTGTTGATTTCGTTTATCAACTATTAAATTAAAAAGCGTCAAATGATTTCATAGACAATCAAAGCCACAATATATTCGATCTATTTTATTTTTCTTGATGATAAATTTCAAGAAAACGACATGGAAATAATTTTATTGAATACATACATAATAAATTTGTATTCAAATATGAAGATTGGAGGAAGAAGAAGAAGAGAGAAAAAAAAAATGGAAGCTTTTGAAACTCAACTTGCACAGAAAGGACATGGCTGTCAATCACATGGTTTAACCTGTGGTGTGATGACAATAAACAAAACACTTTTTCTTCTTCAGAAGGCTCGATCAAATGGGGAAATGCCACGTGGGGCTTCCTATAATTCAACTGGCAACTGCATTCGATTGTGGACAAAAAACCCACACAAAAAATTCATTTGAGCTTAGCTGGGTCTCTCTCTGATGTAACTGTCAGCATTAATTGGGCCCCTCCCCACAAGGGCCGGGGGCCCATTAGCCCGTACTTGTTACCAACTTATCCATACCAACACGTTGGATCATATCATTGGGCTTATCATACCAACCAAATTTACTTTGGTTTTTTCTGAATTATTTTATTTTATTTTTATTTTTATTTTTATTTTTTCGAAATTTAATTTGAAAGGTTATAGACTTATACTTCACGCTCGGGTGTCCGTTTTATACAATTGTTTTTTTTTAACTTTGTGTAACTTTTCGAGAGCTGTCCCAACGTGCCAACGGCGCATTACAACCTATAGGTACTGAAGAAGCGTTGTTTTTCTTATCCGAAATCGAAGTTTGATATTGCGGATTGATAGTCGTCCTTCCTAATGTTGAAGAAACTCATGTTTCATATATTGTTGGAAAGATCTAGAATTCATCTTTGTAGAGGACTTATGATTTTGTAATTCTGAATTGCGTAGAGGAAGTTAAGGTTTTTCTAGTGTGCATGCTCGAGTGAAAAAACTCATATAATTCTTGTGGCCCCCAAGGATTAATAGTAAACAACAAATAAAATTCAAAATTAAATAAGAAAAATAAAAAATTTGGAAATATAATTTAGAGAATATGGCCCGTTGATAAGTTTGATCACACTTTTTTACTTTTCATAAATATTATATATGTCGATATTTTTTTTTCTTCAATCTAAAGAGAATATCACGATTGTGAATTACACCATTAATGACATATGAGTTAGTGAAACTGCGAAATTCTTTGACGTCTCGATTGTAATAAAATTCTAGCTCCGTCACTATAAGTAATTGCCTTCACTGTATGGCGATAGATGATACTTTAGTTTGATTGCAGCATATGGGTTATATGCTAGGCACTATCTTTAACATTTGAGAACCATACTATGTGTTATACGTATTCACGTGTGTTGTGGTCTGAGTGAACGTCAACATCAACATTTTCTTTTAAAATGTTACGATATAAATACAATGATAATAAAATTACATATCACAATAACGATATTTCTACATACATTAAAAATTACGCTATTAATCAAAACATCTGTATTTATTTATATTTTTTCGATGTTTACTCACGTCCTCTTATTTCTTATTTTTTGTCGATTTTTTGAGGTGCATGTCATAAAGTCAACAACTTTGAAAATGGTGTACCAAAAAGCAAAATTCTTAACGTTTACCCTAGACAAACAAAATCAACGAAGAATCTCTTCTGTTTTTGTTTCCTAAGAAAAGAAAGACTAAGAGACAACAAAACTATGTCACTATGAAATCTCTCCCTTCCTATAATTTTAACATGTAGTTTAATTACAAGCTACTGTAAAATCTCGACATGCCCTTATAACTTACTATAGAATAAGCACAAGTTATAATAGATATATGTCAGAATTATTATTAAGATATACACATCTTGTTAGAATTTAATTACAAGCTCACGTTAATATCTTCAGATTTCGATATGCTCTGATAACTTAGTATAAAACAGACACAAGTTATTATTTAAGAAAGCAAAAATTATAAAAAAAAAAGTTGATCGAACGTACAAATGAGAAACCAAGAAATAACATGATCATGAAGATCGATCACCATCCATTATTTTCATGAATCTTCATGCCCAAACGCTGCTGAGCATAGTTGACGAGCTTCTCAAACTCTTTGGCGTTGTCAATTTGGCCATTGCCGTTGTAATCGATTTTCTTCATCCCTTGACGGGCTCTCCACCACCCGAACCAAATCCTCAGGCTGTGGAGAGCCTCTTTCAGTTCCTCGCGGCTAATCTGTCCATTGTGATCACTGTCAAACCGGTAAATCCAAGCTTTGAACTCGTCCACAGTCATCTCCTGGTCAGGCTGCACCTGCATACAACACATTATCGCCATGGATCTAAGAACAAATTTTTTGGTCACCTATCTAGTTAAGAACAAGTTCTTTTGATGAGAGAAAAGGGAAATTGGCAAATGTAGGCTAGATATGGGCAAGCCTTGATTTGATTTGGTTTGGTTTGTGTTGTGCGTACAAGTACTCTTAAAGTGGATTTTGGTAGTGGATTGAGAATCGAATCTACCCTATCTAGTTGTGGGTTGACACTTTTTATTGGCATCTTTGAGGCCGGCCATGTGAAACTTTATATATTCTTCCAATAATTAATTAGGCATGATAATCACAAGATTAATTCTAATTTATATAAAATTAACATGTACTAGGCAATCAATGGTTGATCCACTCAAGATTGTTGGAGAGTGGGGATTTAATTTTGGAATACAATTATCATGATAATAAAGTTGAAGAATTAGGCTATTATTATATTGCAGGTGGAGAGTACCTACCATTTTTTTAAAACGTTACTTGTTTGCTGCCAAATACATCTCAGCTCCATGTGTATATATATATATATATATACATGAGTGGTACTTTTTTTTTTTGGGTGGAAAGAGTTTAATTAAAGACATATGCTTGTCAATTAGTTTGTCGGCTACTGCATTTTCTTTCCGGAAATATGAGAACAATGGAAAACCATATGTTTCAAAAGAGAAATATAATTCGCCCAACAAATTCGAAGTGACCAACTTGTAGAAAAAAAGACTAAAGTAAAATAAGAAGCAACACTGAAAGAATCACTTTCAAGCTCACTTTCAAGCCAGAGAGTATGCCACCCCTTAGTACGAGCAAACTCCACAACAAGGATGACAACATAAAGCTCTGCATAAAAATAAGTATGATGTCCAAGATTATGAGAAAACCCACAAAGAAAGGCATCCAAAGAATCTCAAAAGATCAAGCCATATGCTGCAGGACTTGGCTTGGGTTACCTTTTGCTAGGCCATCCTTATTGATTTTGACACAGGGATAAAAAGGAGGATGCCAAAATGGAGGTAAAACTATGTTCTTCTATTGTATCAATGTTATGTGTAATTATTTTTAGATGGAACTTCAATTGATGACAATTGCTTGGTTGTCCACAGAGATGAGAATCTTCTTCATTCAAGAGCCATCCATATATGCTTATCTGGAGATTGTGCATCTAACATTGACATGAGAAAATAGTAGTTGGAAGGTTGGGAGAAATATTAATGCATTCGCCAATATTGTCATCAATGCTAGATCTTGAACTATGTATCCAAGTCTTATTTTGGATGAATCTCAGTGGCTAATAACCTGTGTTGGCCAAAGATAAAGATTCCTCGCGCGAATTTGAACGTTAGGAGAAAGTCTTGTGTACGGCTGTTAACATAAAATACTTTTTCACGTAAGATTAATGTATCTAAAATATAATAGTGGTGGTGGATGATATACTTAATTAGAATATTAATGCTCATGTCTACTTCAAACTATTTCAAAATTCCCCAATATGGGACTTATTTGAGCATCCATCAAGTTCACAATTTGTGCTCTTTTGAAGGTTCGTCGTTGTGTGCACAAAGCCCATCTTAGTAAAACTGAGTTCTAGGCCTGGATTTAAGCTTCTGGACTCTTTTGTACCATGGATTGGGCATTAGTGGCTAAACCACGTTGCAATCTTTGCATTGTGTGTCCTCAGATTTTTTTGCGTTGTGTGTCCTCGGATGATCTCGGTTTTTTCGAACTGTCTTTTGTCTTTACTCAAGTAGAAACCTTTAAGGTTTGCGGTTAAGAGTTCTCGGTCACGGCTTGGCCATTTTTTAGGGCATGTCTAATTGCCTTCTTATATGGTCTTATATAAGAGGAATGTTAGGATCAGTAGCGCACGTCTATATGGACTAATTTGATTCTTTGTACATGGCAAACTTCATAAGCACTAATAATCAGAAGTAATCTACGTACATGTACTCGACCAATACAAATACACGACTCAAATCCGCACACGCCCACGAAAGCGACGAACCCTAACTCTATACATCCTAAAGAAGGAAAAACTTGCAATTTTCTTCCACGTTTTGAGGAGGACATTAAAAAGATTACTAGTATTTGTTGAATATATACCCTCCAAAAGAAGAATTACATCATATTTCACTGTTGTTTTGTAAAGCTATAAGCCAAGGCAGACACATCCAGAGCTCAACCTAGTAAGCTTATTATTAGAAGCAGAGTACATGACCATAGATATATAACACATATATAAATAAGTAATTAAAATGTACCATTTTTTTGACGTACATGACTTTATTTTAAGCAGCACTCGTGATCTATTTTAAGCAGTTGTTTTCTTGAAGGTTCCCATCATTTTGGTAAACTCCTTCATGTCAACTAAACCATCACCATCCATGTCCACTCCCTTCACCATGTTCCTGCATGCTCCAAGGCTACAATTCTCTCCCAACTTCTTCAACACCAGAGACAGCTCCTCTGCACTTATCTTCCCATTCCCATCCAAATCGAACAATCGAAAGGCGCTCTGAATGTCTGCATTGTCTCTGGCTTCATCAGCTCCCATGTTGAACATCTCCATGAACTCCTTGAACACAATGAACCCATCTCCATCGATGTCAAGTGCCCTAAAAGACTTGGTAATCTCACCCTCTGCAATGTCCTTGTCTAGGGTTTTTAGGGCTGACTTGTACTCCTCCTTGCTGATCTTCCCATCTTTGTTTGTGTCAAATTTATCAAACACATATCTTAGCTCCTCCACTTTCGGTTGCGCCGACGACGCCCTCGGAAAGCTCGACGACCTTTGTCTAGTTTCTTTCGATGTGAAACTCATCAACTGATGAGGGGTTGTTTCTGAAGATTTGGAGAAAGAGCTCAGCAGGGGAGCTGGTTTACTTTGAGGCTTTTTTTGGTAGCCAGATTGAAACCTAAAGAAGCTGAAATTTGACATGGTTTTTTTGTTTTTATTTTTTTTTCAGATGGTTTCTAATACAAATTGATCGATGAGCTCGCAATAACTACTACAAACTTATATATAAGGTAGCTAGGTATCTCAACAATCTGTATAGGCATATCCATTAAGGAATAATATAAAGCAAGATTTCTACGCGCATTATTAACATCAATTCTCATTTTACCACTAGTATTATGATTGGCACAATACTTGCACTTTATCTCGGGATACCTCTTTGTTTCACTATTTATATTTGTCGAGTTGTATTTAAACATATATCATAATTGGAACAACGTCTAAATCATTATTCAAGATCATCTATACAAAAAAAAAAAAAATAATCAAAATTAGAAATCGTTTAACTATTTATATGTATCAACTAAATGTACGATTCATAACGAGGATCTTAATTATTATCAATACAATTGATTATTTCGATGGATGTAAATGACTAAACGATTTCTAATCTTTTTGATTATTTGTGGAAATGATCTTGAAATGATGATTTAGAATACAAATAATTCCGATCAGGCATGGGCTTACCCATGGGTTAGGGTGGGCTTCATCCCACCCGAAATTGCTAACCCAACAAAAAAAAATCTTATAATGTTAATTTTTATAGCCCACCTGATTAATTTGTTACACATAAATAAGATAGATAATGATGTTCTTGAAGATTGTATAATATATTATCCAAATAAAAGGAGTATTTGTTGATAATATCGACATTGACTCGATAATAGACGCATTTAATGCCTTGAAAACTAATAGGGACAATTTTAGTACTTTTTTATTACATAATATTGTTGTGTTTTGTTAGCCTTTTTATATATAAGTATTCATTTTTAGGAGTAAGGCTCATCGGTGTATATTTTTTCTCCTATCAATAAAATTCCTCGTACCGTTGAATTTTGATAGAATATAGCACTAAAATTAGCCCATCTCATTTTCAAATTCTGGGTTCGTGCCTGATTCCAATTACGATTTATCTACAAGAACAACTCCAAAAATGGAAGAAAGTGGAATAATATCTAGTGGTATTTTTATTATTAGGTAGTGAGTATTTTTATTATTATATTTGATTATCATAAAAAGCGAGGTCGATATCCAAGATGCATAAATTCTCTATTCAATATCGTTGTATAAAATTTTTAGAAATTCTGATTCAAAGTTAGAAAAGGGAAGAGCATTATGATGTGCTTGTATTCTTATTCCACACGCACTTTCCCAAAGTTCATTGGAAGAGAGAAGGAAGAGCATATGAGCCAAAATTAGACGTGTGAATTAAAGGTGCACTGTGTGGATGAACTACCTAAATATATTCTTACCAAGTTGTAATGATCTTCTGTTGATTCCTATATTCCAACTCTCAATTTGGTTTCTGATCATGATCTTGTGGTACCAATAGAGTTGGAGATTCTTATGATTCTTAGGTTGCGTTTGACACACCATATAATTAATCGGATAGGATTATAGTATATAAAATATGTATTTGGTATGTTTCGTACTAATTAGTCACCGGTTTAACCTAGAGGATTCACACAATTTATTCGGTTGATATCCGCTAAAATAATACTTTGGAGATTCTTATGATTCTTAGGTTGCGTTTGACACACCATATAATTAATCGGATAGGATTATAGTATATAAAATATGTATTTGGTATGTTTCGTACTAATTAGTCACCGATTTAACCTAGAGGATTCACACAATTTATTCGGTTGATATCCGCTAAAATAATACTGATAGAAAATGCTGGTATAAATTAGTCGGACCAAAAACATGCGAAAGCTTTGCTCGTTGTTGTTGTCATCATCTCCTCTACTTCGTCGTCTGTGCTTCCCCACCTCGATACCCCTCTCTCCCTACACCAACCCACCTCCCCCGCCACCACCTCGCCAAACCGTGTACACCGATATCAATTCCCACTAACAATTACTACTTTGAGAATCAGCCTTGGGATTTCTGGGATTTGAAGAGGCTAATAAGAGATTAAACTCTTCTGGGATTTCTGGGTATATATCATACACACAGGTAAAAACATGGGGTGATTTGGTGGTTAGGCGGTGGGGAGAATGGGGATTAGAAAAAAAAAATAGCAAACTTTGCTGTACTGATTCCAGATCCAAGTTCATTTGCAAAAATAGCCAACGAAAGGATCAGAGGAGCCATTACCAAATCTCTCAAGCTTCGGGAGTTTCCCGTCTTTCTTTTTGTCCTCTCAATAAAAAGAAGAAAATAGGTCAAAATCAAAGACGAATTGAACTTCAAGTGACAGGGCGGTGGGGAGAACGGGGTTTGAGGTATTGGGTGATTTATTCGAAGAAGTCAAATACCACGGTATAACATAATTGGTTATTTAATCTGACTCTGCACCGAATGCTTGATTATATAATCAGTACTATTCGATACAATTTAGTTTATTCGATTTAAATAATCAGTATAATACGGTGTGTCAAACAAGCCCTTAGTGCAATGTTTGTGGAGGCGGTGGTAATGTGCTGGCGATGATGCTGATTTTATTTTTTATACGAAAGAAAGAGGAACTTAAAAGGAGAATTCTATTAGGCAATTATTATTAAAAAGTTAAAACGCCACACTTGCTTCGACGAATCAGGGAGAGTTCTGGCCCAATATATTGGAATTGGTGGAGAGTGCCGCTGCTTGCCTAGAGAGTCAGTAAAAAAATTAACTTTTCAAAAAATATGCTTGAAGGAAATATGACGAAATCTTCTAGCTAGTAATCGCATGTTCTGAACAATTCTCTTGAGCCTCCATGGTGTTGATATGCTTCTGTTGACAACATCAATCAGGACTTTGGAATCACCTTCAACCTCAATTGATATGTTATCACAAAGAGCAGCTCTCTGAAGGGTATCAAGGAGAGCCATCCCTTCAACAATGATGATGGTGTTAGGGTGGGGGTGCTTTAGCGATGGTTGTGTTATTAATATTATATTTTTAAATTCAGTATTTATTTAATATTTTTTTATATATTTAAATTTTTATAGCCTCTTTATATATGCTAATTGAATACACGATATAACCAATTTCTCTGATTGAATACTTCGAATTTTACAAATTCCTTTCAAATTTAGATTGAATACTCCAAATTACTAAACTAACAACTAGTTGATACGTGAAAATCGTCCACATGTTTTGTTTTGATTGAAAATTAGGGCTGACTTCCATTATATATATATATATATATATATATATATATAAATATGGAAACGACAACAATGGATGAGGCTGAAATGGTAAATGACAAGGTCAAGTCAAAGCGAAGTTGCTCTTGTTTTTACTTCAAATTTCTCCCACCCCGTTTCGTTTTCCGTACCCGTTTGAAAGGGTACAAGTGAAAATTACAAAAGTACAGTGGTCAAATTACAGATAACAGATAATATAGGGGAGAAAACAAGAAGACAAAAAAACCATCCCTTTCTTTCCTCTCCTCTCGTGCTTAGCTCATTTTTCGTTTTTTTTCTCTCTCTCTCTCTCCCCCCTTAATTTTCTCTTTCCGGTGACAGTAGGGCTTCTTCTTCTATCTTACGCTCTCGTACTCGTGTTTCTCCGCGGCGCACGTTAACCCCGCCGTTCTCTATCTTACGCTCCCGGAGGTAAGCTTCTTATCCTACTCCCCCATCTTCCCATTTCCTTTTGATCTCTTTGAACTCTGACATTGAAACATTGAAACCCTAAGCAACGAAGAATCGCACTTTAATCCGATATTGTATGCGAGCATTGCAAACTAATTAGTTTAAATAAACAAAGCTGTGTGATTTGTTATTTGATAATTAATTTTTTGATTGATCAGGGTTAGAGAGAGGCTCTCTAGGGTTTGGTTCCGATTTCATTAATCATTTACTGTGAGATCCGTGAAAGGGGAACAGTTTGTGATTGAATTTATTTTCTGGGCGGGCGGGGAGCTGAAATCTAGGGTTAGGGTTTTTGATGCGTTGGCAGAATTCAGAGCCGGCTAATTGGATCGTAGTGTGGGTCGGACCTGTGAGATGGCCAATCCCGGAGTCGGGGCAAAGTTTGTATCTGTGAACCTGAATAAATCGTATGGGCAGCCTTCTCACCATCACCACCATCACCCACCGCATCCTGGGTCTTACGGCTCGAACAGGGGCCGGCCCGGTAGTCATGGCAGTGGAGGAATGGTGGTCCTTTCGAGGCCTCGCAGTGCGAACAAGGCTGGGTCGAAGCTATCTGTTCCACCCCCCTTGAATCTCCCCTCTTTGCGCAAAGAGCATGAGAGATTTGATACGTTGGGCTCAGGTGGTGGGCCAGCTGGGGCAGGGGCTTCAGGTAGCGGGTCAAGGCCTTCTTCATCTGGTGTGGGATGGACGAAGCCCGCCGCAGTTGTTTTGCAAGAGAAAGAAAAAGGGGTTGTTGATCATGGAGGAACTGATGGAATTGACCAGAGTTTTCATGGTGTTGATAGGGTGAGTGGGGGAAATGGTGTTGGGAGCAGTGTTTATATGCCGCCTTCAGCTCGGTCTGGCTCAGTGGGACAGCTCCCTACTGCTTCTGCTATAGCTTATCAACCGGCAGAGAAAGCACTGCTTTTGAGGGGTGAAGATTTTCCTTCTTTGCAAGCTGCTTTGCCTGCTTCATCAGGGCCTTCTCAAAAGCAAAAGGATGGTTTGAATCAGAAACAGAGGCAAGCTGCCCGTGATGAATTGTCGAATGAACAGAGGGATGGTTCTGATTCAAGTTTGCTTGTTGACATGCGCCCTCAATTGCAGACGTCACGGCGTGGTACAGGTAATGGACTAAATGAGAAGGGAAATGAAAAGGGTTTGGGTGGTAATCGAGCATCAGAACGAGTAAGGAAGCAGGATGAGTATTTTCCAGGTCCGTTACCTTTAGTTCGGTTGAGCCCAAGATCAGATTGGGCGGATGATGAGCGTGATACAAGTCATGGTTTCGCTGACCGGGGCAGAGATCATGGGTTCTCAAAGACTGAAGCTTTTTGGGATAGAGATTTTGATATGCCCAGAATAAGTGTTCCACCACACAAGCCAGTTCATAACCCATCTGAGTGGCGGGGTCTGCGTGACAATGAAACTGGAAAAGTTTCTTCCAGTGAAGTCCTGAAGGTGGACGCATACAGCAGAGATGCAAGAACACCTAGCAGAGAAGGAAGGGAAGGGAATTCAAGGAGAAATACCACTCTTCCAAAAGATGGTATTAGTGGTCAAGTTGGAAATGACAGAAGTGGTTTTGGTGGAAGGCCATCAAGTCTAAACAGAGAAACAAGTAAAGAGAATAAGTATAGTCTAACAACCGTTCAAGAAAATGCTCATGATGATATTGCGAGGAGGGATGTAGGGTATAGACATGGAGGGAGACAGCCCTGGAACAATTCTGCTGATTCATATGCAAATAGAGGGGCTGACTGGAATAAACGAGACCGTTATGGCAGTGAACAACACAATAGATATAGAGGCGACACTGCACAGAATAGCTCAGTGTCCAAATCCTCATACTCTTTAGGCGGTAAAGGGCTTCCTGTCCATGATCCACTGCTCAATTTTGGTAGGGAGAAGCGCGCATTCTCAAATGGTGAAAAACCTTATGTGGAGGATCCTTTCATGAAAGACTTTGGAGGTACTGGTTTTGACGGCCGGGATCCGTTCTCTGGTGGTCTTTTGGGAGTGGTTAAGAAGAAGAAAGATGTGATACAACAAACTGATTTCCATGATCCTGTTAGAGAATCTTTTGAGGCTGAACTTGAGAGAGTTCAGAAAATGCAAGAACAGGAGCGGCAGCGGATCATTGAGGAACATGAAAGAGCTTTGGAGATAGCTCGACGAGAAGAGGAGGAAAGAACACGGATGGCTAGGGAACAGGAAGAAAGGCAAAGAAGGTTTGAAGAAGAAGCTAGGGAAGCTGCGTGGAGAGCAGAACAAGAACAACTAGAAGCCATGCGAAGAGCTGAAGAGCAGAGAGTAGCCCGGGAAGAGGAAAAACGAAGGTTGTTTATGGAGGAAGAAAGAAGGAAGCATGCAGCTAAACAGAAGCTTTTGGAATTGGAGGAAAGGATTGCCAAGAGGAAGGCTGAAGCTGGAAAGGCTGGCGGTAATTCTTTTGCTGATGCAGATGAGAAAATGTCTAGGTTGGAGAAAGAAAAAGATGCCTCTGGGGCAGCAGACATGGGTGACTGGGAGGATGGTGAAAGAATGGTGGAGAGGATCACAGCCTCAGCCTCTTCTGATTCAAGTATGCACAGGTCCTTTGATATGGGTTCTAGGTCTCATTATTCTAGAGATAGTTCTGCTTTTGTGGACAGAGGGAAACCTGTTAATTCATGGAGAAGAGATGTATATGAGAATGGGAACAGCTCAACTTTACTTCTACAAGATCAGGACAACGGCCATCATAGCCCCGGACGAGATTCATCTGTTGGAGGGAGAGGTCACTTAAGGAAAGAGTTCTATGGAGGCAGTGGATTCATGTCTTCTAGGACGTATCACAAAGGCGGGATTGCTGAACCTCACATGGATGATGTCACTCATTTCAGAGGGCAGAGGTGGAACCAATCTGGGGATGGGGATCACTATAGCAGAAACATGGAGATTGAGTCTGAATTCCATGATAACATTGAAAGGTTTAATGATGTTGGATGGGGACAGGGCCGTGTCCATGGGAGTCCTTATTCTCCTTACCCTGAACAATTTTATCCAAATACTGATGCAGATGGGCCTTATTCCTTTGGTAGGTCACGATATGCCATGAGACAGCCTCGTGTTCTTCCACCACCATCACTAGTTTCCATGCAGAAAACCTCCTACGGGGGTGAAATTGATCGTCCTGGCCCCTCAGCTTTTATAGACAATGAGATGCATTACAATAATGCAGCTAGAAGTGAACCTACCTTGCAGACAGGATATGATACCAATCGTCCAGAGAATATCGGACACCCTGAAATAATTGATGTCAAACAAGAAAGCACTGTGAATGAGAATCAGAAACTGGACAGTAACACCACCCCAAGGTGTGATTCACAGTCTTCTCTTTCTGTGTCTAGCCCCCCTAGTTCTCCAACTCATCTTTCTCATGATGACTTGGATGAATCAAGAGATTCTTCAGTGTTATCTGCTCCTGGGGACAGCAAAGATGTTCCCTTGTCTGCGCAGGAGGGGGAATCACTTGAATTACCTACCAATCCTGGAAAAGAGAATGTGATGAATGGTTCTAGTTCTGTCTCAATTGGTGATGATGAAGAATGGGCTGTTGAGAACAATGAGCATCTTCAGGAGCAAGAAGAATATGATGAAGATGAAGATGGGTACGAGGAGGAAGATGAAGTGCATGAAGGAGATGATGAGAATATTGACATACCCCAGGAGTTTGAAGACATGCATTTAGACGAGAAAGAGTCCACGGACATGATGGACAACTTGGTCCTAGGTTTCAATGAGGGTGTTGAAGTTGGAATGCCAAATGATGAGTTTGAGAAAAGTTCAAGGAATGAAGAAGGTACATTTGTGGTACCTCAGGTTTCCTCTGGCACTATTATAGAACACGGGTCGTTTGATGGAATTTATACTGATGAACAGACCCTTCAACCTATGGATGGTTCCTCCCAAATGAATGTCGGTATTTCTTCAAGACAGCTCCAGGAAACCGAGAAGGCAATGCAGAATTTAGTTATTCAGCCTAATATTGTATCTTATATGTCATCTGCAACTGAACGTGTAGATCATGTGGACGCTTCTAGTAGTCCTGGTCCATCTTCTCAGCTTCCTGTTGCTTCTTCAGCTAGCCTTACCTCCCATTTGTTGTCTGGTCAAGCTGTCATGCCTACAGTATCTTCTGTTCCAAACCAGGCAGATGGACCTGTTAAACTTCAGTTTGGGCTGTTTTCAGGTCCATCTCTTATACCATCTCCGGTCCCAGCTATACAGATTGGTTCTATACAGATGCCTCTTCCTCTGCATCATCAGGTTGGCCCTCTTACCCACATGCACCCGTCACAATCTCCTCTTTTCCAGTTTGGTCAGCTAAGGTATACATCTTCTATATCCCAGGGAGTACTGCCAATGGCTCCTCAATCAATGTCTTTTGTTCAGCCCAATCTCCCGTCCGGTTTTTCTTTGAATCAAAACGCAGGAGGTCCTCTGCCTATTCAAACTGGTCAAGGAACTTCTCAAAACATAAAAACTGATATGTTGCTTTCAGTGGACAATCAACCGGGACTTACTTCAAGGCACTTGGATACATCTCAAGAGAATGTATCAGATAAGTTAAACTCAATACCAGCAGGGCAGAAGTCTGATGCCTCTGTTGTGGCGCAGAGGGGATCAGTGGTATCCCGTATTGGTGATAGCAGTTTACGGTCTGAGTTTCAACCAGAAGATCAGAGACATCATAATTCAGCTGGGAAAAACTTCAGTACTTATTTTGGTTCTAGGGAATCTGAAGGTCAGGCTCAAACTGGAGGAGCACCATCTCCGTCAGTTATGAAAGAAAAAGAGTTTAGTGGGCCAAAAGCTCATCGCCCAGCATCTGGTGGCAGAGGAAAAAAATTTGTATTTACAGTTAAAAATTCTGGCTCAAGATCATATCCAGTTGCTGAGCCTACCCACTGTGAATCTAGTGGATTTCAGAGGAGGCCTCGATGCAGTATGCAGCGCACTGAGTTTCGAGTTCGAGGAAGTTCTGATAAGAGGCAATCTACCGCTTCTGTATCTACCAACCACGCTGGACTTGAAGAGAACTATGTCTCTGGAAGAGATTTGGGGTCTTCTGTAAGAAGTGGGCCTAGGAGGGTTGTCATGTCAAATAAGCCATCCAAACAGATGTTAGATTCAGAGGGCTCGAGTCCCGGTCCAAGTAATTCACTAGAAATAGAATCTGGAAGCAGGGCTGAAAAGGGAGCTGGAAAAGATGCCTTGACAAAGAGTCAGAATATCGGGCAGTCTGGAGAGGGAAACCTTAAAAGAAATATTCATTCTGAGGAAGATGTTTATGCAGCTTTGCAAAGTGGTGTTGTGCGCGTGTTTGAGCAACATGGCATAGAGGCTCCTAGTGACGAAGACGATTTCATTGAAGTCAGGTCAAAGAAGCAAATGCTAAATGATCGGCGTGAACGAAGAGAAAAAGAAATCAAGGCGAAGTCTCGGGCCTCAAAGGTTGTAATAGTTGTAGTGCTTCACCTTTTTTCTTCTGCCTGCGTTAATTTAAATAGTTGCTTAATATAATTTATGTCCTCATTCTATCAGGTGCCACGTAAATCTCGTTCTACTCTAAAAAGTAGTACTACCCCTGCCAACTCAGGTAAAATTTCTGCAGTGACAAATGGAGATGCAGGAAACAGCATTCACTCTGATTTTATTGCCTCTGAGGGACGTGGACTATCAAATGCTGAAGTTTCAGCTGGATTTAACACTAATGTGGTGTCTCAACCCTTGGCTCCAATTGGCACTCCTGCTGTGAAAAGTGATACCCAGGCTGATAATAGATCCCAAACAATCAGGTATATTTCAAACTGAAGAAACCTATAACATAAATAAATTGCACACAAGTTTTCTAATAAGTTTCTTTTTCTCAACAGGTCACTCAACACAAGCGCCCTTCCTGTAGTGTCAGGTAATGTAAAAAATCTTGGGCGAGGCTCCATTGTTGACAACAAGAATAAGGTCCTTGATAATGTTCAAGCTTCTTTGGGATCATGGGGTAATTCACGGATTAATCAACAGGTGTGCAAATTAATTATGTTCTTGATCTTGGCTTTTTTTATCCTAGGATTTCCAGTTTCTTTCTATATAATTTTTCTTTTAGGAAATGTGCAGCTGTGTTTTTTTGTTTGTTCCTTCGCTGTGTTGCAACAAGCAAGTCTGCAACTGATTAGATCCTTAGTCCTGAAATTGTTTTATCATTGCACCTTGATGTCATTCATTCTATTCAGACAGAATTACCTTTCATTCATTCTATACAGATTGAATTACCTTTCATTCATTCTATACAGACTGAATTACCTTTCATTAGTGTACTTGAATACTCTTCTTTGTTCACTAGATATCTGTTTGTCTGTGTACTTCTAAGAGTGCAACTGATTGACTACATCTGGCAGGTTATGTCCTTGACGCAGACCCAACTTGATGAGGCTATGAAACCTGGGCAATTTGGTTCTCATGGAGAAATTACGAGCTCAGTTTGTGAGTCCAGCATGCCATCATCATCCATCTTGACAAAGGAGAAGCCATTTTCCTCTGCTGCAAATCCAATCAATTCCCTACTTGCTGGCGAGAAAATCCAGTTTGGTGAGCATATTACAACTCAAGAGTTTGCTAAAAGTTATAATCACCTTTGTCTGATGATTTTAAAGATTAGTAAATTGCATTAGAAACACGTGATTTTACAATTTTTCTTAAAACCCTAACCACCACCCCCACCAAAAATATTATAACTAGAAATGTAAGTGCAGTAGTGTAATTTTACCAAGTACAAAGAATAATGAAATGAGAGTGGGAGATGAGAACTCGAGGTTGGGCGATTGGTAGGTGTTTTTCTACACTTTGAGCCTTGATGGTTTTTGTGTATTTGAGAGGCTTGTGAGGTGTATACAACTGAATCACAAATGAGTTTATCCCATTATATTTAGGTGCTGTCACTTCTCCAACGATACTCCCTGCTAGCAGCCGTGTTATTTCACATGGAATTGGCCCACCAGGACCATCTCGTTCAGACATGCAACTGTCCCACAATCTCTCTGCTGCTGAGAATGAGTGTGATCTTCTCTTTGAAAAAGAGAAACATGCTACTGACTCTCGTGCTCATCTGGAAGATTGTGAAGCTGACGCTGAAGCAGCTGCTTCTGCTGTTGCTGCTGCCGCCATCAGCAGTGATGAAATTGCTGGGAATGGATTGGGTGCTTGCTCTGTCTCAGTTGCAGATACCAAGTGTTTTGGAGGTGCTGATATTGATGGGATAACAGCAGGCATGAATATTTTTTCTGGTTTATTATTGAATCTTGCTTTTCTCCTTTTAAATGTTATTATCTTATTAGTTTGGTTTTTAATCTCTGGTAGCTGGAGCCGGTGATCAGCAAGTAGCCAGTCAATCAAGGGCCAAACAGTCTCTCAGTGTTTCCCTTCCTGCAGATCTATCTGTTGAGACCCCATCGATTTCATTGAGGCCACCTTTACCAGGTCAGAATAATTTCCTTATAACCAATTTTGTTATTGCTCCCTTCCCAAGAATGTTGAAGGTGCTGATATTGATGGGATAACAACAGGTGTGAATAGATTTTCTGTTTTAGTTCTTACTTTCTTTCACTTGTAGTAATTATTATCAAATTAAAGTGTTTTCAATTTTTGGTAGTTGGTACTGATATTGTTTTTAATCTTTGGTAGGTGGAGCTGGTGATCAACAGTTAGCCAATCAATCAAGGGGCGAAGAGTCACTTAGTGTTTCCCTTCCAGCAGATCTATCTGTTGAGACTCCACCAATTTCGTTATGGCCACCCTTGCCAAGTCCTCAGAATTCTTCAAGCCAAATGCTTCCACATTTTCCTGGTGGCCCGCCTTCCCATTTTCCCTTTTATGAGATGAATCCCATGCTGGGAGGTCCTGTTTTTGCTTTTGGACATCATGATGAATCTGGATCTACTGCCCAACAACAATCCCAAAAGAGTAATGCACCAGCTTCAGCACCACTTGGGACCTGGCAGCAATGCCATTCCGGGGTAGATTCATTCTATGGTCCTCCTGCAGGGTTCACAGGTCCTTTTATTAGCCCAGCTGGAGGCATACCAGGTGTTCAAGGCCCCCCACACATGGTTGTCTATAACCATTTTGCACCTGTTGGACAATTTGGACAAGTTGGCTTGAGTTTCATGGGTACTGCCTATATTCCATCAGGAAAGCAGCCAGATTGGAAACACAACCCTTCATCTTCTGCGATGGGTGTTGGTGAGGGGGAGATGAACAATATAAATATGGTTTCTGCACAGCGCAACCCTACTAACATGCCTGCCCCAATCCAGCATTTGGCCCCTGGCTCACCGCTCCTTCCCATGGCTTCACCTTTGGCCATGTTCGATGTTTCTCCTTTCCAGGTACAATTTCTAACCTGAAATATCCTTTTCCGGTTTGGTGGTTTTTGTGTTTAGCAACATTCGTGGTTTTTGGGGAAGAGTTCTCTATGAAAAGAGTGGGAAGGGGAATACTTTTTGACAAGATATGATGCTATTAAGAATTTGTTATAGATGCATTAATTTAGGTGCAAGAAGATGAAAATAGTTATTTTTCAATGTATTGCTAATTGGTTGGTGAACAGTCACCATACTCTCTTCTTTGCGCCATATAGCTGTAACTTAACTTTCTGGTAAAATTTATCGTGTCCAGTCGGCTCCTGACATGTCAGTTCAAGCTCGGTGGCCACACGTCCCTGCAGCACCTCTTCAGTCTGTTCCTCTATCAATGCCAATACAGCAGCAACAGGCTGATGGTATGCTTCCTTCTAAATTTAGCCATGGCCCTGCTGACCAATCATTGCTACCCAACAGGTTCCCTGAACCCCGGACTTCTGCACCCTTTGATAACAATCGGAATTTTCCCGTGGCAGCTGATGCCAATGCCACCCGGTTTCCAGATGAACTGGGGTTAGTAGATCCTGCAAGCTCCTGCAGCACCGGGGCTTCAGCAGAGAGTTCTGTCAATAAGACCTCATCTGTAAGTACCACCATAGAGGCTGCCAAGAGTGATGGCGATCAGAATGTCGGTACCAGTGTTGGCGGACATAACCCGACTCATAATGTCAAATCTCAGTCATCTATGCACAGGAACAACTCTAACCAGCAGTATGGCCATTCTTATTATCAGAGAGGTGCTGGCTCTCAGAAAAATAATTCTGGAGGCGACTGGTCCCACCGAAGAATGGGATTCCAAGGCGGAAGGAATCAGTCTCAGGCTGCAGAAAAGAGCTTTCCACCTTCTAAGATGAAGCAAATATACGTGGCGAAACAGACCTCAAGTGGAAATTCAACTGCGTCGTGAGGAGCTACAAAATGAGCTGCGGCTGCCTTGCTTGGGTTTCAAGAAAGAGCGCAGGTTGAAACTTGAAACAGTCTTTCAGGAATAAAAGATTTTTGGCTTCGTTTTTGCTTCAGCATCCATCGGCCACCAGGTAGCTGCTGCTGCTGCAATGTTTAGTATTGAGATTGAGATTTTTGTTGAGATATGATCTATAGATATATAGGTAATGCATGCATGCTGGTTTTCCCACCAAGGTTTGCATAAATTGGCAGGCCCTGCTCCATTAGGGAGACGGGATTGAGTTTCGGGTTGACGTACTTACTCCTAGTTCAGTTCACTTCACTTCTGTTGACAAGGCAGCTATGATATTATTTCCAGTTGCTGTCCATCCATCCATATCCATGGTGTTTTTTGTTTGTTTAAGGTCGTTGTTGGCTTCAAACAGAAATTGTCAATTTATTGGAGATTGGTTATGTACTAAAATATTTTATGTTTCAGGTACCATTGTTTTTTTTGCTTTTCCGATGTTAGTTTAATGATAAAATGTGGCCTTTGCCCTTGCTGTTTGAGGCCTTGTTTTTTCCCTCTTTCTCAGTAAATCTGTATTTTTTGTATTTAGGTTTATCAAATTAAGTGTATTGGTACCAAATTGTAACAATTGGAGGTGACTTGAGCCTTTGTGTTTATATTAATTATTAGTTCTTTTCTCACTTCGCAAACTCTCACTAATACTCGTTTAAAATCCGACTTCATGTTATTAATTATCTTTTGAAAAAATGGTTAAGATCATCTTGAATTTTATATGAATTTTAGTTATTGTTTATGAATTTTATTAATAGGAACAGACGTCTTTGAATTATGTCTAATGTTTAAATATGTAAAGATCTATCATATGATTAAATGTCAATGATTGTGGTTTAAAATAAACAGGATAATTTTATTTTTATTATTATGGAATAGGGGATATATATTAGGCCTGGTCCGATTAACCAAGCGAATAATACAGACCAAAAATTGAATCGATACCCAGTTCCAAACCGAAAACTGAACCGACCCAAAATTGAACCGCCTTGATCGGTTTTCAAGGAGGCAGCCATGCTTTCAACTCAGCATCATCGTCTCCATCTTGAAGCATGTCCCAAAAATACCAATCATTCTCTTCTTTACCGGCATTCTCCGATTCCATCATCGCCGTACTTGCGTTAACTTTGGCCTCATCAGCCTTCTCCTTCTCCTCCACCGTCTCCGTGGCAATGAGGTGATCAGGGGCCAATAATGGGAAATTAAGCTTGGCCTTGTCCCCACGGAACTCAACGGCTGCCTTGTCGTAAGCCTTGGCCGCTTCCTCCGCCGTCTCAAACGTCCCCAGCCACACCCTCGCTGCCCGCCGTGGGTCTCGAATCTCCGCCGCCCACTTCCCCCGTGGCCTTTGCCTCACTCCCCTGTACTTAGTATTAATCTTCTCGTTCTCCTTTGGCATTATTGGCGGGAAATAATTGCAACCGAGACACCCGTCGATTTCACAAACTGGACACGTATCACCATATGCTGAAAATGACAGTATCTGATTATTATTGTTGTTATTATTCAACGTCTGTTGGCCCATAGCCAACGTGGCATTATGGGCGGCTCCCATTGGGTGATGATGCATCGCGGGTCCACCACTGCTATTACCGGCGTTGCTGGTCGCGGTGGCGGCACCAAACATTACGTGCTTTAAGGCGGAGACCATGATGTAGTGCTCCTGCTGCCGCCGTATGCGACTCGAATGCGAACGGAAGGCCATTTCTGTCCTAATGCGTTTTCGCTAGGTTTAAATTAAGATCTGAAAATAAGAGCCTTACAAGAAGAATACCATCGCATCGACCGTGAAAGGAGCGAGAGAGTTGGTTTATATATACGCGGAGAGATAGCGAGGGTGTGGAAGTACACGTGGCTGCACGCTCGGATAAAGACTCTAATTTCACATCCCAGGAGAACATTGTAAGTGGGGTCCATTTCTCTGTTCAGCTCGAGTTCAGACTTCCACTTGGGCATGCTGATTTTATCGCTTACGTCACTCAGCTTCTTGAAAGCTGTTGGTGGCCGGTGATCGGGACCGAATATGTATAATTTTTACCAGCATAATTATATATTGAATAAACTAGTAACTCATCTTTGATAAAATTATATTTTATTTAAAAATTAGAATATAAAAATTATTTAGTCTTAGGTCTCTTAATTATTTTTAAATTATGGATATTTATTGTCATATTCTTATACAATACAAGATTAGGATTTTAACCTATATTTTATAATTAAACTTAAAACACTTTTACAACTAAACTTAAATATTACAATTGATTTTTTTTTCTTTGAAATCAAGAATGAAATCCGTGTTGTCTGAAATTTAACGGTAGGATATAGAAAATTTTAGGGAGGAGGTGGGGGGTGTTTAGGTAGGGGTGGTGGGAAGAGCTTATGACTTAGGATTTAGGGTTTAATTCTTGGATTTTGGGCACAAAATCCAAGAATTAAACCCTAAACTATAAGTTATTAACCTAATATTTTAATATATATATATATATATATAGAGGATAATATAGATTTTTCAAATTTAAAGTTTAAAAGTATTTTTGAAGAATTCTTGTTCTTAATTATCTTTTTTTAAGTTGGATTGTCCTTATATTACTTGTTAAAATGAACAAGTAAAAAAAAAAAGATTATAAGTGTGAGTAATGTTTTCATAAAAGAAAAAGAAAAAGAAAAAAAAAGCTACTAAATATGGATTAGAAGCTTTAAAAGACAATTTCATTGTTTGAGTAATTATTATGATGGTTAGGGATTGGAAAATTTCAAAAGTACAGTTAGTGGAGTTTTGAATAAATATTGATGTTGTAAATGACTCATCAATGAATAACCCTATTTGTAATGTTCATGCAGCTAATATTATTAGTACATTTAATGATATTCCTACCTACTGTATAATGCGGGATCTTGAATTCGATTATCGTATAAAGATGCACCAAATTCAACTCTCATTAAAGATAATCCTTCCCAATATCTATAATCTAATCCTCAATATCAATCTTTCCTTCAAGTCAAGCAAACTGACTTTGAGCTGGACCCAGAAAAACCTTAAGTACGAGTCATCCTCGGTTTCATATTGCAACTTATTCAATCCCCACATTTGATGTGATACAAAATTGACTTTTATTTGACATTGCAAGGCTAGTCAAAGGCACACAAATGGGTGGTTTCATTTACACCTTTCCATTTCAGGCATTATTTTTGAGAAACGAGATTTGAACACACTTAATTAACAATATCGATTGAACCATCTAATATGGTAATTAATAAAAAATATTATTTTAATAAATTAAATCATTCTTTATATATATTATTTCTAATTTTTTTTTTTTGTAGTAAATAGAAGACCACATCAAATATGTTAAATAATATGATCAATTAAATGTGTTCAAATTACAGCTGTAACTTATGTTGAAACATATATGAGGTGTTTTCCTAGGTTGGTATGGTCGGTTGGTCCCAATCATGGAAGTCGAAATCGAAGGGATATTACTAGGTTGTTATATGGTGCTGGACTTCTGATAAAAAAGAAAATATGGTGCTGGACTGGCTTAACTTGTGCTGGTTGCCAGTTGGCCCCTTTAGGGATTTGGCAAAACCAATCCATTTACCCCCACCCCACAAGACCTCAAGAGTCATGACAGTTGGATCATATTTGATGGGTCGTATTAAATTTGGATAACTCATCAAATTCAACATATTTTGAAAGTAGAAGATTAGAAGTGAATGTTTTTTAACTATAAATTTGAGGAGATTTTTTTGTTTTTTGAGCCAAAGCCTGAGGTGGTCCCCACCAAGAAGGATGAAACTAATTATCAACGGAACCGGAATACGAAGAGGTTAAAGGTGTTTTTATATCCACTTCTAGTCACGTGTAGTGCCCAACCGGTCTCGAACGTAATACCTACCAGTTGGGCACTAGGATAGAAAAAAATTTGAAGGGATTAGATATAGAAAAAAAGGTATCTCTTCTAATCCTACTATTTTGAGGGGATTGTATGAGATAAGTTTCCTTTGATGTGTAAATTGCTTATAATCCCCTTAGTGGGGTGTATTCTATTTAGAATTGTGAAGGATTTAAAGATAATTATAAATTCTCGTGTATTCAATTAGAATTTTAAAGAACTAAAAAAATGTCCACAAAAATTCTAATGTATTCAATTAGAATTTGATATAACTTATCAAATGTCCACATAAATGTAGGTGTATTCAAAATCTTGTAAATTTTAAACAATTTCATTAAAAAAATAATTTAAGTGAATTTTGGTAGGCCTAGTAAGTGAAAAATATAAATACCAATTGTCATAGCAATTCCATCCCTCCCCCCTAACATTTGTATGAATTATCTCCCAACAAAATAGAAATAAATAAAATAAAAATAAAATAAATATCATTCATCTTCATCCAAGTTTATATATACGACCAAATAATTTTGGAATCTTCCATTGATGCACATTCAAAAAGACATCTATCATGAAATTATTTTTCCATGAATTAACATGGTTGATGGATGCATCCTGCACTTCTTTGATAAATTCAATTGAACTCTTTGGATTGGATGAATTGATGAATTCATCGACAATCTCCTTGCTACGTTCAATGAATTCGATTGATTCATCATGCTCCTTTTCGATGAATTTGATTGAACACTCTTCAGATTCAATGAATTCATCAATTAGAATTAGCCCTTAACGGTTTTGATTGATTCTTCATATATAGAACATCATCGATAAATTCATCCTACCCTCCTTCGATATTCAATGAAAGGATGAATTCATCAATTACCTTGTAGGGTATATATTCACCGCCTCCATTTGCTGGATCGACATCTTCACCACCTCCATTTGCTGGGTCGACATCTTCACCACCTCCATTTGCTGGGTCGACATCTTCACTACCTCCATTCTCAATCTATGGCATATTAATAGATGGTAATTTGAGAGATTATATATAGTTTAAATAGGAGCAATAGTCCTTGAAATTTACCATAATTTTAGAAATCGTTACTAAACTTCATTATTAGTTTCCCCGTCCTTGAACTTTACAATAATAGTTGATTTAGTCCCTCTGTAAAAAATTCGAATGGAATCCGTGAGAAAAATTTCACTTGAAATGACGGTTTGCCCTTTATTTTAACGGATTCCGTTCAAATTTTTGACAGAGGGACTAAATCAACTATTGTGGTAAAGTACATGAACGGAAAAAACTAATATTGAAATTTAGGGACGATTTTTAAAATTATGGTAAAATTCTGGGACTATTGCTCATATTCTTCCTTATATATATATATTGATGCGGTAGGAAAGGGTATTGGTGCATTTTGTCGATAAAGGTGATTATATGATATTGTTGTGAAAGTTGGAAGAGTCCAGTAAAAAAAAAAGTTGGAAGAGGAATATTGAGAGCCAATATCAAGTCTGAAGGGATGGTTATGGAATGAACCTTCATATTTTCTTTATTATAAAAAAATTAAAAAGTTAAAAAAAAAAAGACCAATTCTAGCTAAATCCAATCAAATTTGTATTACATGTGCATGTAAATGCATAACAGTCTTTAAATAGAATTTTTCCTAAATTTGTGTAAGCCCAAGACAATTATATAAAGTTCCATGAATCTATCATCTAAAAAATGTCCTTAGAAATAATTTACAATTCTAATTGAATACACTCCCCTTACACTCAGAAACATCCACTCTAACTTCAAAATATATTGAATTCGTTAAGTTATTCAATCCAGTTCCTCTAGATTAAACTAAACCCTATTCCCTGTCGTAAAATCCGTCGTCGGTTAAAAGACTAAATCCAGGTATTTTTCTAAGTTGTTTTCTTTCCATCTCAGACCTCACTCTATCTGCATCTTTCCACCTCCCAGCTGCTGCATAAATATTGTGAAGCATCACACATGATCTCGAATTTTCAGGCTCCAATTCAGACAACATTGCACCAATTCTTTCTCCAAGTTCAACATTCCCATGGATTCTACAAGCACCCAACAAAGACTCAAGTAGACTTGTTGAAGGCTTAAATGGAAGTCCTCCAACAATGTCATAATAAGCCTCACTCAAGTTACCTGTTCTTCCTAAAAGATCAACCATACAACCATAATGCTCAATCCCGGGTGAGATCCCATGCTCTGCCATAGATTTGAAGACCCTCCGGCCTTCCTCCACCATGCCAGAGTGGCTGCAGGCCGACAAAATGCTCGAAAATGTAATGCCATTAGGTTTCATCTGCAACCGTTCCATCTGCAAGAAAAGATCAATGGCAGCTTCACCATCACCATGTAGTCCATATGCATTAATCATCACGTTCCAAGACACAGCATCTCTTGTGTCCATTTCATCAAACAGCTTTCTTGCAGTCGATATGTTTCCACATCTGGCTTGCAAATCTATCAAGGCATTGCTGATTACAAGATCGTTTTCAAATCCCTTTCGTACGATGTAAGCCATCATAGAATCAGCAAGACTGAGACTACTTAGTTGAACACAAGCTGAAACTAAACTCAAAAATGTTACATTGTCAGGTTCCAATCCCATCTGAAGCAAATCACAGAAATAGGCAACAGCAGTCTTGCTATCTTTTGCCTGTATGTGCACGGATATTATCGTGTTCCATACAGAAATGTCCTCCATGTTTCCCATTTGGAAGAGCAAGAGACAGGAGCTTTTGTTGTCAAATCTAGCATACATGGAAATAAGTGAGGTAAGGAGAGGGGTTTCTTGTACCATTCCTGTTGTAATCGCCGCTGCGTGCAGAGACTTGCCCTGTAACTGTGTGTAGCATACAGGCAATAAGTTTAGTAAGGTCACAAAGTTTGGTCTCTCATCATGCTTCATCATTTCACCAAACAAGGCCAAAACTCTATTTTTTAAATTTTGGTATCGGAAGCCGGTCATGAGAGCATTCCATGACACCAGACTCCTTTCCGGCATGACTTGAAAAAGAAACTCCCCGGAATCAAGGTCTCCACAGTTACAGTACATGGTAATGAGTGAATTAACCAGAGAAATATTGGAAGAAAACCCACTTTTGATAGCGTAACCATGAAAAGCCATTCCTTTCCCCAAGTTTTTCTTCTCAGTGAAACTTGGGAGTATGGTTGTTAGCGTGATCAAGTCCAACTTGAAGCCCTCTTTCTGCATCTGGTGGTAAAGGGAAACCGCGTTTCCCATTTCTCCGTGGTGAACACAACTCCATATCAATGTGTTCCATGTTATGCCATTTCTTACCGGCATTTGATAAAACAAAGCAATTGAATATGATAGCTGATGACAATCAGAGTAAAATGACAGCAGTGCATTGGACAGGTTGAGGTTTGAGTAGATACCGTTTCTAATACTAAATGCATGAGCAGACCTTCCCAGCAAATGAGCCTCAAGTTTGGAGCAAGCAGAAAGAATACTAATAATGGAGACTGCATCTGGATCAATTCCTGAGAATTTCATTTCACGAAATACAGCGAGACTTGAATCCCATATCCCATTGTATACATACCCAGAAATCATTGAATTCCACAAGAGAAGGGTTTTACTAGGCATCTCATCAAACAGAAACCTGGATGAGTTAATATCACCAAGCTTTGCATACATTGACACAAGGGATGTTACGACTGGAACTTGATTTTCGGATCCATGCTTGATGACACAAGCATGAAGGGATTCACCAAAGACCATGCTACTGGAAATCTCACACGAGGGAATAACAGACACGAAAGTGATCAAGTTAGGATGCATGTCAACTCGAAGCATACATCTAAACATCTCAAAAGCTGACATGGCCTTGCGCGTTTGTGTGTACGCAGAAATCATAGCATTCCAAACAACAACATTCTTTTCGAGTACTGAATCAAACAGTTTTCTAGCAGCAGATAAATCCTCATCACAAGCATACATTGAAATCAAAGCAGGAACCAGAAAATCATTCAACAAGTATCCAGATTTCACAGCAAAGCAATGTAGGGACTTACCGGTATGAATACACCCCAAACGAGTGCAGACAGGAATGATACTAGCCAGAGTGCTCAAATTCGGCCTCAAATCCATCAAACGAATCTCTCTGAAAACGTGAAAGGCTTCCGGATTCAATTCATTCGAAGAACAGCCAGCCATCAATGCATTCCAAGGAACCAAGTCTGGTTCAGGAATTTTATCAAGCACTACACGTGCAATCCCCATACAACCGGTTTTCGCATAGAAATCCACCAATGCAGTTTGTATAACAAGGTTTTGCTCAAATCCAGTTCTGAACACAACACCATGAACCTCTTTGCCAATCTTAACAGATCCCAGAGCCGCACACGATTTAATGACGAAAGGAAATGTGAAGTTATCAGAAGGGCAACCTGAGGCCCGGGAGTTGAGATAGAATAATAAGAGGTCTTCGTATAAGCCATGATTGCAAAGGCACCTGATTATGAGGTTCTGCAAGTCAAGACTTGGCCTTTGGATTTGTTGAAATAAAGAGAGAGCTAATTGGGAGGCACCCAGATGAAAACACGACCTGACAAATTGGTCTACCAGAGACACGTTGTTAATAAGTCCATGAACAATGAGAAGGGACTTGAAGGGCTTCAAATCCTTGCTGGTTTTGCAGAGGTTTAACAGATGAAGAAAGTTGGTGTGTTTGGAATTGATTGACGAAGGAGAAGAAGAAGAAAGAGTGTTCAAGAGTCGGAAGAAGAAACCCATTCCATTAGAGCAAAGCTCTGAGATTGGAGAGACAAAAGCTTTAAAAATTTGAAAGAGGAAGCTAACCGTTGATGCCTACATTTGGCCCTCCGTGGTTTGCCGCCAATACCCAAAAAACTATCTTTTTAGCACATAAAGGTTTTTTTTTTTTTTTTTTAATTTGATTTTTTATATATCAATATTGGAGAAGTGAATATATATAGAATGACAGGCTTTGATTTTTATGAACGTGGAACTTGAAATTTGAGATCTTTTATTAATTGAGAGGATTACTGATTAAGTGTCGAATCCGAGATCCTCCACTAATTAAGAGAACTACCACTAGATTCTAGTATTATGTATTAGTGACCATAAAAATTTATTTTGATTATAGAAAAAAAAATAGTAAATGTGACACAATCCAAAAATAAGGGACTCAAAATATTTGATCTCAAAAAAATTATCATGCACTCAACATTCGAAGCGATCAACTAATCCAACATTATAAATCCAATGTCTAATTTTGAGTTTAAAAACTTCGGATAAAAAGGAGCTTTTCTCTTAGCATCATGTGAAAGAAAATCATGTTGTGAATCCCTTCCATAGCAACAGGAAAAAGAAACCATTGAATCAAATAACAAAAATACCATAAAAATGATTCTATTTATCAAACTTTCAAATACTTCAATTTTACAGACATGTACCATCACCACACTACAACACTAGGCACACCATTGTTATGTCCAAGATAAAGATTATCATTCTACAAAACCATGTCAAAGTGAGAAAAAGGTGGCTATGAATAAAACACATCACAAAGATGCTGGATAAGGTCAAGTTCTCGACACCATGCGGAAGGCAGAAGGTTGAAACTGTTCGAGTTCTAATACCCATATGCTGTTCTCTTCATCATCCTGACGAACTCGTCGGCATTAACTTCTCCATCACCTGTAATTTTCAAGTCAAGCTCTACAGTTAGGGAAGCTGATACCAGATGATTGCAAAGCATATATAAGAAAATTTTGAGAAAAGAAGTTTGGGTTTCTATGTTCAAATACTCACGATCTCGGTCTGCTTCCTCAATCATCTCTTGGATCTCTCTATCACTGAAGTTCTCACCCAGATCCCTTACAATATTTTTAATGTCTGCAGCAGATATCTTTCCCTGGATTCAAATGCCAAAGGAAAGGAATTAGGTGATGATAGATTGCGAAAAAATCCAACATTTGAAGCTGAAGTAATCAAAACGGAAACAAATATAAGATTTATATAGCAAGCAATACATTGTGATCTAAGTCGATGAGATGGAATGCTTTCATGAGTTCCTCCTTCGTGTCCCGTTCTCCAATTTTAGCTGTCATCATGTACACAAATTCATCAAAGTCAATAGCACCACTGCCATCCTTGTCAACATCCGCAATCATTTGATTGATTTGCTGCAATGAAAAGGCAGATCAACATATTAGCCATTCATTCAATGTTCCAAACCAATAATCAACTAATAATCCGGAAGACAAGAAAATAGAGAAGCCCTTTGAAGGATTTAGAGTCCATGAAAACAAACAATCAAAAGTTGTTCACCATAGAAAAATTACTAATCAGCCTCGGCACCAGGTTTTCTTTGCACACGACAACAACCAACATTTAGATAAAACACACCCGATACTAATTTTCTCAAAATCACGCACACAACGTGAATTATATCATATTATCAGCATGGTCCCTCATGCATTCACACTCACTCATAAACACACGGCACAGCACAATTTGAACAAGTAATTTAAATTTACATGGTGGATAAGTTAAGTTACCTCTTCTGTCATCTCAAAACCCAGAGCCCTATCATAACAAAACATATAATCAGTTGTAAGCATTTACACAAGTGATCCAAATCCACAGTGCAAAAGATAAGAATTCATACCTCATGGCAACATTAAGCTCCCTGGCATCAATAGTGCCTAAACAACAACATGGTCAACATCAAAAACTAGGAAACTAATCATAGATTTCATACATATCTGACATGGCAACAACAAAACAACCTTAAAATCTAAATCAAAGATACTAAATTTGCATTACCTGAGCCATCAGTGTCGAACAACTCGAACGCTTCCTTGATCTCTTGCCTCTTATACTGAGGTAATCCATGGTGCTTCCCTCTGGGTTTCTCTTTCCTAGACGGCCCTCTGTAAAGGCTTGCCTACACACCCAAAACCAAAATTCAACAAAATACTCAATTCAAAGCCATACCCACCGCCCAAAATTCATCAATTCAAATACCCAGATCCCTATTCTTGAATTCAATCTCACATTCGTTCACATCAATCATCAAGAAAACGCAATTCCCAAAATAAGATTAAGCATATATTGGGTTGAAAATATTGAAAATTTCAGATTGAGATTGAGAAGCCTACCATTTATGGCGCGTTTAGTAAAGAAGATGGAAGAAAGCTGGAGTCTCTGGATGAATTTGATCTTTCTCACAAGGCCAGAAACTCTCTCTGTTTGGAAAAGAGCGTATATGTGTTGGGGTTTTTATAGTCGGCCAGATTGGGCTTTGATCAATTAATGTCTAATAAGGCCTACTTCCATGTCTACTGAAGAGTTGTCCGGTTGGCCCGAGTTTTGTTAGCCCCCTAATTTTATTTATTTATTTTTAAGTCTGATTTGCGAGGCTCTCTCTCTTTTATTAGGTATGACAATAAAAACGGTGGTTGTGGGTACTCTCGGATATCCTATCCGATTGGAGATTAAGTACCCTGCATGTTCAACATCATCACAAATTAAGTTTAACTCTTAATTCGATTTGTTTTGAAGAACCTTCCAATGTAATTGTCTCGCTAGAAGATACAACTTATATTTAATGTTCTCGGTGCGTATGCGGTACGTACTCTTTATCAGATCGAAATTCTCAATAAAGTTCTAATAACGAAACTACATTTCAGCACCATCTTTTGTACACTTTCAATTCTTCAATGAATTTCGTACGTAGTTTAAAAAAAACATCGTGGAGTAATATATACTTGCATTCATATTAGAGTGGATATGTACTCGTTTCTACAATAATTGATATCGATTTTTTTTTTCTATACAAATATGATAATCGGAAATGTTGGTTTCCATCCTGCCAAAAAATCAAACAAAGTTGAGGTTATGTATCCTTCTATATGTATCAAGCAAATTGACGATTCATCATAAGAATCTTAACTGTTATCAAAATTGTTGTTTTGATACATACTGATTATCAAATGGTCTCCAATTATGTAGAGTTTTTGCAGGATATATACATGATGTTTTAGGAAATAAATTATTCCGATTACCCTTACATAAAGAAAAGTTCGATAACTAATCATAGAGTGAGAAAACTAAAATGACATGAGTTGTTTCAAGTGTATTTACTCTGTTGGTAAGGGGCATATTTCTAGTCTGATCCCAACTCAGAGAATGATTTCCTCCATAATTTGCTTCATATATATATAGCCTTCTGTTCCATCTATATTAATGATAACTTCTCATTGATTTAATTTACCATAATATTTGTTATTAATTAAATTTTAACAATTAATACGTTGCGTAGTACGGTCACATGATGCATCCAATCCATATATTATATTTTAAATGGATATGTTTTAAAATTATACTTCAAAAATGAAAAGTATAAATTTATTGTCGACTTGATTGATTAATGCACCACGTGACTGTAATTGATCTGACTTGAATAGCTTCTCGAATCATTGAGCCATTGACGATTTGGTTGTGTGTTAGGGTTTGTTCATTCTCATCCTTGAAGTTCAATAGGCTCCCCAGCAGATCTTTGTGAACCGAACTCTTTTCCTTCCTCTCCTTTATTATCTCACCAAGAATTAAGCTTATTCTCCTTCTTGCCTGCACGAATGAATTTATATTTCCATCCCCAAATAGATATTGTACAAGAATAATAAACCAACGAAAGAGAAAGTGAGTGATTTTATTGGTTTGATTACCTTTGATCTGAAGAGACGAAGTGATTTTTTATGCTCGAGATGTGATAAAACGAGGGATGAAGAATGATCGAGGAAGATTATGGTGGAAAAGATGAAGAACATATGTTGAAGAAAAAATAAAAAATATAATCTATTTTTTGTGCATTTCACTTTTTAATTTTTTTTTTTCATTCTACCGTCTTTGTGTGTAGGTATTTCTTTCTTTCTATACCACCACTCTTCCTCATCATTTTTACTTATTTAATGCAAACTACATATTTCATATACAAAAGTGAAAAGTGAAACAAAAAAGAAAAACGGAATGGTTATAAAAACGCCCCTTAAAATGTATAGGCATTTCATGCTTACCAAAACCGATTTATTGTACGAGGTGCCTGGCAAGTTTGTGGGGAAAGAAGTGTAACCTTTGTCTAGTGTGTAGTAATTGTTCTTGAGCAGTTCTTTGTAGTGATCCTCCAAGTGACCAAATATAAACAAGACAGCAACATCAAACGTGAACTGGATGCACGCCGTGATCAATCAAGAAAATCATCAGTATACTAACTTAAAAGTACGAAAATAGAAAAAATTCGGATTTAATTCTAGCCGATCAATCACCTTCTTCAACTCATAGAAGGTGTTGACAACTTTTCCAGACCATGAGTCCAAGGCAGAAATGGCAATGGCTTCAATATCTGGGACCAAGCTTTTGATGACATCCAAGGACAATGATCCTTGGACAAGTCTTCTAATTTGTGCATGGTAATCATCTTGGTGGATGAAAAGGGCCGAGGGGCCAATTAGTTGTTCTTTGCTTTGAGGGTTTGTGGGTTTAAACAAGTGTGCTTGAGTCACCAACACAAACTTCACAGCCTCTGGGCTTGACAGCATTACACAAGGACTCCCAAGTCTGTGAGTCTTGAAAACTTCTCCATACCTATAATAATACCAAATATAATTAATTAAGCCGATAATACTTTGATCCCATTCTGGAGAATCTACTCGTTACACCCTTTCAAATTATCGAATTATTTATGTCATAATCGGAACAGTTCGATTATTATCTAAATCATCATTTTAAGATCATTTCAGTAAAGAAACAATAAGATTGGAGGTCGTCAGATATTTATATGTGTTAAACAAATCAACATTTTTAGTAACAATCATGATTCTTTACTGAATCATACGTTCACTTAGTTGATACATATGATGAATAGCTAAAGAATCTACAGTATGATTAGTTTTTGCATGATCTTAAATTGATATTTAGAAGTCAAACAGTTCTGAATTTAATATATGCCCCAGAAAGGTAATTCGATAAGTAGAAATAATGGAACGAAGAGGTACTCTCAAAATGACAGGCAAATATTGTTCTAAGTTAATTACATGTTTTGTCTGGTGGGAAAGAAGACGTTTGGGTTTTGAGAGTAGAGTTGCATGGTTTCACCTACATAGGGCCAACCCATTGAGCCTGGAGGGAGGTTTGGTTTTGGGTTTTTTCCCTCTCCTTTGTTTTGCAAGTAAAACGGAGAGTAGAGCAAAGAGAAAAATATAGTGAAGAGGAAAACAATTCATGATATTGCTCTCTCTTTCTCTCTAACTTTGACCCTAACAGATAATTACTGTATGCTCGACGCTTCTTCTATGGTGAGTTACTTAAACAAGGAAATGGGTGTGCTTGTATATATATAGCAGCAATGGCACTGTACGTGGCAAGCAGCTGGTAGCTCTCTCTCTCTCTCTCTCTCTCTCTCTCTCTCTCTCTCAGTGGACATAAGAGTGTCCAAACCAACCCACATTGTTTCACCACCTAAGAGAAGAGGTGATATTGACTTCACTTAGATAGATATACCTAAGAAAAGAGGTGACATTGACTTCACTAGCTAGATATGTAGGGTTGTTATTGATTATCAGGTACTAAGTTGTTTATAAGAAAACAGTTGTGGAAGATTATGAATCCCACATCGAAAATTTAGAACAAACGAATACAATACGTAATGAATGATTTTATTTTTAACACCATCAAGATTTTTTGAGGTAAAACGCAATACATTCTCAAGTGGTTTAATGAGAATAGTATCAGTGTTTTTTGTATAAGTAATCCAGTAAATCATATACTATTGTTGCTTTTGCTCGAGTGGTTATCGTTATTGCATGCCATATCAAATTTTGGAAATAACTAAGGGGCATCATTTTAATTAAATAATATCCAATCCATGAAGGTTCCTCTTTATATCATCATTTTGATTTATTAATATATATTTATATATATTATAATTGGAACCGATCAACTCATAAATCATGATTTTAAGATCATTCATGTGCAAAATCAATAACATTGGAGGTCGGTTAGTTATTCGTATGTATAAAACAAATCAACGATATTGGTAACAATTAAGTCCTAATGACGAACTGTCCATTTAGTTTATGGATCCTAATGACTAAATGATCTTCAATTTGGTTGATGTTTTAAATAAAATAATCTTCAAATGCTAATTAGGAATTGAGCAGTTCCAATTACGATATATGTATAAAAATTATTCGATAAATCGAAAGGGTGATAATAGAAAGTACCACCAAGGTGAGATACAACTATTACCTCGATAAGATTTAGTTGTATATGTCATATCAATATTTGAAAATAACTAAAGGGCACGGTTATTGCACAATTGCACCTATTGGTTAAGGAGACAGCCGGCTAGCCATGCCCTTTTGCATTAAGAGTATACTAAAATAGCAAATATCTAATGTACAACGACAAGTTTTAGTTATCAAATACAACATTTGATTGCATAACATACACCAGTTGCAATCCAAATTCCTAATGTTTTGGTGCCTATCAAAACTTGTTTAAATTGGGAAACATTAGTATTCTGGCTAGCTAGCTACTTTACACGCACTTATAAACCGGCCAGTAGTTTCTACGGAACTAATTGGGTGGAGTTATTCGCTTAATGGAGTCACCAAAAATAAAAGGAAATGCTGGTTTTGTTCTTGGCTTGAAATATTTTTCATTATTACTCCCTCTCCCGTCAATATTTCAATCCGAAGGCAAAGCCGACATTTACCTTTGTTTTTGGTAACTCCATTAAATGGATAGCTGCATCCAATCACTTCCGATTTCTATACATACAAAACAAAACCATGAAAGTAACACGTTTCCAAAACCTAATATATGGACAATAATTTTCACCTTTAAATATGGAAGAAATTTATAAAGAAATGTACACTAACTGAAAACCAAAAAATCAAAACTTATTTCAACTATTTTCACTTTCATTAAAGAGTTTGTTTTCATTATATTCTTTTATTTCTTCTCCTCCTCACATGAAAGTTTTTAGGCATATACCTAGAATCCACATAATAATTAACTCCACGTTTTATAATATGAGTGAACGAAAGAGTTGATATATCATTTCTAGGTATAATAATAATGAATACACTTGTTATTAATTATATAATAAGTGGGATAATGAGGTGTACTAAAAACACTTAAAAAACTACTCCTTACCCTCACTTTATTTCATCCATCATTCTCCCTATAATTAAAGTATAAACTATTTGGTATATCTCAAGTCTAGATACAGTAATTTAGGAAGATGATTATATACATTGAGTATCAATCTCGTTATTTACAAGAGTTAAACTCAAAACTCCACATACATAATACAAATATCATTGGACGGTAAGCTAAAAAAGAAAAATAGAACCAAAACTCTCAACTGTGGTCCTAACCCCCTAAGCGGATTGAAACATGTCACTAACAATTTTCGAAAAACAAAAGATGAATTATTGGCGCTATCGCTATAGAGGTCTAGCTCAGTCAATAAGAATTTTGGCCGGCAGACTAATTGTCTTAAATTTGAACTCCGACAACGACATGTGTATGAAAAATCCCCCTTCTCTAAAAATTAGAGAGTAAAATATAGTTGTATCGAATGATTTGGGCTATCAACTTCGTTGTCTAAGATGTACGGCGGCATGCATTTCGATCCATGCAACACATGGAAGTTGGCCGACCGTGGCCGAGGAACATGGCGAAGGGGTCTCCGACAAGTCTCATCGGACGGCCGTCATAGCATATGCCGAACCACGTGGTGGGGAACTTAAGTCGGTGGTGCGGGCGTGTTAAGTTCCGGATTGGGGTCCCACTCCAGCTGGACGGTCCTAGATGGCATTGCCATAAGCTCGTGATGTCAATCTCCACGGTTGGCAACGGTTAGATAGGCCGTCACCATCTGATTTTCCTAAACGTCGGGAATGCATGCTTTGATTTCACATTAGTGCCTGCCAGAAAATTCGTATGCATCGATACATAGCCTTAGAGTTGGGGACCAGAGAGACTCTCTAGAACCGTGCAATAAGTACTGTCCTCGTAAGGCCCGGGTCTTAAATCAGGCCGAAACGCAATGACATCACACCATACATCATGAGATTATTAATGAACAATACTTCATTCCACTATGGTTGTACATTCTCATACCGCTATTTCCATTTATCGAATTGTTTTTGTATATATATAATAATCGGAACCGTTCATTCTCTAAATCATCATGTTAAGATAATCTCCGTAAAAAATCTACTAGATTGAAGGTCGTTTAGTCATATATATATATATATAAACTAAATAGACGGTTCGTCATGAGGATCTTAATTCTTACCAAAATCGTTGATTTATTTGATACATATGAATAACTAAACGACCTCCAATCTTGTTATTTTTTTACGGAGATGATCTTGACATAATGATTTAGAGAATGAACGTTTCCGATTATGATATATGTACAAAGACAATTCGATAAATCGAAAACGTGGTACGAGAAGATACTACCAATGTGAGATGCAAGTATTTTCCATTATTAATCTATTTACGTTATAACAAAGAAAATTATTTATATATAATATTTCCTTTGACTTCTTTAATCATTTATGTTCCACTTTGGAGGATAAATAACACTTTTTTCAGTAACACTAAAAAATTTCTTAGCCATTTTGCTATTTTGGGAGGCAAGCTTTTGAAGGAAAACGGTATGACCTCATTAAAATTTTTTCAGAACAGAACTTAATGAAATTTAAGAAAAAAAGAATATTACATACCGGTGAAAAAGATACAGTCAAATTTTTATGAAAGGTAAAACTAGATTGCTAAAATTTTCCTAAAAGATGAGTACCATGTTATAAATAATGGATGGAGGTTCTTACTTATTAATAAACCATGCCTAAACAAATGAAACACAATCATTTCTGTTCTATTGAAAATTGATATTCGAATTCGAGTTTGTGTGTGGACGACTAACTTTAACATTATCTTTTGGGGAAATTTCTTTCGAGTTTGAATTCGAGTTGTTGGGTGTTATTCATCTTTGATGCCACTATGAGTAGAGAGAGTAGTTATGATCATTGGAGGGAGCCTCAAAACACAGCTTATGCTAATCAGAGAGTTGGAAATTGTTGTGATAAATTATTGGGAGCATCATATTTTACACCATATTAAGCACATCCCATATCACTAATCATACCCTATAAACATCCCTAATGGCACCCAATACTCTCTCTGTAGCATCAGGCCCAAACAATCTTGGAAAATTAGACCCCAAATCAATCTCAATAGTCTTCCTCTTGATCAAATCATCCCTCTTCTTCAAATAACTCCTCTCATCTTCCCCCACTTCTCTCTTCCCACAAGCACATTGATCCAACCAGATTCCCAGCACCTCCTTTGCAACAGGACCCACATGGTTTTCTATGATCTCCTCCAAGCTTTGCCCCGGCCCACCAGCCTCCACCTCCACCCGAACCAAAATGGCGGTTGGAGACACCACGCTTCGGATGTATAGTGATGGAGAGAAGTAGGGCTTGACCTCAGAAAGTTTCTCAAGGGCTTGCCTGTGGGTGTCCAGATGGGTGTCCTGATAAAATGTTTGGAGGTAGTCAGGGTGAAGGACAAGGTCCTTTCTTGGAGGGAGGTCAAGGATGAGAATTAGCGATGTTGGGGTGCTCTGGATGAGCTCAAGTAGGAAATTTGGTGCATCTGTAGTTGGGTTTAGATAGGATGAGAGACTTGTGATGTTCAATGCTCCACCTGATGGTAGGGCACAGTGGATCCAACTTCCTAGTATGAAATCAACCTGAAAACATGAATGTTGGTTAAGCAAATTACACGAATCTCAAAAATTACACTTATTCAACGATATTGAAGGAAAGGAGTAATGCTCGCCACTAATTGAGGATGAACAAAAATGTTCTCGTTAATTAATAAGTACACTTTAAGAGTAGTTAAACCTAATTTGGATGTTCTAAGTTGTCATTTGTGGGTATATATGTAGGGAAAAAGTGATTATGTTATTAGATCATATTGTAAACTACATTTCTAATATACCGGCAGAACCTAGCAAAACAAGTAGTAATATTCGTCCACAGACTAAGAGTAACTAGACCAAAATTGGATGTTCTAAGTTGTAATTTGTACACATGTATATAAATGGTAACGATAGAAAGACTATATTATTAAATTATATTATCGACCACATCTCTAATATAGACCGGGTTCACAAATACATAAAGAATTTACGTGTAACAAAAATGTGGTCTATAATGTTATCTCTCTAGCATTTACCGATTATCTCCTACAAATTTTCTATACCCAACAATCCATAAATATATATTGGATATTGAGTTCGATTTTTTACAATTCACAAACCTAAAATTTAAAGATCTTCTATTACACCGGAAAAGGAAGTACTACTAAACCAATATTACTACTTACAACAATCCACTATATTTAAGTTTTATGGCAAAAGCAAAAAGCTCAATTTGCATCAACCCATTGATAATTTGCTATCCATAATTTTCACTTAAATGATAAAGTGCCAGTAAAAAAAGAGAGGGATTGCGAAAATTACAGGGGAGGAGTCGAGGCCGGATCTGATGTGGAGGGATGCATGGTTGGTGCCGGTCTCGTTCTGGTAGTACTGCACGTCGGGAGGGAGAGTACAAGGGAGGAGCTGCGAGCCAAGGCGCGTCTCCAATATCGATACAAGATCAACCATGAGGTTCTTGTGTGGGCCCGAGACGTAGGGGAAGTCCTCGAACTTTGTTTTAGGCCCTTGGATGTGCGGCTCCATGGGAGATGATGCTGATGAGGCGCGGATGCAGGAGGCCCTCAAGAGAAGTGGAGATGAAGCAGAGCGAGGGAAAGGGGAGGCGGAGGCGGAGGAGGAGGAGGCGGCGGAGGAGGGTGGAGAATGTAAAATGTGGCGGAAAATAGCAGCCATTCATTCAGAGTTTCAGTTAGTCAGCACAGTGACTGACTCTTATCATATTTATGACAGCCTTCTTTGGTAGGATTACGCGAACAAAACGCATCGTTTCAATTACAATCTAATGGGCCTTATGGATCCTCAAAGGGCTCAAAGTCACATTCTTTTATTTTTCGGGCCCTAAAGTAACGTCCGTACTCTTTAGTAAATTTCATTAAGTTTATTTTTTCAGCTTGAAAATTTTTAAAAATATATTTGGCTCAATAAACAGCAGGACATGTCTAAAAGGGATTGGGATCCTTTTGTTAATGTGCACTTAAAATATTTTGCGAAATCTCAACCGTCGTATTTTTCTAAAAAAACTATGAATTATTACTCACGGTTTTTAGTTGGTTTTTTTGAAATTTCTACAAAAAAGCTTTAGAAACCTTTTGTAGTTTCAATCTCATTTCACGGTAAAGCTTTAAAAACCTATCCGACAAAAAACAGCAAAATTGTTTTTCTATTTCCATTCGCATCACCATGTATGTTATTATGAAGTTGACAGAGGAGATTTCTAGTTATTTTGGGCCCCTAAGTCCCTTCCGGATTATGTTACGGGATTTCATCGTGTGTCATGTTTTTGGCTTAAAAAATTCAAAACACTTAGTTATTGGGCACCCTAAACGGCGGAATTTGTTTGAAATGACTTATAATAGTTTGGTTGACGTGCAGTTAAAATATTTCACGAAATGTCAACGAAAGCATTTTTTACGAAAACTTTGAGTTATAACTTACGATTTTTAGTCGGTTTCTGAATTTCGACAAAAACATAAAAATTCTTATTATATTACAATTCTCATCACTCTGTAAGTTATTTTGAAGTTGACATAAAAGATTTCTAGTTATTTTCGACCCTTAAAGTCCCTTCCGGACAACGTTATGAGATTTCATCGTGTTTCATATTTTTTGGCTTAAAAAATTCAAAACACTTAGTTAAAGGACACCATAAATGGCAGAACTGATCTCAAATGGCTTATAATAGTTTGATTGATGTGCATTTAAAATAATTGGTGAAATTTCGATTGAAGCATTTTTCACGAAAACTGTGAGTTATAACACACGATTTTTAGTTGGTTTTAGAAATTTCGACAAAAAACATCAAAATTATTTCTCTATTTTCATTGTCATCACCCTATAAGTTATTTTTAAATTGACAGAGAAGATTTCTAGTATTTTTCAGCCAAAATCTCTTCCGAACCACGTTACGGGATTTCATCGTGTTTCATGTTTTTTGGCTTAAACACTTAGTTAATGGGCACCCTAAATGGTAGAACTTGTCTCAAATGACTTAAAATAGTTTCGTTGATGTGCAGTTAAAATATTTCGCGAAATCTCGACCAAACATTTTTCACGAAAACTATGCGCTATTACTCACGATTTTTAATCGGTTTTAGAAATTTCGACAAAAATATCAATTTTTTTTTCTATTTGCATTCTCATCACCCTATAAGTTATTTTGAAGTTGACATAGAAGATTTCTAGTTATTTTCGGCCCTTAAAGTCCATTCCGAACCACATTACTAGATTTAATTGTGTTTCATGTTTTTTGGCTTAAAAAATTCAAAACACGTAGTTAGTGGGCACCATAAATGGCATAACTTGTCTCAAATGTGATGTTGTACAGTTAAAAATTTTCGCGAAATCTTGTCCAAAGCATTTTTCACGAAAACTATGAGTATAACTCACGATTTTTAGTCGGTTTTTGAAATTTTGACAAAAACATACAAATTCTTATTATATTTCGATTCTCATCACCATGTAAGTTAATTTGAAGTTCACAGAGAAGAATTCTAATTATTTTCGGCCCCTAGAGTCCCTTCAAGACCACGTTACGAGAGTTCACCAAGTTTCACTTTTTTTGGCTTAAAAATTTCATAACACTTAGTTAATGGGCACTATAAATGGCAGAACTTGTCTTAAAAAGCTTATAATATTTTGGTTGAGGTGTGGTTAAAATATTTCGAGAAATATCGACGGAAGCATTTTTCACGAAAACTGTGAGCTAACTCATGATTTTTAGTCGCTTTTTGAAATTTCGACAAAAACATCAAAATTCTTATTATATTTCCATTATCATCACCATGTAAGTTCTTTTGAAGTTGATAGAGAAGTATATTGAAGTTGACATAGAAGATTTCAAATTATTTTCGGCCCTTAGAGTCCTTTCAGGCTCACGTTCGAGATTTCATTGAGTTTCCCTTTTTTTTGCTTAAAAAATTCTAAACACTTAGTTAGTGGGCACAATAAATAGCAGAACTTGTCTCAAATTTCTTATAATAGTTTGGTTGATATGCAGTCAAAATATTTCGGGTGATCTCGATGGAAGAAATTTTCATTAAAATTGTGAGCAAACACACGATTTTAGTCGGTTTTTAAAACTTTGACAAAAATATCAAAATTCTTACTATATTTTCATTCTCATCACCATGTAAGTTATTTTGAAGTTGACAATGAAGATTTCTAATTATTTTCGGCCCCTAGAGTCCCTTCCGATCCACGTTACGAGAGTTTATCGAGTTTCAAGTCTTTTGGCTTAAAAAGTCAAAACACTTAGTTAGTGGGAACCAAAAATGGCAAAGCTTATCTCAAATGGGTTATTGAAAGAAATCATGGATCTTTATTTAATTGAGGTTAGGTTAGTATATCAATGGAGTTTAGGTATGAATGTTAGTGATGAGGGAATAAGATTCACGGATCAAACAAGAGAAGGAAAAGAGAGAAAGTTGTGAGAGTAAATTTGGGTATTTTGGTTAAGCAAATGTCTCTACAATAGAGTGACTCTCACACTCACTTTATATACTACAATCGGTCATGAGCAATCTGGTCAGCACCATAACAAATCCCCAAACTGATGCACCAAAATAACAACACCTCAGACAATACAAGTGGAGCAGGACGGTGGAGCATGATCAAAGCAGACTGCAGAGTTGCGACAATAAGTCTTCCACGATTGAATCTCAGTACTCCAAGAAATGTAATTGGTATCATCCAACTTTGGAGACACGAAATCAGTAGCATACTGAAACACAACATCAAAATGGAGCACAACAACCAGTAGCACAAACACAGAAGCACAACAACAATATGGAGCACAACAACCAGTAGCACAAACACAGTAGCATACACACCACTAGCTCAAAAGACACACCAGGTCAACACCATAACAATCATCTCAACACCAAAATACACATCTCAGACATGATAACTCAGCTCTTCCCAGAAGGCATTATCAAAAACCAAAATATAATCACTCAACACAACATTATATCTCAGCTCATTTACACACTACTCAGCTAAGACCAATATTCACAGCAGGGCATCTAGATAGGAGAACGCAGCTCAAACAAGACATCTTAGTGCAACAATTAACTCAGCTCAACAAGAAAGCAGATAGATTGAAGGCAGAATTTGAGATAGAAAGGAAAGAATATGTTATAGAAGAACAATTCAATAGAAATTGAGACAGAAGAAGAAGAAGAATCAGAGATCGAAGATAAGAATTTGAGACCGAAGAAAAAAGAATTTTGAGACCGAAGAAGAAATTTGAGGGAGTCGAAGAATCAAGAAGAAGCAAGAATCGAAGAACAATAATAGTAAAGATTAAATGCAAGAATCAGATAAAAGAAGACATCGAAAATATAAGAATTAGATCGAAGGATCAAGCCAAAATTCGCACAAGACAAGGCTCGCAATATTTCTGTGTGAAATCGAGAAAATGAAGATAGGAAGAAGGAAGCAAGGAGATCGAATAGAAGATCGAAAATAGGAAGCAAGAAGATCGAATAGAAAGAACAATATTGAGGAATAACCTGAGCAATAAGAAGAATCGAAATCGAAGAAGACATCTGATTTTGAGCTGAGAACACTAAGCTGAGAAACCAATGGAACGAAGATGTAGACTCGAAGCCGTCGTAGAAGTTCTGAGATTCAAGGTCGAAGAAGGCTGAGAAGTCGAAGTATTTGAGAAGGCGAAGCCATAGCAGTCGAAGAGCTGAACGAAGGGGAAGAACATTTTTGAGGAAGAAATCGAAGCATTCTCGAAGAGAAATCGAAGTGCTTTGAGAAATCGAGAATGTAGAGGGCCATCGAAGAGTGCATTTCCCAATTTCAATCTTAGGTCAAACTTCGAACCAATTTCAATCGCCAAAAATCTTTGAAACGAGGATCGAAGTGTGAGCTACGAAGGCTGAAGAACCGAAAAAACCAGAGCTGATCGATGAATCAATCGCATAAATCTTTTGTGCAAAACTGGAGAAGTAGTCGAGGCCGAAACAGAACTTGAAGATTGCAGGAAATCGCAGCCGCAATTGATCGGAGAACATGAAGCCGTCGCAAGAAAGCAAGATCGAAGCAAAGGCAATCGCAGCTGAGAAGGTCAATTTCAATCGCACAATTTCTTCTGAGCAAAAATCTTCGATGCAGCAGAAAACAAGATCGAAGAAGCCTGAGGTGAACGCAAGATTCGACATGCTTCAAGATTCGATCAAAAACTTATAAATCTCACATAATCGAAGAAATCGTAGAGACGAAGGATAGTGAGCTCAAGATTCAATCGAGCTTCTGAATTACTCAAATCGAAGTAGTCGTACAACTGAATAACAAAAATTTCATGAGACAAGATTGAAGGAGAAGATGTGATAACCAAGATCGCCAGGATACGCTGAATTGAAGTTCATTGGAATCGAAGAACATAGAGGACTCCATCGCCATGGAAGCAACGTCGAAAACTTGAAATCGAGAAATCAAGAAGTCGAAGCCGACACAGTTTGAGCATAAAATTGAAGCTTGAGGATTTGAAGCAGCAGAAATCTTCGATCGAATAGAGGCAGGATTGAAGACAAGATCATAGCTGCGATAATCGTCAAGAATCTCCAATACCGCCATTGAAGAAAAGCTGAAAAATTACACAGCAGCATAAACGAAAAAAAAAAGAAACCAGAATCACGAGCTATGAGCTTTGCAGCTTGGATACCATGAAAGAAATCATGGATCCTTATTCAATTGAGGTTAGGTTAGTCTATCAATGGAGTTTAGGTATGAATGTTAGTGATGAGGGAATAAGATTCACGGATCAAACAAGAGAAGGAAAAGAGAGAAAGTTGTGAGAGTAAATTTGGGTATTTTCATTAAGAAAATGTCTCTACAATAGAGTGACTCTCACACTCACTTTAGATACTACACACTAATACAATGACTAAATATTGCTAACAGTTATAATAGTTTGGTTGATGTGCAGTTAAAATATTTCTCGAAATCTCGACGGAAATATTTTTCACGATAACTTTGAGCTATAACTTTTGAAATTTGGACAAAAACAACAAAATTCTTATCATATTGCCATTCTCATCACCATGTAAGTTATTTTGAAGTTGACAAAAAAAATTTCTAATTATTTTCGGCCCCTAGAGTCCCTTCCGGACCATGTTACGAGCGTTCATCGAGTTTCACGTTTTTTAGCTTAAAAAATAAAAAAACACTTAGTTAGTGGGCACCATAAATGACAGAACTTGTCTCAAATGGCTGATAGCAGTTTGCTTGATGTGCAGTTAAAATATTTCTAGAAATCTCGATGGAAGCATTTTCACTAGAATTGTGTAACTCACAATTTTTAGTCGATTTTTGAAATTTTTAAAAAAAATCATCAAAATTATTTTTCTATTTCCATTCTCATCACCGTGTAAGATTTTATGAAGTTGGTAGGGAAGATTTCTAATTATTTTTGGCACCTAGAGTCCCTTTGGGATCACGTTATGAGATTTCATTTTGTTTCACGTTATTGGGCTTAAAAAATTTTAGTTATTGGGAACCAAAAAAGACATAACTTGTCTCAAATAGCTTATAATAGTTTGGTTGACATGCAATTAAAATACTTTGCGAAATCTTGATGGAAGCATTTTTCACAAAAACTGTGTGCCATAACTCACAGTTTTTAATCGGTTTTTGAAATTTAAAAAAAAATCAACAAAAATATTTTTGTATTTCCATTCTCATCACAGTGTAAGTTATTTTAAAGTTGACAGAGGAGATTTCTAATTATTTTTGGACCAAAAGTTCCTTCCGGACCACTTTACGATATTTCATCTAGTTTTACGTTTTTGGGCTTAAAAAATTCAAAACACTTAGTTAGTTGGCACCCTAAATGGCAGAACTTGTTTTAAATAGCTTATAATAGTTTGGTCGATGTGCAGTGAAAATATTTCGTGAAATCTCGACGGAAGCATTTTTCACGAAAATTGTGAAACTCATGATTTTTAGTCGGTTTTTGAAATTTCGACAAAAATATCAAAATTCTTATTATATTTCCATTCTCATCACCATGTAAGTTATTTTGATGTTGAGAAAGATGATATCTCAAAAGGAGAGTTTTTTGGTCTGCTAGGGTTTGGGGCGCTGGAACACCTAAAATTTTTTTGAGTGCGCCGTTGGGTTTCTGTTTGAAGGTGATCGTGGAGTCGGGTTGCGGGATTGCGGCTGTGGACTGAGGAGAGTTTGTTTGGTCTGCTAGGGTTGGGGCGCTGGGCTCACCTAGACTTTTCTGCGGATGCCGTCGGGTTTTTGTTTAGTGGTGATCGTGGAGTCGGGCTGCGGGAATGTCGCTGTGAACTGCTATGGATATGGGGGAGTTGGAACAAGAATTCGGGTCTCACCTTAGGCTCTCGGAGAGAGAGCGGCTGGGTGTTCGGGTGCTACAAGCGGAGGTTGAAGACCTTCCTTTAGGTTTCCAGTTTTGTCTTGTGGCTGAAGTTTACATTGATAAGGGGATCAATGGTGATGCCTTCGTGAGTCTCTCCTCGGGGTTTTGGAAAGGGAGGGCGGGTGTCTCTATTCGTGTGATTGGCGACAGTAAATTCATGGCATGCTTTGTTGCTCAGTAGGATATGCAGCGGGTATTGGCTATGGAAGCATGGAGCTTTATGGAGGTATTGGTCATTCTGGAAGAAGGGTCACGCACCCAAAACCCTCGGCGTCTGAGGATGAATCACTCCTCTTTCTGGGTGCAATTACATGGTATTCCCCCCTCAATAAGACTATTGCAGTGGCCAAGAAGATTGGGGGCCTTGTAGGGGCTGTTTTGGAGGTTGATACGTCTTGGGGCAAGGAGTGTATCGGCCGGTTTGTCCAGGTTCTTGTCCGAATGAGGGTGGATGACCCTTTGATGCATGGGACATTTGTTGAGTTTCTGCTGGAGGGTCAACAATGGATTGGTTTCAAGTATGAGATGCTGCCTGCGTACCGTTTGGTGTGTGGATGTTTAGGGCATACCACCTGGCGGTGTGAAGGGTATGCGCTATCGGCTGGTGGGGAGGCCCGGGGCCATGAGTTTGGGGGCTTAGGGGCAGAGATGGATCTCAGGGGATGGCCCCTACGTAGTGTCGTTCGACGCCAGGGTAGTGGCAGGGAGTCAATAGGGCTAGGAGGCCGGGGGAGCGGCCGGGGGGATGGGGTTGCCTTCGGTCTGGCTGCGAGCATCCGAGCACAGAAAGAGGATGATGAGAGGCGTAAGTGGGTCTTGGCGGTCGCCTTTGATGCTGGTTTGATTGGCAGAGGGGGCTGGCTGAATGAGGTGGTTTTGGGGGGCTCTCGGGTGGATCGTGAGAAGGGGGGGCTGGTTGCCCAGGAGCATGTTTCTGTTGTGCAGCCTGAGGGTGGTGATACATCTGGTCAGGCTCCTCCTGCACATGGCACTAATGGGCCTAATGAAGTGATGGATACTTTGGATTTAGGGGTTGTTGCTGATGAGGAGTCTAGTCATGGCCAGGGTGATGTGCTAGCTTTGGTTAGGGAGGAGGGGGACCGCACCGGCCACGGCGTCCCTGCGTCACAACAATATGATCCTTTTCAGCTTATGCCCATTATTATGGGTGGGAGGGTTGGTGGTGTGGGTCACGGCAAACGTCGCCGGTTGGTGATGGAAGGTGAGGGAGTTTCACGAACGATGCGTGATGGTGTGGCTCGGCGGAGACGGCTGGAATGTGGGGTGGAAGTGAGCGCTTCTCAGGTGGTCGGGACCAACCTTAATGGGTCTCTTGAGCGAAGGGGTGCATGTTCCACCTCTTCCCAATCGCCATGAGTGTTCTATGCTGGAAATGTCAGGGTATCGGTGGTACGCTGACCGTTCATAACCTGGTGGAATAAACTTTGCTTCATCGACCTGATATTGTGGTGCTGCTTGAGACGAAGAATAATAGCCGACGGTTTTGTTATTTAAAAAGTAAGTTGGGGATGCCCTTCATACATGCTGTTGAGCCACGGGGTTTGAGTGGTGGCCTATGTATTTTTTGGAGGGATGTACAACAAGTAGTGTTAGTTAAGTATGGTGATTTTCTTATTGAAGTCTTAATAAAGATTATGTTTCTGGTTATACTTTGAGATTATTTTCTATATATGCAAGCACGGATGATGATAGGATACGTGCGAACCAATGGAGGATGCTGGGGTCTCGTATTGCAAGTTATGGGGACCTTTGCCTTTTGTTGGAGGATTTTAATGATGTGTTGTCGGTTGCCAAAAAAGATGGGGGCCTCGTTCGTTCTGAAAATTCAATCCTTTCCTTTAGAGATTTTGTGGCTGTCAACCGGTTGCTTGATTTAGGGTACCAAGGGCACCCGTATACTTGGAGAAATAAGAGGGACTCGGGGTTCATTCGGGCTCGTTTGGACCATGGCTTGGCCACAACGGGGTGGGTGGAGTTGTACCCAGCTACAACTCTCCATCACCTCTTTGTGGTAGGGTCCGATCACTTGATGCTTTTGCTGCGTTTATCTCCGCCGGTGCGCCATCCAAAGAGGAGGTTTGTTTTTGACTCAAGATGGGGGAATGAACAGGAATGTCGACGGGTGATTAAGGAGTGTTGGCAACATGAGATTCGGGGTTCGAATGCTTATCAAGTCTGTGAAAAGCTGAAGGGGGTGCGGTTGGGTCTTCTTGGCTGGAGGAAGGGTAACCAGCGCAATAGTAAGGTCCTTATTGAGGAGTTACAACAACAATTACGTAGTGCTTATGTGCAACCTAGCTTTGATGGGGTTTGGGTGATCCGTGTGGGGAAGTGTTATTGGAAACAAAAGGCTAGAGTTCAGTGGCTGCATGAGGGTGATAAAAAAACAAAAATTTTTCATTGCTCCACAGTCAAACGCCGACGATTTAATAGGATGAGGGGACTCGAAAATCAGGATGGTGTGCGGGTGGAGGAGGGCGTTCAGATGCAACCGGTGGTGGTGGACTATTTTGGGCATTTGTTCACCACTACTCATCCTCAAACTTGACCAGTCATTTTGGCTTGTCTAGAGAGGCGTGTTACGCCGGTGGAGAATGAGGGACTCTTGGCACCTATTACTCGGGATGAAGTGCATGCTGTTGTGTTTTAGATTAACCCCTCAAAGGCCCCAGGGCCGAATGGGTTCACTAGTGGTTTTTTCCACAAGAATTGGGAGGTGGTGGGGGGAGATATTTGTGAGATGGTGATGAATTTTTGGCGTTCGGGGAGGCTGCTCTGAAAAATTAATTACACCTATCTCTGTCTGATTCCCAAGGTCCCTAGTCCGGTCAAGATATCCCAGCTGCGTTATGCAATGTTCTCTATTAGGTAATTTTGAAAATCCTTACTAATAGGTTAAAACTGGTGATGGATCGCATTATTAGTATCAATCAGTCAGCATTCGTGTCGGGACGGCAGATACAGGATAATATTCTTGTCGTCCATGAGCTTCTCCATTCTTTGAAGCATCATGGTAAAGTGGTGGATAAGGAATTGGCATTGAAGCTTGATATGGCCAAGGCCTATGATCGGGTGGAGTAGAGTTTTGTGACTGATATGCTCGAAGGCCTTGGGGTGGCCGATCGGTTTTGTTGGTTGATCTTTGAATGCATGGCTTCGGTCTCTTACAGTGTCCTGGTCAATAGGGAGGAAACATGTTATTGTACGCCCAGTAGGGGGATCCGGCAGGGTGATCCTATTTCGCCTTTTCTATTCCTGGTGTGTGCTGAAGGGCTTTCTGCTCTCTTTCGTCGGCGGGATGAGGAGGGAGCAATTCATGGGTTTCAATTGGTGGAGTCCAGTGCTCTTCGGATCACCCATCTATTTTTTGCTGATGATGCGGTTATTTTTTGCCATGCTAATAGTAGCGAGATTGATACAGTGAAGAATGTCCTCGATTGTTATGCAGCGGCATCAGGCCATCTTGTCAATCCTGAGAAAAGTTCCCTATTCTTGGGGGGGAATTGTTTAAAGCGCCTACGGAGATGGTTGTCTCAGAGATGCTAGATCGCAGCCCGGGATGGGTTTGGAAAGTATCTTAGTCTCCAGGCGAATTTTGGTATGTCTAAGAGGGTTATATTTGATGAAGTTCGGAATAGAATTGCCAGTAAGGTGCAAGGGTGGTCGGAGCAATTTCTCTCTCCTGATGGTACGGAGATATTGATAAAGGCGGTGGCCATGGCTATGCCAAACTATGCTATGTCATGTTTTAAACTTCCGATTGGTGTGTGCCGGGATATTGAGCGGCTGGTTGCCAATTATTGGTGGGGGAAACAGTATGGTCAGCGTGGTGTGCATTGGGTGGCGTGGAAGAAGGTGTCACGGGTGAAGAAGGTGGGAGGGCTGGGTTTCCGTGACATGGAATGTTTCAATTTGGCAATGCTTGGGTAGATTGGATGGCATATCGTGCAGGATCCTTCATTGCTAATCTCCCAGGTGCTGAGAGACAAGTACTACCCCAATGGGTCGTTCCTCCAGGCACTAGTGGGCCGCCGGTCCTCTTGGGGGTGGAAGGGTCTTATCCAAGGTCGGAAAATCCTAGCTGCAGGTTTGAGGTGAAGGATTGGTGATGGTGCCTAGGTCCGGTCACTGTTCGACCCTTGGCTGCCTACTCCTTATACATTTAAGGCGACTTCTCCCCATCCTGATATTCCTCTATATGTGAAGGATTTGATTGATCATGGCACCCACACTTGGAGGGAAGAGGTAATAGCTCGATGTTTTCGTAAGGAGGAAGCCCAAGTGATCATTCGGCTGCTCCGCAGCTGGTGGGGCATGGGGGATCGGTTGATGTGGCACTTTAACAGAAATGGTTGTTATTCGGTGAAATCGGCTTATGGTGTGGCTTTGTATCTTCATCGAAACGGTGAGTTAGGCAGACGGGGGGAGGGGGAACCCAGTTCCTCTCCCGATCAGGGTCCAAAATGGAGTCAAATTTGGTCTATAAAGGTTCCGCCGAAGCTTAAACAGTTTGTTTGGAGGGGTTGTACCAACACCCTTGCCGTTCGGTCAAATCTGCTGCGCTGACGACTGTTTGTGGATCCAGTTTGCCCTGTTTGTGGTCTTGCTGAGGAAATCAAGTTCCATTTATTTTTCCACTGTCAGTTTTCTAGGGTCTTCTGGTTTGGTAGCCCTCTTATACTTGATGTCAGTGTTTTAGAAGGAGAGGATTTTCCGGGTATATGGCAACGCTTGGTTGCTAAATTTCACCTCTTACCTCATAGTGAGGAGGCCATTATCAACCTTACAAAATGCGTGGCTGAATTCCGTGAGCTTGGGGTCCCGGTCTTGGGGGGGGGGGGGGGGGGGGGGGGGCGGTGAGTGGGGCAGTTCTCGCAGCCCAGGCCATCGGATTTGGTTGGCCGTGTAGTGGAGCTTCGATGGAAGAAACAAGATATGGGCACCCTGAAGTTAATTGTGATGGTGCCTGGAGCAGCCTGACTGCGTGTGGTGGAGTGGGTTGGGTCATTCAGGACTGTTATGGATTGCTTGTGTCTGCTGGGGGTCAAGGTGACCTTCCCCTGAAGTCGAGTTTGTTGGCTGAAGCTGATGCGGTGAGGTGTGCTCTTTCACATTGTTTGATGGCTGGGCATGAGCGAGTGGTGATTGAGTCAGATGCTTTGGGGCTTATTAACACTCTTGATGGTCAGAGGCCAGGTGATGCTGGTTTGGGTTGTATTCTCTTTGATATCCGTGCACTTGCTATACAGTTGCGAAGTGCTCAATTTGTGTATGCATCTCGGCAGGCTAACAAAGCTGCGCATCTTGTAGCCGCCTATGTTACTAAGGTAGGTAGGTATCATTGTTGGGATGAACTGGGGACAGATTGGTTGTTTGATACCTTAGCGTGTGATGCTGGTGTCTCTGTTCGTTATTTATAAAGCTATTGATCTTTTGGAAAAAAAAAAAAAAAAGACAAAGATGATTTCTAATTATTGTCGGCCCCTAGAGTCCTTCCGAACCACGTTACGAGAGTTCATTGGGTTTCACCTTTTTTGGCTTTAAAAATTCAAAATACTTAGTTAGTGGACACCATAAATTGCAGAACTTGTCTCAAATGTCTTCTAATTGTTTGGTTCATGTGCAATTAGAATATTTCGTGAAATCTCGACTGAAGTATTTTTAACGAAACCTGTGAGGCTCACGATTTTTAGTCGATTTTTGAAATTTCGACAAAAACATCGAAAATATTATTATATTTCCATTCTCATCACTATGTAAGTTATTTTGAAGTTGACAGAGAAGATTTCTAATTATTTCGGCCCCTAGAGTCCCTTTAGGACCACGTTAGGAGAGTTCACTAAGTTTTACGTTTTTTGACTTAAAAAATTCAAACACTTAGTTTGGGGGCACCATGAATGGCATAACTTCTCTCAAATGGCTTATAATAGATTGGTTGATGTGTGGTTAAAATATTTCGCGAAGTCTCGATGGGAACATTTTTCACGAAAATTGTGTGATATACTCACGATTTTTAGTCGATTTTTGAAATTTCAAAAAAAATCCTCAAACTTAATTTTCTATTTCTATTCTCATCACGGTGAAAGTTATTTTGAAATTGATAAAGAAGATTTCTAATTATTTTCGGCACCTAAAGTCCCTTCCGGACCACGTTACGAGATTTCATATTGTTTCACGTTTTTGGGCTTTAAAAATTCATAACACTTAGTTAGAGGGCACCCTAAACTTGTCTCAAATAGTTTATAATAGTTTAGTTGATGTGAAGATAAATTATTTCGTGAAATCTCGACGGAAGCATTTTTGACGAAAATTGTGAGCTACAACTCACGATTTTTAGTCGGTTTTTAAAATTTCGACAAGAACAAAAAAATTCTTATTATATATCCATTCTCATGACCCTCTAAGTTATTTTGAAGTTGAGAGAGAAGATTTCAAATTATTTTCGGCCCCTAGAGTCTCTTCCGGACCACTTTACGAGATTTCATCGAGTTTCACGTTTTTCGACTTAAAAAATTCAAAACACTATGTCAATGGACACCCTAAATAGAAAAACTTGTCTCAAATGACTTATAATAGTTTGGTTGATTTGCAATTAAAATATTTCGCGAAATTTCGACGGAACCATTTTTCACGAAAACTTTGAGTTATAACTCATGATTTTTAGTCGGTTTTTAAAATTTCGACAAAAACAACAAAATTGTTATTATATTTCCATTCTCATCACCATGTAAGTTATTTTGACGTTGACATAGAAGTTTCTAATTATTTTCGGTCCCTAGAGTCCCTTCCGGACCACGTTACAAGAGTTCATCGAGTTTCATGTTTTTTGGCTTAAAAAATTCAAAACACTTATTTAGTGGGCACTGATCAGTCGTTATTTATGCATCATTTTGATGTCTTTATCTGCCTCTCTTACATGTCTTTTGAATGATTTCGTGCCATCAATAGTAGAAAATGATCAATCTTGTGAGACTTGTGCAGAGTTAGAAAGATAGGTAAAATCTGGAAAGAACGCAAAAAGAATGACTCAAATCGGAGTCCAGATGAAGGAGATATCCTCATTTCAATATCAGGTCCTGAACGGAGTCCTGAGTGCGCCAGTGCGCCAGTGCGCCTATTTTGGGCCACTGGCCAAGTACCTCATATCAGGCCCTCCGGGTCCCAAACTTGTGTTTCATGACATCAAGGTCAAGTCCTAGAAGTGCCAAGGTCGCGCCAAGGCAGGTCGAGGACATGTCCCAAGAACTCCCATCCGAGCCCAGATGTGCGCCTAAGCCGGGGTCCCTGTTCCGCCAGCAGTGGATCAGAGGTTCTCCCTATGCGCCAAGCCTGACAACATTTGCGCCAAGCCTGAACGACGATGCGCTTCTATTATACTCCTAACGTACTTCAAAAGCGCGGTCCTAGATCCTGATTACGAAGACAGTCAAAAATCCAAGTTTGGCCAGCTTGCGTTCCCACTTGCCAGCTTGCATTCACACTTCCGGCCATGCTCTGATTGGTTCGAATAGATTTTAAAGACTTTATAATTAATTAAAAGTAAAATAACTTTCCCTATTCCTTTAGGACATGGTTTTACCAATCTGTATAGAACAAGGTTATACCAATCCTTATAGAACAAGGTTTTCCCTTTGTCTATAAAAGGGAGCCTTTGTTCAGTGTTTTAGGGAGAGAGAATTAGCTAAGGACGTTTTGGTTTCTGGGAAAACAAAGACCTGAGCCACAGAGTTCCGTTTTGGTTTTCTAGAGAATTAGGGACCATATTTTCGGAGATAATCTTTCACATAGATTATTGGACGTGGAGCTTGGAGAAGAAGGCCCTGCCGTGTCTTCTGCTGCATCTGTTCTTAACAATCTCTTCTGTACCCTTATTTTCATTATTACAATTTACTTATGGATTCAATTATACTTGTGTTTATTTCAGTTATGTGTGAGTAGTCATTAGGATTAGGGCTGCTTGAAGCCCTAGCCATGTTAGCTTATTGATTGGATTTCTGGCTCTTGATTATGATTGCTATGCATGCTGAATAAGTTGGATTACTATGCTTAATGAACTTAATTTATGCCTATAAGATTAGCTACCTTGTTTGCATATAATTATAGATGTAATTGCTTGAGTGACCGTCATATCATCTTGTGATTTGGAGCATCGAAAGTATTCGTACTTGTAATCTTAACTCATGACGACCTAGGATTGCATGCCACTTTGCTAGGCTAATGTGGTGTCATTAAATTCTCTTTAAACTTCATGCATCATCTTAAAAGGTAGGTGATAGACGTTCTAGGCATATGCCCTGTTTAGAACATGCTAAGTAAGAGGGAATAAGATGTGTCTAGTGAACCAACGCCAGGTCCTAGGCACGGGCACCTAATTCAGAAAATGCGTAGTAATTAGGTCAAGGAAATTTGGTTAAGAGCTATAATTGGTTAGAGTTGATAGTAAGCCTTAATTCGCCTTAGTTAACAACCTTTCATTCTTGCATTGTTATTTTCTGCACTTTGATTTACTTGTTTTTAAATTTCAGTTATCACATCATAACCCCCCCCTGTGTGTGTGTGTGTGTTTTTATTTAAGTTAACAAATCTGAACTAAATTGGTCATAACGTTGATACAAGTCCTCGAGGGATCGACTCTTGCTGTGCTACTATACTATACTTATCGATTTGTGCACTTGCAAGGATTTTATAACTGTTAGAATTGAATTGCATATTTCTTGCTCTTTAAATCTACCAACAAGTTTTTGGCGCCGTTGCCGGGGACTTGTCCCTCAACGGTGCCCATTCAAGTTTAGATTTGTAACTTAGTTTTTTTTCTTTTTTGTTAGGTACCCGTGTATGTCATTCCAAGGTTCAGTGCACGGGTCATCAAGTGGACCATCATCGCAAGCACCTTCAGTCCACGGCTCCCCGCCACCAAGCCCAAGGAGGATGGCGGACCACAGAGAAGAGCAGGGCCTGGAACGTGGCCTAGTACCGCAAGCCCCATGGCGCCTTAAGGATTTTGCCATGCCCCATGTCTCGGAGGATCAATTTCCAATTGTTTTTCCCGAGTCAACAGTGGCAAACTTCGAATTAAAGTCGGGGACAATTCACATGCTGCCTACATTCCACGGCCTTGCTGGCGAGGACCCGCACTTTCATATCAAGGAATTTGTTGAGGTTTGTTCAACACTGCGCATCAATGGTATGACAGAATCTGAAATCCGCCTGCGGCTCTTTCACTTCAGTCTCAAGGATCGCGCCAAGACATGGTTTCATTCATTGGCGCCGGCTTCCATTCACTCTTGGAGGGACTTGACGTCCAAATTCTTAACACAGTACTTTCCCGTGGAAAAGACAAATGAGTTAAAGTCCAAGATCATGAACCCACGGCAAGACATGGAGGAGTCTTTCTACGAGTTTTGGGAGCGGTTCAATCAGATGCTACGGGCGTGCCCCCACCACCATATTGATGCCCATCATCTTATGCTATACTTCTATGGAGGCTTGAAAACTAGCGATCGGACAATGGTGGATTCTCAATCCCAAGGGATTCTAGAAGGCACAGCCGAGGAAGCAAGGACCGCCTTTGAGAACATTGCTCAAAGGGAAAAACAGTTCAGCTACAGGGGTCCCTCCTCTAGAGCTACGGGTGATGCATCCGCCAAATACAAAGATGACGCCATTGCTCAGCTCACGGCAATGGTAAAACAATTGTGTAGCGAGAAAGCCAAAGGAGTTCACATCTGCGAGGGATGTTCAATTCAGGGCCACACATCCCAGGACTGCCCGGTAGTGGAAGAGGCCAACTTTGCTGGAGGGTTCAATAGCAATTCTCGACCCCGGAATGACCCATATTCCAACACTTACAATCCGGGGTGGAGAAATCATCCTAATTTCCGTTGGAGCAACAATCAAGCAGCCGCGAATCCCTTGCCACCCCCTGGATTTGAGCAGCAAGCCGCAGGCCCTCAGGGGAACTACCACGGTCCTTCCTCAAACCAGAATGGCGGAAGCAAGTCTGTTGAGGACTCCATCCATATCCTGACTCAACAGCAGGCTCAAATCATAAAATTCATGCACGATAGCCAGAGTCAGACGGGAGACTTCAAAAATGCAATTGCAAACTTGGAGCGTCAAATGGGACAGGTGGCGAACCAACTAAATCAGCGGGAGCAGGGCAAGCTACCGAGTCAAGTCCTGGTAAATCCGAAAGGATTTAACAATCCTACGGCTAATGCCATCACGCTGGAGAAGGAAACACCACTTCAAGACCCCACATATGCCACCCTCACAGGACCTGAAACTGAGCCTCAACCTACTCTGCCAAGGATCACCGACCAGGGCGCGCCGCAAAACATGCCACGGCCAACACCTCTGGCGCAGAACCAGTCCAATGAGTCACCAAGTGCCCTACCGCAAAGAGGACCTGACACTGCGCCTACTTCGGCCACGGCTGGCATGCAACCTGCTCCTAAGCCCAAGTCGCAGCACTCGAATACTTCTAACTCTAAACCTCAGAATTCCAATTCTAAAAAAGTCAATTTTGAGTTAGCTAATAATGTTGATTATCCATTTCCTCGCAGGTTCCAAAACAGGAATAAGCAAAAGGAGGACTTTGAGGAAGAAATCATCAGCATGTTGCAGAAGCTTCAGATCACACTGCCTTTCCATAAAATTGTCAAGCACATGCCTATCTTTGCAAAGCTGATCAAGGACTTAGTTGCAGGAAAGCGTGGTTTTAGCTCCACGGACACCATTGACATCCCTATGGCCTGCTCGGCTGCCCTTTTGCGCATGCCCCTTAAGGCCAATGATCCTGGGTCGCCATCCCTTCCATGTGTCATTCAGTCAAAAAGATTCGAACATTGCCTTTGCGACACGGGAGCATCAGTGAACATCATGCCATTCCACATTTACAGGTCACTCAACCTAGGCGCACTCAAGCCCACGCACCTATGTGTCAGGTTGGCTAACGCTTCTGTAACCAACCTAATGGGGGTTCTTGAGGACGTACTGGTACAAATCGGAGATACATGCATCCCTGCAGACTTCTACGTACTAAGAATGGACAGAATTGACAAAAGTGAGGAACCTCCCCTCATCTTCGGAAGGCCCTTACTAGCCACAGCCGAGTGCCTCATCGACGTTAGAAAGGGCCAGGTCTCAATCAAGGTCCTAGACCAGCTTCGGACATTCTCCATCCATGACACCATCCAGTACCCTGCCGAGCCTATTGTAGATTTTCCGTTAAACACAATGGACTTACTGCTACGGAGGACAATTGCTCATTCTTGCATGACGGATGACCTTGAGAAAGCCGTTACTAGTAACCCACACACTGTGGATTCACTTACAGATAGCGTGATTGAAGAGGTACGAGCCCTTGACATCATGCCAGCCCTCCCATTGCACAGGCCTCCCTTCGAAGCGTTACCATTCACAAGTCAGAAAACCCTGCCGTCCATCATAAAGGCTCCTGAACTCGAGCAGAAGCCCTTGCCCGAGCACTTAAAGTATGCATATTTGGGCGACAATCAAACCCTTCCAGTCATCATTGCATCTACCCTAAGTACGAAAGAGGAAAAGGCATTGGTTCACGTCCTTAAGGTCAATCAAACGGCAATTGGATGGACAATAGCTGACATCAAAGGCATAAGTCCCGCAAAATGCATGCATCGGATACTGCTGGAGGAAGACTCCAAACCATCACGGGAGGCACAGAGGCGATTGCATCCACCTATGAAGGAGGTCGTGAAGAAAGAAGTCCTAAAGCTCTTGGACGTTGGAATCATCTATCCAATTAGTGACTCCAAGTGGGTGAGCCCAGTCCAGGTCGTGCCAAAGAAAAGTGGGATCACAGTGGTTAAAAACGAGCAGGATGAGCTTGTACCTCAACGGATTCAAACAGGATGGAGAGTGTGCATCGACTATCGAAAGCTAAATATAACCACACGCAAGGACCACTTTCCTTTTCCCTTCATTGATCAAATGCTCGAGCGCCTGGCTGGACACTCCCACTATTGCTTCTTGGACGGCTACTCAGGATACAATCAGATTGCTATTGCACCCGAAGATCAAGAAAAAACAACATTCACATGCCTATATGGCACCTTTGCATACAGAAGAATGCCGTTTGGATTGTGCAATGCCCCAGCTACCTTTCAGCGTTGCATGATGAGCATCTTCTCCGATATGGTGGAAGATATAATTGAAGTATTCATGGACGACTTCTCAGTGTTTGGACATTCATTCGAACTGTGCTTAGTTAACCTAACCCGAGTACTGGAACGGTGCAGAGAAAGCAACTTAGTGCTGAACTGGGAAAAGTGCCATTTCATGGTACAACAGGGAATTGTCTTGGGTCATGTGATCTCTAGCCAAGGCATTGAAGCGGACAAAGCAAAGTTAGACATAGTAGAGAGGCTGCCGTACCCCACTACAGTCAAAGAGGTTCGATCGTTCTTAGGGCATGCTGGCTTTTACCGCAGATTCATCAAAGATTTCTCGAAAATCACAAGACCTTTGTGTGATCTTCTAGCCAAGGACGCCACATTCGAGTTCACTAAGGGATGCCGTGAGGCATTCAACACACTCAAGGCAAAGCTCACGGCATCACCCATCATCATGCCACCAAATTGGGACTTACCATTCGAACTAATGTGTGATGCCTCAGACTTCGCCATAGGAGCGGTTTTGGGACAGCGTGTTGACAAGTTCCCTCACGTCATTTACTACGCAAGCCGAACCCTGAATGATACCCAGCTGAACTACTCCACCACCGAGAAGGAGCTCCTTGCTGTTATCTTTGCCCTGGAGAAGTTCCGTTCATATCTAATTCAAACCAAGGTCATAGTATACACGGATCATGCTGCCTTGAAGTATCTGCTCACTAAAAAGGACGCCAAGCCAAGGTTGCTACGTTGGATGCTACTGCTCCAGGAATTCGACCTTGAAATCAGAGACAAGAAGGGCAGCGAAAACGTGGTCGCTAACCATATGAGCCGATTGCTTCACAGTTCCAATGAAGAGGCCGATCAGTTGCCCCTCCTCGAGACCTTTCCTGACGAACAACTCTTCGCAATCCAAGCTATTGATCCATGGTATGCCGATCTCATTAATTACCTTGTCACTAAGCAAATTCCTTCATCTTTAAACAGGTACCAAAAGGACAAGCTGGCTAAACAAGCTAAGTACTTCATATGGGATGAGCCGTACCTATGGAAGCATTGTCCAGACCAAATCATTCGGCGCTGCATCCCAGAAGACGAGATGAAATCCGTCTTGACTTTTTGCCATAGTTTGGCATGTGGGGGCCATTTTGGAGCTATGAAGACAGCCCTCAAGGTACTCCAAAGTGGACTCTACTGGCCCACACTTTTCAAGGATGCACACGAATTTGTACTCACCTGTGACCGCTGCCAACGCCTAGGTAACATCGGCCCTCGAAATCAAATGCCATTACACCCTATTCTTGTGGTCGAAATCTTCGACGTATGGGGCATTGATTTTATGGGGCCTTTTCCGAATTCCTTTGGCAATCTTTATATTCTGCTTGCAGTTGATTATGTCTCCAAATGGGTGGAAGCAATTCCCACCAAAACTAACGACGCCAAAGTAGTGGTGCGTTTTTTACAGAGTCACATCTTAGCCAGATTCGGCGCACCTAGGGCAATCATCAGCGATGGGGGGGCACACTTCTGCAATCATTCGTTTGCAGCCCTAATGAAGAAGTATGGCGTCACCCACAAGGTCTCAACACCGTATCACCCTCAAACGAGTGGCCAAGCGGAAGTGTCCAATCGGGAAGTAAAGGCCATATTGGAAAAAACGGTAAATCCTAACCGCAAAGATTGGTCCAGCAAATTGAATGATGCGCTGTGGGCCTATCGGACTGCATACAAGACCCCGATTGGCATATCTCCCTTCCGGGTGGTTTTTGGAAAAGGCTGCCACCTACTAGTGGAATTGGAGCATAAAGCATTCTGGGCTATTAAGCAGATGAACCTGAACTTCGATGACGCTTGAATACATAGGAAGCTTCAGCTAAGTGAATTAGAGGAGTTGCGAAACGAGGCCTTTGACAGTGCTCGTATCTACAAGGAAAAGACCAAAGCTTTCCACGACAAGCGCATTCAGCCCAAGGACTTTCACATCGGACAGGAAGTCCTCCTCTTTGACTCCCGGCTCAGACTAATGCCAGGTAAGTTGCGTTCAAGATGGACTGGACCATTTATTATTACTAATGTTTTTCCTCATGGTGCAGTTGAAATCCAACACCCGGAACGACAGGATCCGTTCAAGGTAAATGGCCACCGCCTCAAACACTACTTGAAGGACCTTTCTAATCCAAGCGCAGTCAACCCTGCAACTCCGCATGCGCCCAGCTCCTAGCATGTCAGCCCCGTCTTGCCTAGACGTTAAATAAAGCGCTCCTAGGAGGCAGCCTAGCCCTGGTTTGTATTTCTCACTTTCTTTTCTGTTGTTGCCCGTTATATCTCTCAAACCTTTCTACTGTTGTCAAGCTTACTGCTTATCACATTGAGGACAATGTTCAGTTTAGGTTTGGGGGTGTGGATTTAAAATTTTGCATATAGAAACAAGTAGGTTTGGGGGTGATACACGGCCAGGACATTTAAATTTCTGCTTGTGATTAGTATGATAACTTGTTAATAGGAATGTATATGCTAAGTTAACTATCGTTGCTTTACTAAGAGTCATGCCATGGTCAAGTAGTTCATAATTTGCACTTCATAATGCCATGTTTTAAGTGATTAAGTGAACGAAATAACTGAATTTGAGTGAACCTTAGAAAATTAGTGGAGACTACCCAGTGAGATCTTTGAGCCTAATTGCCATTCTTTCTGAGGGATATACTTGTTTCTACTCTTAAATACTCATCACTTTTGTTCTTGATTGTTGATCTCATTACATCATATTTGCATTGAATTTTAAAGAACTAACATCATTTAGATACTCTTTATTTAATGTATGCTTTGCCATAAGAAATGATGTAGGCTATGTGTGCTTTAACCTCTAAAGGCCTTATCCTACCCTATTGCATGCTCCCTAAGCCAATTTTGAAACCAAACACTCAACCTTTTCTTTCATCACCCAAAGTATAACCTAACCCAAAATACTTAGCCATTCATCACATCCATACCCTATAACCTCAGTTTGTGCTAAGGTTGCCATAAATGAGATTCATGGTGAGAATAAGAGGTGAAAGAAGATGATGCCCAATTCAAAGGACATTGGCGTCAATTGAAAGTTCAAAAGTAAAGAAAAGATTTACAAGTTGCAAGCTGCATGAAAATTTGAGGAAATCATTGCATGATCTTGGTTCAATTCAATTCAAAGACAAACAGAAACAAAAAAAAAAAACGTTCAAATCAAAAGAACGAAAGAAACGTTGAGAAAAAGAAGGAAAAAAAGAAGTGAAAAACAAAGTGAATTGAGCCAAGTGAGCCAAGAGCCTCAAAATAAGCCACAAGAGCCACAAAATAAGTCATCAGGAAAGCACAATGTCGTGGGCCTTAAGAAAGGATTCAGTTCAGAAATTCCAAGTTCAATTCATGACTTCTCATGCCTTGGCACAACTCAGGTTCTTTGAATTCCATCCTTCCTTGCTAAACCCCAAAGCTTAGCCCCAATACAACCTAAAAAGGAAGACCTAACAGATCTTATGGACAATCATGCTGAGGATTAAGGTACGTATCTATGTTCTTAAAGTTCAATTCCCTTCATGAGATCTTTATTTCCATAAAGTGCTATTCTTCATTGTTACTCATATGTGATTAAATTTGAATTTCATAACATAAACTCATCACATATGCTTGAAAAGAGTGTAAGCCTAGGATTCTTGTGTGAATTGAGAGTTGCCTAGTGAGGATTAGAGTCGAGGCGAAATCTTTCTAGGGCACTTAGATGAAGTTGTTTTCAAACTTGATCGCCTGAAAATATTGGCATTTATACACGTACACCTTCACATGACACTCACGGCTATGACATTCCTTTTAGTTCTGCAAAGCATGTCTACTTACTTTGATTCTTATTAGCTTGTTAAAGAGTACTATATCTAGCATCTTTTTGTTTAAGTAAAACGTTTGTGGGTATCGTATTGTTATAAGCCTCAGGAGACAAAACTCCTCCTACTAGGTGAACCTAGGGGTTTAAATGTTCTATCTTAACTAAAATCGAGTCTTTTCATTTTGTTAGCATTTGTTTTGCTCAGGGACTAGCAAAAGATAGGTTTGGGGGTATTTGATCAGTCGTTATTTATGCATCATTTTGATGTCTTTATCTGCCTCTCTTACATGTCTTTTGAATGATTTCGTGCCATCAATAGTAGAAAATGATCAATCTTGTGAGACTTGTGCAGAGTTAGAAAGATAGGTAAAATCTGGAAAGAACGCAAAAAGAATGACTCAAATCGGAGTCCAGATGAAGGAGATATCCTCATTTCAATATCAGGTCCTGAACGGAGTCCTGAGTGCGCCAGTGCGCCAGTGCGCCTATTTTGGGCCACTGGCCAAGTACCTCATATCAGGCCCTCCGGGTCCCAAACTTGTGTTTCATGACATCAAGGTCAAGTCCTAGAAGTGCCAAGGTCGCGCCAAGGCAGGTCGAGGACATGTCCCAAGAACTCCCATCCGAGCCCAGATGTGCGCCTAAGCCGGGGTCCCTGTTCCGCCAGCAGTGGATCAGAGGTTCTCCCTATGCGCCAAGCCTGACAACATTTGCGCCAAGCCTGAACGACGATGCGCTTCTATTATACTCCTAACGTACTTCAAAAGCGCGGTCCCAGATCCTGATTACGAAGACAGTCAAAAATCCAAGTTTGGCCAGCTTGCGTTCCCACTTGCCAGCTTGCATTCACACTTCCGGCCATGCTCTGATTGGTTCGAATAGATTTTAAAGACTTTATAATTAATTAAAAGTAAAATAACTTTCCCTATTCCTTTAGGACATGGTTTTACCAATCTGTATAGAACAAGGTTATACCAATCCTTATAGAACAAGGTTTTCCCTTTGTCTATAAAAGGGAGCCTTTGTTCAGTGTTTTAGGGAGAGAGAATTAGCTAAGGACGTTTTGGTTTCTGGGAAAACAGAGACCTGAGCCACAGAGTTCCGTTTTGGTTTTCTAGAGAATTAGGGACCATATTTTCGGAGATAATCTTTCACATAGATTATTGGACGTGGAGCTTGGAGAAGAAGGCCCTGCCGTGTCTTCTGCTGCATCTGTTCTTAACAATCTCTTCTGTACCCTTATTTTCATTATTACAATTTACTTATGGATTCAATTATACTTGTGTTTATTTCAGTTATGTGTGAGTAGTCATTAGGATTAGGGCTGCTTGAAGCCCTAGCCATGTTAGCTTATTGATTGGATTTCTGGCTCTTGATTATGATTGCTATGCATGCTGAATAAGTTGGATTACTATGCTTAATGAACTTAATTTATGCCTATAAGATTAGCTACCTTGTTTGCATATAATTATAGATGTAATTGCTTGAGTGACCGTCATATCATCTTGTGATTTGGAGCATCGAAAGTATTCGTACTTGTAATCTTAACTCATGACGAACTAGGATTGCATGCCACTTTGCTAGGCTAATGTGGTGTCATTAAATTCTCTTTAAACTTCATGCATCATCTTAAAAGGTAGGTGATAGACGTTCTAGGCATATGCCCTGTTTAGAACATGCTAAGTAAGAGGGAATAAGATGTGTCTAGTGAACCAACGCCAGGTCCTAGGCACGGGCACCTAATTCAGAAAATGCGTAGTAATTAGGTCAAGGAAATTTGGTTAAGAGCTATAATTGGTTAGAGTTGATAGTAAGCCTTAATTCGCCTTAGTTAACAACCTTTCATTCTTGCATTGTTATTTTCTGCACTTTGATTTACTTGTTTTTAAATTTCAGTTATCACATCATAACCCCCCCCTGTGTGTGTGTGTGTGTGTTTTTATTTAAGTTAACAAATCTGAACTAAATTGGTCATAACGTTGATACAAGTCCTCGAGGGATCGACTCTTGCTGTGCTACTATACTATACTTATCGATTTGTGCACTTGCAAGGATTTTATAACTGTTAGAATTGAATTGCATATTTCTTGCTCTTTAAATCTACCAACAGGCACCATAAATGGAACAACTTTTCTCAAATGTGTTATAATAGTTTGGTTGATGTGCATTTAGAATATTTCGAGAAATCTCGACGGAAGCATTTTTCACGAAAGTTGTGATAACTCACGATTTTTAGTAGATTTTTGAAATTGCGACAAAAACTTTAAAATTCTTATTATATTTCCATTCTCATCCCTATGCTAGTTATTTTGAAGTTGACAGAGAAGATTTCTAATTACTTTTGGGCCCTAGAGTCCTTTCCGGACCACGTTTCAAGAGTTCACTGAATTTCACGTTTTTTGGATTAAAAATTAAAAACACTTAGTTAGTAGGCACCATAAATGGCAGAACTTGTTCAGATGGCTTATAATATTTTGGTTGATGTGCAGTTAAAATATTTCGCAAAATCTCGACTGAAGTATTTTTCACGAAGACTGTTAGATATAACTCACGATTTTTATAACTCACGATTTTTAGTCGATTTTAGAAATTTTGACAAAAAACATCAAAATTTTTATTATATCTCTATTCTCTTCACCGTGTAAGTTATTTTGAAGTTGACATAGAAGATTTCTAATTATTTTCGACACCAAAGTCCTTTCTGGACCACGTTACAAGATTTCATCAAGTTTCACATTTTTTGTTTAAAAAATAAAAAACACATAGTTAGTGGGCACCATAAATCGAAGAACTTGTCTTAATAGCTTATAATAGTTTGGTTGATGTGCAACTAAAATATTTCGCAAAATCTCGATGGAAGCATTTTTCATGAAAACTATGTCCCATAACTCAAGACTTTTAGTCGATTTTTTGAAATTTAAAAAAAAATCATCAAAATTATTTTTCTATTTCCATTCTCATCACCGAGCAAGTTATTTTGAAGTTGAAAGCGAAGATTTCTAATTATGTTTTCCACCTAAAGTCCCATTCGGACCACGTTACGAGATTTCATCTTGTATCTCCTTTTTGGGCTTAAAAATTTTAAAACGCTTAGTTACTGGGCATCCTAAATGACAGAACTCGTCTCAAATAACTTATAATAGTTTGGTAGATGTGCAGTTAAAATATTTCACAATTCTCGACGGAAACATTTTTCATGAAACATGTGAGCTATGTTAGAAGTATTGGTGTTGGTTATATTGTATTGTGATATTGTTATGTTGTTAGGTTTATTACAGTATATAAATAGCTAAGATATATAGTAAGTGGGTGTGAGAGTCACTCTATTGTTGAGACATTTGCTTAATGAAAATACCCAAATTTACTCTCACAACTTTCCTTCTCTTGTTTAATCCGTGAATCTTATTCCCTCATCACTAACATTCATACCTAAACTCCATTGATAGACTAACGTAACCTCAATTGAATAAGGATACATGATTTCTTCCATGGTATCAGAGCTACAAAGCTCATTGCTTGTTGTCATGATATTTTTTTTTGCTTCCATTGCTATGTAGAGTTTCAGTTTTTGTTTTCAATTTCCGTTTACCAAAAAATTGTGCCTTGATTTCAATTCCGATGGCTGTGACTCTTTTGTGCAGCCTTCACGATTCAATCTCTGCTACTTCGAATCCTCAAGCTTCAATTTCTGATTCAAGTCTTGGCTCCTTCTGTGATTATGCACTGAAGACTTGTTCGATTGAAATTGGTACGGGTTTTGACCTAGATTTTCTGGTTCTTGACATCGATCGTGATTCTTCATCAGACCTGCTCCACTGCGATTGCCTCTGCTTCGATTTTGATTTCTCGCAACGGCTTCGATTTCTCAGCTTCTTCGATCTGCGATGGCTTCGAATCTTGACTTCCAGACTGCTAAACTTCTTCGATTCTTGCTTTGTGCTTCCAGTCTCCGGTTCAGCACTGAAGGATTTGTGCGATTGAAATTGATTTCTCGGCTCAATCTCGGTTTTCTCTGCTCATCAGCGATAGCTTGCTATGATTTCTTCATCAAACATGTTCATCTTTGATTGCTTCGCTCTTGCACTTCTTCAGACATCCTCGAATCCTCGACTTGTGTCTCTAGAGTTCCTCTCTATTCGTCTGCATCAGTCGTCTTCTTCGTTCAATTGGTACGAGTTTGCCCTAATTTTCTGGTTCTTGAAATCCACTGTGATTCTTCATCAGAAATGCTCTTCCTCTTCGTTCGGCTCTTCGTCTGCGACTGCTTCATTCTGTAGACTTCTTCATTTCTGGTTCTTTAGACTTCTCTACTCAGGTTTTCAATTCTCAGCTAAGTATTCTTTGCTTCTGATTCTTCTTTGATTCTTGATTCTTCGACTTTCTCCAATTTCTTCTTCGATCTCTGAATTAAATGTGTCTTCACTCTCTGATTCTGAATTGCATTGCCTTGCAATTGTTCTTCGATCTTCAATTTCTGCTTTCTATCTGGTATGGAGGTTCAATCCTCGAGCTCAGGTTTTTCCTCAATCTTCTTTCGATCCTCTATTCTATTTTCTTGCTCCCTTCTTTCGATCCTCCATTTCTTGATTAAACACAGAAATATAGTGAGCCTTGTCTTGTGTGAATTTGGCTTGATTCTTCGATCTGATTCTTCTATTTTCGATGTCTTCTTCGCTCTGATTCTTTCATTCGATCTTGAGTCTTCTTTTTCTTCAATCTTGCTTCTCCACTTCGATCTTCATTCTGCTTCGTTCTTCCTTTCTCTTCGTTTCTACCCTCTTTTCGATTCTCTGTCTGAGATGAGTTGTATTGTTTGTGCTACTGGTGTGATTGTTTGTCTGTGATTCACTTGCCTTTAATCCTGTAATTCCCACATTTTGAGTTGAGTTGAATTTTACTATATGAGTTGAGTTGCTGTGAATTGTGCTGTTAAGTTGAGTTATCATGACTGAGTTGAGCTGCTGTGAATTGTGTTGTTAAGCTGAGTTATCATGAATGAGTTGTGCTGTTGTGATTGTGTTTGATCTATGGTGATGCATTCTGAGATGAGATGAGCTAGTGATTTGTGTCTGAGTTATATTGTCTGTGATGGTCTGCATTGCTGGTGAATTGAGCTGAATTGTAAAGTCTATATGACTAGAATGGACCTCTTCAATATGCTCCAGTGTGTGTGCTACTGAATTGGGTCCGTTATCATCTTCCTATTGCTTGTTTGAGTTGTGGATTTGTTTACTGAGTTAAGTTGATGTGTATTTTGCTCTGTCCTGAGTTGTGGAATGGATGATTCTAAGTATGCTGCTGTAGTGTTTGTGTATGCTGTTGTGTTTGCTACTTCTGTATGCTACTGTGTTTCTGTTTGAGTTCAGCTGCTCTACAACTGGTTTGGAAAAGTGTCAAGCCCGTTATGCTGTGGACTCTGCTGTTTGCTGCATAGGTTGTTTACTGAGCTGAGCTGTTGTGTTGTGGTATGGCCTGCAATGGATCTCCTTCTGTTGTCTACTGGTTTTGTGCCTTCTTGCTAATTTGCATTTTGCTTTCCCAATCTCATGATGGAGCCACTCCACATGAGATTGAGGGGGGATGTTAGAAGTATTGGTGTTGGTTATATTGCATTGTGATATTGTTATGTTGGTAGGTTTATTACAGTATATAAATATCTAAGATACATAGTAAGTGAGTGTGAGAGTCACTCTATTGTTGAGACATTTGCTTAATGAAATACCCAAATTTACTCTCACAACTTTCTCTCTTTTCCTTCTCTTGTTTGATCCGTGAATCTTATTCCCTCATCACTAACATTCATACCTAAAATCCATTGATAGACTAACCTAACCTCAATTGAATAAGGATACATGATTTCTTTTAAGCTATAACTCATGATTTTTATTCGGTTTTTTAAATTTCGACAAAAACATCAAAATTATTTTTATATTTCCATTCTCATCACCCTTTATGTTATTTTGAAGTTGAGAGAGAAGATTTCTAATTCTTTTAGGCCCCTAAAGTCCCTTCTGGACCTGAATACAAGATTTCATCGAGTTTCATGTTTTTTGGCCTACAAAAATATAAACACTTAGTTAGTTGGCACCATAAATAGCAGAACTTGTCTCAAATGGCTTATAATAGTCTGGCTGACGTGCAGTTATAGTATTTCGCGAAATCTTGACTGAAGAATTTTTAAAGAAAATTGTGTGCTAACTCACAATTTTTTGTCGATTTTTGAAATTTAAAAAAAAAAAATCATAAAAATTAATTTTCTATTTCCATTGTCATCACTGTGTAAGTTATCTTGAAGTTGATAGAGAAAATTTCTAATTATTTGCGGCACCTAAAGTCCCTCCTGGACCACGTTATGAGATTTCATCTTGATTCATGTTTTTGGGCTTAATTAATTCAAAACACTTAGATAATAGGCACCCTAAATTGCATAACTTGTCTTAAATAGCTTACAATAGTTTGGTTGATGTGCAATTAAAATATTTCGCGAAATCTCGATGGAAGCATTTTTCATGAAAATTGTGAGCTACAACTCTCGATTTTTAGTCGGTTTTTGAAATTTTGACAAAAAAGTAAAAATTCTTATTATATTTCCATTCTCATCTGTAAGTTATTTTGCAGTTGACAGAGAATATTTCAAATTATTTTTGGCCCCTAGTGTACCTTTCGGACCACATTACGAGAGTTCAACGAGTTTCACGTTTGATGGCATAAAAATTCAAAACACTTAGTTAGTGGGCACCATCAATGGCAAAACTTGTCTCAAATTGCTTATAATAGTTCGGTTGATGTGTAGTTAAAATATTTTGCAAAATTTCGAAGGAAGTATTTTTCACAAAAACTGTGACTCACAGTTTTTAGACGATTTTTGAAATTTCGACAAAAACATAAAAATTCTTATTTCCTTTATCATCCCTATGTAAGTTATTTTGATGCTGATAGAGATGATTTCTAATGATTTTTGGCCCATAGAGTCCCTTCCGCACCACGTTACGAGAGCTCATAAAGTTTCAAGCTTTTTGGCTTAAAAAAACTTCAAAACACTTAGTTAGTGGGCATTTAAATGGCTAAACTTATCTTAAATAGCTTATAATAGTTTGGTTGACGTGCAGTTAAAATATTTCACAAAATCTTAACGGAAGCTTTTTCACGCAAACTATGTGCCATAAACTCATGATTTTTAGACGGTTTTTGAAATTAAAAAACAAAATAGTCAAAATTATTTTTTATTTCCATTCTCATCACCGAGCAAGTTATTTTGAAGTTGAAAGAGAATATTTCTAATTATTTTCGGGACCTAAAGTCCCTTCCGGACCACGTTACTGGAGTTCATCGAGTTTCACGTTTTTTGGCTTAAAAATGTGAAACACTTAGTTAGTGGGCACCATAAATGGTAGAACTTGTCTCAAATGTGTTATAATAGTTTGGTTGATGTGCAGTTAAAATATTTCGCGAAATATCGACGGAAGGATTTTTCACGTAAACTGTGAGCATAACTCACAAATTTTAGTCGATTTTTGAAATTTCAGAAAAAATCATCAAAATTCTAATTATATTTCCATTCTTATCACCATATAAGTTATTTTGAAGTTGATAGAGAAAATTTCTAATTATTTTCGGCCCGTAGAGTCCCTTCCAGACAACATTACGAGATTTTCATGAGTTCACATTTTCTGGCTTAAAAATTGCAAAACACTTAGTTAGTGGGCACAAAAAATGGCAGAATTTGTCTCAAATGACTTATAATAGTTTGGTAGATGTGTAGTGAAAATATTTTAAGAAATCTTGACGGAAGCATTTTTCACGAAAAGTGCGAGATATAACTTTTTTCGTGAGATATAACTTACGATTTTTAGTCGGTTTTTGAAATTTCGAAAAAAACATCAAAATTAATATTATATTTCTATTCTCATCACCATGTGCGTTATTTTGAAGTTGACAGAGAATATTTCTAATTATTTTCGGCCCTACAAATAATTGGAAACGTTATTGATAAAGATAATAGACAAATCAAACTAGGATACCAAATCAATTTAGAATACCAAATTAAGTAACCAAATCTAATAGACAAATCAAACTAGGATACCAAATCAATTTAGAATACCAAATTAAGTAACCAAATCTAATAGAAAAATCAAACTAGGATACCAAATCAAGTAACCAAATCTAATAGACAAATCAGACTAATATACCAAATCAGACTAATATACCAAATCAATTTAGGATTTGATTTCTAACAGAATCGCCTATAACCTTTTACCTTCAACTATGTCTATCATCTATTTACGCTGGGGTAAGAATTTTCTAAACGAAATACATCCGTGATGAATTCCTTGCGCATTTTCTTCTGACCAATCTAAGTATTTATCTGCTCAATCTATATATCTCCTAATTCTTCTATGACTATCTCTAGATACTTATGTAGGATTTTTACTGAAGTCATTCTAATAGAATTTTCTTTCTATTTTCTTCTTTCCTTGTATTCTTGCTAAAATCTGATCTAATTTCTGGCTAGGGTCTTCATAAGGAACTATCTGTTTATCTACAATTGGCTTTCTGTCCAATATTGTTTTAATTTCTTCTAAATCTTTTCCTAACTGAGAAATGCCTCTTTCTAAAGTAAGCATTTTGCTATGTATTTCCTCTTCTTTGCCTAAAAGTTTTCTTAGAGTATTTTCTCCTGGAGGTTTCGCCTCACAAAAGACTAAACCTTTTTCTGAACCAATTAAATTTTCTTAATATATTCAGCTAATCTGTTCAGTGTTTCCTGAATGGATTTCGTAACTTCTAATAACTTAAGATTTAAACTATCTTCCTGAATTCTCACTAGATCTACGTCTCTTTGTAGAGTCTCCATCTTTTCTACTACAAGGCTGAGTAAATCTCTAGTTTGAACTTCTATTTGGTTAGGTTTATCTTCTAAGAGTAACTTAGGTTTATCTTTAATTCTATCTATCTTACTCTCTAATCTTTCAATGAAAATCTTTAAGTAATCTAAAATTTCTATGGCTGATCTATGAATCTAAAACTAATTCTCCTAAGCGTATTTTCTAAAGATTCTTTTGAAAGTGGTTCTAAAATATCTAGAATCTTATCCTGACGTCTAAAGATAACAAAATCTGATACTTTAAGTTCGCTCTAGATTCGAAGAGTTGTGTTTCTCTCTAAAATTCAGTGTGTCCTTCAAATGCCAAAGGCCGCTGTTACTTGTTGAGTTGTGGAGTTCACCTCGAACCCATCACAACCATTCAAAGTGGTTTCCAAGTAAGGTGGTCCCCAAAAAGATAAGAATCTTATCACTAAAGAAAACAAAGCGACAAGATGCCAAAGCCATGGCAAAGCAAAAGAAAAGAAAATAAAAAGACAACCACCTGAAAAAGGAGTCTAGTCTACATCCGAATAGAAAAAGACAACCAAAGCGACAAAGTAACAGAGTGAACATCTTAAGGTTCAAACCATCATCTTTGATACCAAAGATGACAATATTTGGCGAAACTCCGAAGGACGCAATTTTTTTTTATAAAAACGGTGATTTATTCACGAATTTGAGTCGATTTTTGAAATTTCTACAAAAAACATCAAAATATTTGTTCTATTTCCAATCTCATCACCCCCTAAGATACTTTGTAGTTGACGGGGATGATTTCTAATTACCCCCGGACCATAGAGTCACTTCCGGACCCCATTCCGAAATTTCATTGAAATTCGAGCTATTTTGCTTAAAAAATGCATAAAAAAAGTTAATGCGCACCCTGGATGACATGACATCTCTCAATGGCTTACAATACTTATGCTAATATGCAGTTAAAATTTTTCGTGAAATCACGACGGACGCATTGTTCACAAAAACTGTGAGCTTTAACTACGATTTTTAGTCGATTTTAGAAATTTCTACAAAAGCATCAAAATACTTATTCTATGTCCATTCTCATCACCCCGTAAGATACTTTGAAGTTGAGGGGGATGATTTTTAATTACTCTCGGACCCTAGAGTCACTTTCGGACTCTGTTACAAAATTCCATTGAAATTCGAGTTATTTTGCATTAAAAATGCATGAAAAATAGTTAATGGGCACCATGGATGACAAGATATTTCTCAAACGGCTTATATTACTTTTTCTAATGTGCAGTTAAACTATTTTGTGAAATACCGACGGACGCATTTTTCACAAAAGCTATGAGCTACTCACGATTTTTAGTCGTTTTGAAATTTCGACAAAAACTTCAAAATACTTATTTTATTTCCATTTTGATCACCCCTATAAGATACTTTGAAGTTGAGGGTGATGATTTCTAATTACCTTCGGACCCTAGAGTCACTTACGGACCCTGTTACGAAATTTCATTGAAATTCAAGTTATTTTGCTTTTAAAAACGCATAAAGAAGTTAATGCGCACCCTGGATGACTGGACATGCCGCAAATGGCTTATAATACTTTTGCTAACGTACAGTTAAATATTTCGAGAAATCCCGACAGACGCATTTTTCACAAAAACTGTGGGCTACTCACGATTTTTAAAATTCAGACAAAAATATCAAAATACTTATTCTTTTTCCATTCTCATCATGTAAGATATCTTGAAGTTGAGGGGGATGATTTCTAATTGCTTTCGGACCCTATAGTCAGTTACGGACTCCATTACGAAATTTCCTTGAAACTCGAGCTATTTTGCTTTTAAAAAGCATAAAAAAACTAGTCAATGGGCACCCTGGATGATAAGACATGTCTCAAATGGCTTATAATATTTTTGCTAATGCGCAGTTAAAATATTTCGCGAAATCCCGACGGACGCATTTTTCACAGAAACTGTGATAACTCACGATTTTTAGTCGATTTCTGAAATTTCAAAAAACTTATTCTATTTCCATTTTCATCACCCCCGTGAGATACTTTGAAGTTGAGGGTGATGATTTTTAATTATCCTCGGATCCTAGAGTCACTTACAGACCCCCATTACGAAACTTCGTTGAAATTCTAGCTATTTTGCTTTTAAAAAAAGCATAAAAAAAAGTTAATGTGCACCCTGCATGACATGACATGTCTCAAATGGCTTATAATACTTTTGCTAATGTTCAGTTAAAATATTTCGCGAAATCCCGATCGACGAATTTTTCAGAAAAACTATGAGCTATATAACTTACGATTTTTAGTCGATTTTTGAAATTCCGACAAATACATCAAAATACTTATTATTATTCCATTCTCATCACCCCGTAAGATACTTTGAAGTTGAGGGGGATGATTTCTAATTACCTTTGGATCCTAGACTCACTTCCGTACCCTGTTACGAAATTTCATTGAAATTCAAGTTTTCTTCCCTAAAAAATAGTTAATGGGCATCTTGGATGACAATATATGTCTCAGATGGCTTTTAATACTTTTGGTAATTTGCGGTTAATATATTTTGCGAAATCCCGACTGACGCATTTTTCTAAAAAACTGAGCTATAACACACGATTTTTAGGCGATTTTTGAAATTCCGACAAAAACATCAAAATACTTATTTTATTTCCATTCTCATCACCCTCTAAGATAGTTTGAAGTTGTGGGGGATTGTTTCTAATTACCCTCGGGCCCTAGAGTCACTTTCAGACCAGTTACGAAATTTGATTGAAATTCGAGTTTTTTTGCTTAAAAAAAGAATAAAAATTAGTTAATGGTCACCCTCAATGACATGACATGTCTCAAATAGCTTAGAATATTTTTGCTAATGTGCTGTTGAAATATTTCACAAAATCCCGACTAACACATTTTTCAGAAAAACTGTGAGCTAACTCACGATTTTTAGTCGGCAAAATACGTATTCTATTCCATTCTCATCACCCTATAAAGTACTTTGAAGTTGAGGGGGATGATTTCTAATTACCTTCTTCCTTAAAAAAAATGCATTAAAATATAGTTAATGGGCACCCTGGATGACAGGACATGTCTCAGATGGCTTCTAATACTTTTGGTAATTTGTTGTTAATATATTTCACGAAATCCCGACGAACGCATTTTTTTTGGTGGGAAAAGGAAAGCCGCAAAAACAAGCAGAAACTACACAACAACCCTTGGAAGGCTGACACCTAACCGATCCTCCTCAAGCACTTCTACAACCTCCATCAACATCTGAGCAAAATGATGAACTCCGACATCCAACCCAGCCCCCAAATTCGCAAGCCGATCAGCAACCCTATTGCCCTCTCTATAAGTGTGTTGAACCGTACAATCCCAGTCTCTAGCCATAAGATGTTTATACCCACCAATAATGGAACCCATCGGATGGGTATCAATACCTTTAGTGCCAAGTAATTGAACTGCCATCGCTGAATCAGATTCCAAGACAATCAGATGCTCCCCCCAATCCCAGGCCAACTTCAGGCCCTGATGAATGCCCCAGAGCTCCGCCTGGAGCACCTGCCCAAGACCTACATTCATCGCAAACCCAGCAAGCCACTCACCGTTGGCGTTTCGCATCACACCGCCCGCATCGATGTATCCCTCACCACTTTGGCTGCCATCAGTATTCACCTTGACTACGCCCACCTTGACAAACGCATTTTTCACAATAACTATGAGCTATAATCACGATTTTTAGTCCGTTTTTGAAACTTCGAAAAACAAATCAAAATATTTATTCTATTTCCATTCTCATCACCCCGTAAGATACTTAGAAGTTGAGGGGTAACATTTCTAATTACCTTCGGACCCTATAGTCACTTCTAGATCTCGTTATGGAATCTCATTGAAATTCGAGTTTTTTTTCTTAAAAAATGTATAAAAAATAGTATGGTCACCCTAGATGACAACACATGTCTCAAATGGCTTATACTAGTTTTGCTAATGTCCAGTTAAAATATTTCGCGAAATCCCGACGGATGTATTTTTCACAAAAATTGTGATAACTCACGATTTTTAGTCTGTTTATGAAATTTTGAAAAAAAAACATTAAAATACTTATTCTATTTCCATTCTCATCACCCCGTAAGATACTTTGAAGTTGAGGGGCATGATTTCTAATTACCCTCGGATCCTAGAGTCAGTTTCAAACCCCGGTACGAAATTTCATTGAAATTCAAATTTTTTTGCTTGAAAAATGCATAAAAAAATAGTTAATGAGCATTGTGGATGACAAGACATCTCTCAAATGACATATAATAATTTTGCTATTGTGAAGTTTAAATATTTTGCGAATCCGGCGTCTGGATATTTGACAAAAACTGTGAGTTATAACTCACGAGATTTAGTCGATTTTTGAAATTTCGAAAAAAACTTCAAAATACTTATTTTATTTTTCTTCCCATCATCCCGTAAGATACTTTAAAGTTGAGGGGGATGATTTCTAATAACCCTCTAGAGTCACTTACGAACCCCATTACTAAATTTCATTGAAATTCGAGGTTTTTTGCTTGAAAAATGCATAAAAAATAGTAAATGGTCACCCTAGATGACCGGATATGTCTCAAATGCCGTATAATACGTTTGCTAATGCGCAGTTTCTGCACCATGTAGTTTGTGGGCTACTAGGTTCAGTTTCGATTGAGAAAAATTTCTACAACATCTCCCTACAGTTTCCAAAATAGACCTACAGCCCGGCCTTCGCTTTTTGAGGCTTCAGCGTAGATATTATAAACAACCATACACATCATACGCATGAAAAAGATAGGCAAGCACTACTGTAAAAGCAGAGGTTCAAGCTTTTTAACTTTTTGACCCCAAAAAGAATCTTCAAACTTTTCCCACCAAGAAAAAAGAGCTCTCAGAAATATCAAAGAATCCACCATCTGGATCTCTTGATGTCGGAAGACCAAGACGAAACTCGAAACTCTAATCTTAAACACAGCCCAGTTTTTCAATCTCATTCAATTTGTGGCTAATTGATTGTATCAATAGAGTTTCCAAATTCCAAACTGCTAAAAAAAAGGCAGTCTCTGTTTCTCAATTATGAGGAAACCCATTTCTGCTTCTCTGCTTCTTTGCCTTCCCGTGTTTCTGCAGCTAGCTGGGGTGTTCTTAGCACCAATCTACTCTCCGGTGGAGGACATCACCGTCAACTGTGGCTCCCCCGGAAGCTCACTCAATATCAACGATAATCGAAACTGGGCCGGAGATATCAAATCAAAATATACCCCCTCGGAAACAGATCAGGCAGTCAGAGAAACTCCTACCTCCTCTGACATGGCAGTTCCATACGCAACAGCTCGGCTTGTCCGCTCCGAATTCTCTTACAGATTTTCACTCACCGCTGGCCAAAAGTTCGTACGATTGTATTTCAATCCAGTCTCATATGGAGCTGACTTTAACCGATCCAACTCCCTCTTCTCCGTCAAAGCCGGTGTCTTCACTCTTCTCCATGACTTCAACGCTTCGGTCACTGCTGATGCTTACGGCGTCGACACCCTGACAAAAGAGTTCTGTTTGAACATTGACGAAGAACAGAGCTTGAAAATCGTTTTCACTCCGAGCAAAGCGATCCCAGACGCTTATGCCTTCATCAACGGAATTGAAATTGTCTCGATGCCGACCAATCTTTACTACAGTGAGAATGAAGACTCCGGTGCTAATTACATCGGTAATCAAAACATATATCCCATCTTAAACAGCACTGCCATGGAGATGGTGTACCGGATCAACGTCGGTGGAAGGGCAATTTCATTCGATCAAGACACCGGGATGTACCGACAATGGGATGATATGGTTAAGGAAGAAAGATATTTGGAAGATTTGAGTATTAGGTTGAGCTTTCTGACACAAAATGTTAGTATTCAACTCAAATTTGTGAAAATAAAAAATTACTCTGCTCCGAAAGAAGTTTACGAAACAGGGCGGTCCATGGGCAACAACAAAACCATAACCAAGAGCTACAAACTCACCTGGAAATTTCCGGTTGATCCCAAGTTTCATTACCTGGTTAGGCTTCATTTTTGTGAGTTTAAGTCGCTAGTGAACATGACCAATTACAGGCGTTTTCTGATCTATGTGGCGGATCTAAAGGCCGAAAACGACGCCGATATAATCAAGTGGACTGGAGGAGAGGGAAATGGAAAACCGGTGTACAGAGACTATGTTGTGTTCATGCCAGCAAGCGGTGATCAGAAGAAGGTTAATCTCTCTCTTGCGCTGCAAGCAAACCCTCGTGATTATTTGACAGTATACAATGATGCACTCTTGAACGGCATTGAAATCTTCAAACTCAATCAAGTAAACGGCAATCTGGCTGGGCCCAACCCCGATCCACCACCACCAAACCGGAGGCTGCAAAGCCCGTTAAAGCCTAAGAAGAAGCCAGATTCTGTTCTTGGCATCGTTGCTGGTGCAGTTTCTTCCGTATTTGTTTTAGGCTCTGTCATCGGAGTCTGTTTGTTCAGGCGAAGAAGAGCCAAGGAGTTCACGGCCAGATTTTCAGCTTCGGGTTGTCGTGAGTTTTCACTGTCGGAGATCAAATCCGCCACCGAAAGACTAGTTTGCAAATAGAAAAATATATGTATGCTTTAATTGCAACTCCATTTATGATTCCGTTGTTCTGATGAGATTGATCTGTGAGTTAATGTTTGAATTAGTCTGGCACTTTTGTCATGAACATAAAATTAGATGGATGGATTATTTATTTTTGATGTAATAGCATTCAATTATAGGCTTAATTTCTGTTCTCATTCCAACGACTTCTAGGCTTAATTTATAACATGCAATAGCATTCAATTATAGGCTTAAAAAATGCATAAAAATAAGTTCATGGGCTCCCTGGATGACATGACATGTCTCAAATGATTTATAATACTTTTGCTAATATGCAATTAAAATATTTCGCGAAATCCCGACGGACGCATTTTTCTCAAAAACTGTGAGTTTTAACTTATGATTTTTGGTCGGTTTTTGAAATTTCGACATGAACATCAGAATACCTATTCTATTTCCATTCTCATCACCCCGTAAGATACTGTAAAGTTAAAGGGGGTGATTTCTAATTGCCCTTAGACCCAAAAAGGGTTAGCTAACTCACGATTTCTAGTCGGTTTTCGAAATTTCGACAAAAACATCAAAATGCTTATCTTACTTCCATTCGCATCATCCTATATGATACTTTGAAGTTGAGTGGGATGATTTCTAATTACCTTCTGACCCTAGAGTCACTTTTGGACACCGTTACGAAATTAAGTGAAATTTGAGTTTTTTTGCTCAAAAATGCATTAAAAAAAATAGTTAATCGTCACCCTACATGATAGGAAAGGTCTCAAATGGCTTATAATACTTACGCTAATATGCAGTTAAAAAATTTCGCGACAACCCGACATACGCATTTTTCACAAAAACGGTGAGCTAACTCACGATTTTCAGTCGGTTTTTGAAATTTCGGCAAAAACATCAAAATATTTATTCTATTTCCATTCTCAACAACCCGTAAGATATTTTGAAATTGAGGGGGATGATTTCTAATTACCTTTTGACCCTAGAGTCACTTCCGGACACCGTTACGAAATTCATTAAAATTCGAGTTTTTTTTCCCAAGAATGCATAAAAAAATAGTTAATGGTCACCCTGGATGATAGGACATGCCTCAAATTACTTATAATACTTTTGCTAATGTGCATGTAAAATATTTTGGGAAATCCAGACGAACGCATTTTTCAAAACAACTGGTTTTTGAAATTTCGATAAAAATATCAAAATACTTAATCTATTTCCATCCTCATCACCCCGTAAAATATTTTAAAGTTGAGGGGGACGATTTCAAATTTCCTTCGGACCCAAGAGTCACTTACGGACCCCGTTACGAAATTTGGCTTATGGTGTTGCTTTGTATTTGCATAGAAATGGAGAGTTAGGTAGACGGAGGGAGGGGGAGCCCAGTTCCTCTCCCACTCAGGGCCTGAAATGGAGTCAAATCGGGTCTATGAAGGTTAAGCCGAAGATCAAGCAGTTTGTGTGGAGGGGTTGTAATAACACCCTTGCAGTTCGGGCCAATCTGGTGCGCCGTCGCTTGGTTGTGGATCCTGTTTGCCCTGTGTGTGGTCTCGCTGAGGAAACCGAGCTCCATCTATTTTTTGACTGCTAGTTTACCAGGGTCTTCTGGTTTGGGAGCCCTCTTATGCTTGATGTCAGTGTTTTAGTGGGGGATGATTTTCCAGGTATTTGGCAGCGTCTGGTTACTAAATTCCATCATTTACCTCATTGGGAGGAGCTGATCCAGACGGTTACTTTTGGACTCTCGAGGATTTGGAAGTGCCGAAATTGGAGGGTGTTTGAGGGTATCCCTGTGTCACCTGAGGAGGCCATTGGCAACCTTACAAAAGGTGTGGCTGAATTTCGCGAGCTGGGGGTCCCGGTCCTGGGGGGGGGGGGACAGTTCTCGCAGCCTAGGCTGCCAGATTTGAGTGGTGGAGAGGTGGTGCACCGATGGAGGAAACCAGCCCTAGACGTCCTGAAGGTTAACTGTGATGGTGCTTAGAGTAGGGAGACTAAGTGTGGTGGAGTTGGTTGGGTCATTCGAGACTGCTTTGGGTTGCTGGAGTCTGCGGAGAGGAAAGGGGACCTCTGTCTGAAATTGAGTTTGTTGGCCGAAGCAGAGGCGGTGCAATGTGCTCTCTCCCATTGTTTGTTGGCTGGCCATGGGCGGGTGGTGATTAAGTCAGATGCTTTGGGGCTTGTTAACACCCTTTGTGGACAGAGCCCAAGTGACGTTGATTTGGACTGTATTCTTTTTTATATCCATGCACTGGCTTTGCAATTGAGAAGTGTTCATTATGTGTATGCATCCAGGCAGACTAATAAAGTTGTGCACCTTGTTGTTGCCTTTGTTACTAGGGTTGGGGGTATGATTGTTGGGATGAACTGGGGACGAAGTAGTTGTTTGATACTTTAGCCTATGATGTTGGTGTTACTACTCGTTATTAATAAAAAAAATTTGATCTTTTGGTAAAAAAAAAAAACTCACGATTTTTAGTCGGTTTTTTAAATTTCAAAAAAAACAAAAAATAACTTAATGTATTTCCATTCTCATCACCCCGTAATTTTTAGTCGGTTTTCGAAATTTCGATAAAAACATCAGAATACTTATTCTATTTCCATTCTCATCAACCAGTAAGATACTTTGAAGTTGAGGGGGCTTAATTCTAATTACCTCGGACCCTAGACCCCGTAACGAAATTTTAATAAAATTCGAGTTATACAGCTTTAAAATGGATAAAATATAGTTAATGGTCACCCTGGATCGTTATTAGTGGTGAACCCAGTGAACCTCCAATATAAATGATATGATATGCCAGTCGAGAGATATGCCGACTGATGCGATATGATAGCCGAAGGTTATACCGGCTGATGATATGATATGATAGTCGAGGATACTTACCGACTGATGAGATATCATAGTACAGGGAGTTGTGATACAGGACTAGCACACCCCAAGGGATACCCTGGTGGCTAGTGAATGTGTCGGGAACAGTGGATTTGAGATATTATGTGTCTAGGTTGAATTAAATGATTTTGAATTCCTTTGAGGATGATTTTCAAACCAGATTGTGGATCACAATGTGTTTTCCTTATATGGATTTTGTGTGAGTCCTACTGAGTGGTTTAAAGATGATGTTTTTATAACATAAACTGTTTATGTGATGCATGCATAGTTTTATAAATGGAGGGGGAAAAAGGTAATATTCCTTGGAAAATGATTTATAAATGATTATTTTTGTTCACTCACAACTTTTGTGTTTAAACCCCCTTCAGGCCGTAGAGTTGACGCGGACATTATCTCGAGGCAGAGGCATTAGCACTTCCGGCTACGCTGTGTAGTTGTATTTGAGTAGGATATCTAATTTGTATCTTGATCCTACTTAGACGCTCTGATATTTTTGTATTTGGTTGGTATTTACTTACAGGAATTTTAAGTGCTTAAATCCCTTGTCTGACAAGAGAAAGTAATTATTATTATTATATTTTATAAGAATTGAAGGGTATTTGGGAACCTTTCCTTAGGTTGTCAGACGGGATCAGGGTTCTTCCCGGGTTTCGAGGGGAAATTCGGGACGGGTCCTGACAAAATGTATCAGAGCACTAGGTTAAATTCATGTAGACCGTACATCTAGTGTACATGTGAAATTTTGGTATTAATGGTTTACAACTTCTTTTCAGCGTATAATGCCTCCGAGACGAGAGTTCCGTCAACGGTCGGGGAATGGTGGAGATGACCATGAAACTGCAGTGGAGCCTGATTTGAGGTAGACACTGGAACAGCTGGGTCAGACTTTAGCTTCTGTACTCCAGGATAGAGCTTCTCATGAAGTCTCTGATATCGAGAGAGCCCAGAGACTGGGGGCGACGATATTTATGGGCGAGTCTAGTCCAGATGAGGCTGATGAGTGGATTACTCGCATGGAGCGGGTGTTTTTGATTATGAGATGTCCTCTAGAGGAGAGAGTTCTGTTGGCTACATTTTTACTAGGTGGTTCTGCTTACCACTGGTGGCACTCATTGGAGGTGTCAGGCTGGAATGTCCATACCCTTACTTGGCAGATTTTCCGGGAACGCTTCTTGGAGCAGTTTTACCCTCGCTCACACCGGAATGTTAAGGAGGCCGAGTTCTTGCATTTACAGCAAGGAGACATGACTGTGGCCCAGTATGAATAGAGATTCATAGCGCTGAGTCGCTTTGCACCGACTTTGGTGGCGGCCGAGTTAGACAAGTGCCACAGATTTGAAAGTGGACTGCGGAGTGAGATTCGGTCAGCAGTTACGTCTATGGACCACATTTCCTTGAGGACTTTGGCTGATGCTGCAGCTCGAGTAGAGTTGAGTTTGGGTTTCCCAATTCCACAGCAGTACAGTGGGTACAGGAGACGTCGAGATCACTGGACTGCCGGAACCTCTAGTCAGGGACCATCCAAAAGAGGCAGTCATAGTTCTGGATCTTCTGGGAATGCGAGATCTAGTACAGGCAGTGGCGGAGCTGGTCAGGCACGACAATCTTATGCACAATCTAGCGGTGCCTCAGTGCAGTTCAACAGAAGACAGGGTGGCAGATCTAGTGGCTTCAGTGATTCCATTTGTTATTTCTGTGGGGAGACTGGTCACATCAAGAGATTCTGTCCACAACGACGTCCGGGCAGTAGTTCCTTTGGTCGTGGTGCGACTGATCCTAGCCCGAGGACAGGACAGATGTTTGATACTGCAACTGGGAGTCAGACCCATTTCAGTGGGGCTGGTAGAGCTAGTGGGACCAGCAGTGCTAGAGGCAGGTATGGGGATCGTGGTCGATCTTCGGGTACACCAGCTCAAGTTTTTTCCATGACGCAACAGGAGGCTCGAGTAGCACCGGAGGTGGTCACGGGTACGTTATCTATTTTCAACCGCAATGCTTGTGTTTTATTAGATCCGGGAGCAACTCATTCTTTTATTTCTCGGGGTTTTACACTGTTTGCGGATAGAGAATTGTCTCCGATTGGTTGGGACATGGGTATTAGTACTCCTACCGGGGATATGTTAGTGGCGAACCTCGTGATTCGCAGTTGTCCGGTGATGGTTGAAGGCCATGGTTTGGAGGCAGATTTAATTCCCTTAGATATTTTTGAGTTTGATGTGATTCTGGGGATGGATTGGTTGTCCATGCACCATGCCTCCATAGACTGTTACGACAAGACAGTGGCTTTTCGAAGTCCAGGATTACCGGAACTTACATTTCGGGGAGATCGTAGGGTACTACCCTATGGAGTGATATCAGTGTTGACTGCTGAAAGATTGTTGAGAAAAGTTTGTGAAGGTTACTTGGCTCATGTGTTTGATTCTCGGGATACTCCGATGAGAGTGGAGGATATTCCTGTGGTGAGTGAGTTCTCTTATGTATTTCTAGATGATCTTCCAGGATTACCACCACACCGTGAAATTGAGTTCACTATCGAGCTTTTGCCAGGTACTCAACCTATCTCACAGGTACCGTATAGGATGGCACCGGCAGAATTGCAAGAGTTAAAGACTCAGTTGCAGGACTTGGTGAATATGGGATTTATTCGCCCAAGTGTTTCACCATGGGGTGCGCCGGTATTATTTGTGAGGAAAAAGGATGGTGGTCTGAGATTGTGTATCGACTACCGGCAGTTAAATAAAGTGACGGTGCGAAATAAGTATCCTCTGCCAAGGATTGACGATTTATTTGATCAACTGAAAGGGGCAAAGTATTTTCAAAAATTGACCTTCGATCCGGGTACCATCAGTTGAGAATCCGGGAAGAGGATGTTCATAAAACAGCTTTCAGGACTCGGTATGGTCATTATGAGTTCCTGGCGATGCCCTTCGGGTTGACTAATGCCCCGGCAGCGTTTATGGATTTGATGAACAGAGTGTTCCAAAAGTATTTGGATCGATTTGTAATTGTGTTCATCGATGATATCTTGGTGTATTCAAGAAGTGCCAAGGCACATGAGAAGCACTTGAGGTTGGTGTTGAATATGCTTAGGAAAAAGCATTTGTTTGCCAAGTTTAGTAAATGCCAGTTTTGGTTGACCGAAGTTGGATTCTTAGGTCATGTGATTTCGGCTGAGGGTATCAGCGTAGATCTCCAAAAAGTGGAGGCAATAGCAAACTGGGAGCAACCGAGGACAATGACAGAAGTGAGGAGTTTTCTGGGTTTGGCAGGATATTATCGGCGGTTCGTAGAAGGATTTTCTACGATAGCATGTCCATTGACTTGGTTGACTAAGAAATGAGTCAAGTTTGACTGGGATGCTGATTGTGAGCAGAGCTTCCAGGAGCTAAAGAGAAGGTTGACTTCTGCTCCAGTATTAACCCTTCCAGATGGTAACGGGGGTTTTGAGGTATATAGTGATGCATCATTGCGGGGTATTGGCTGTGTGCTGATGCAGCATGAGAAAGTGATAGCGTATGCTTCCAGACAACTTAAACCCCATGAGATGAATTACCCCACACATGATTTGGAGTTAGCTGCAGTGGTGCATGCACTGAAAATATGGAGACATTATTTGTACGGGGAGACGTGTCAGATCTTCACCGACCATCAGAGTTTAAAGTACTTGTTCACCAAGAAGGACCTGCATTTAAGGCAGAGAAGGTGGCTTGAGCTGATAAAGGATTATGATTGTACTATTGAGTACCACCCAGGAAAAGCCAATGTTGTGGCAGATGCCTTGAGCAGGAAATCTATGGGTTCTTTGGCCCATTTGCATATAGTCTACTTACCGTTGCTGGTAGAGTTCCGTAGAGCAGGGATTGTACTGGACATGGATAGCCAAGGGGCTTTGTTGGCTAGTTTCCATGTGAGGCATGTTCTGATTGATCGGATTATTGAGGCTCAACTCCAGGATCCTACATTGTGCATTATCAAGATAGAGTTGGAAGCTGGAAACAGGCAGGACTATGCGGTTAGGGATGATGGAGCATTGGTTAAGGATGGACGATTGTGCGTACCGAATGAGCTGGAGCTAAAGAGGGAAATTCTTGATGAGGCTCATAGTTCGGCTTACGCTATGCATCCAGGAGGTACCAAGATGTATCATACCCTAAGGAAACATTATTGGTGGACTGGGATGAAAAGAGAAATGGCTGAGTTTGTGAGTAGATGTTTGACATGTCAGCAAGTGAAAGCGGAGAGACAGAAACCTTATGGGACACTGCAACCATTACCTATCCCAGAATGGAAGTGGGATCACATTACGATGGATTTTGTGTATAAACTTTCAAGGACACGGAAGGGACATGATGGGATATGGGTAATTGTTGATAGACTTACGAAGTCTGCACATTTCTTGCCAGTGCGAGAAGATTTTTGGATGAGTCGGTATGCCAAATTATTAGTGGATGAGATCATACGGCTGCATGGGACTCCAGAGTCTATTGTTTCAGACAGAGATCCTAGGTTTACCTCCAGGTTTTGGCAGAGTTTGCAGAAGGTTTTTGGCACGACATTGCATTTCAGTACAGCCTTTCTTCCTCAGACGGATGGTCAGTCTGAGAGAACAATCCAGGTTTTGGAGGATATGATAAGGGCTTGTGTACTACAGTTTAAAGGGAACTGGGATTCACACTTGTCTCTGATGGAATTTGCATATAATAACAGTTACTAGTCGAGTATTGGGATGTCACCTTTCGAGGCACTGTATGGGAGGTTGTAAGGACCCTTCCCGAATTTTCCCTCGAAACCCGGAAAGAACCCTTATCCCATCTGACAGCTCTTCACTTCAAAATTTAAACACCAGAAATACCCTTTGTTCTGGAATAATTTTTATTAAACCTTACAGGGTTCCCGACAGAACCTCTGTACTTACTGACCACTCATACCTGTCAGACGCAGGATAGTATACTGGTCAAAACCAAAACCTCGGAATAGTGGTGGTCCAAATAGGAATACCCTATGTCACCAAACGTCAGTAGGTCAGACACTGCTGACATCTCTACTGGAATACCACAAGACAATAGACTAGTCAAATACTTGTGAACCAACCATAATTCGTCCCTCTGGGTCACCGCCCACACCAACCCACTGACCCGGCTGACGAAGTATTTTCATAGGTTGATTAAGCCCATGACCATTGTCGTCTGTTTCATATTAGAGCTGGATATATCCTCGGCTATCATATCGTATCATCAGCCGGTATAACCTTCGGCTATCATAACATATCAGTCAGCATATCACTCGACTATCCTGTCCCTAGCCACCAGGGTATCCCTTGGGGTGTGCTAGTCATGTATTATATCATATCAGTCGGCATATATCTCGACTATCATATCATATCAGTCGGCATCTCTCGATTATCATAACATATCAGTCGGCATCTCTCGACTATCATATCATATCAGTCGGCATCTCTCGACTATCATATCCCTAGCCACCAGGGTATCCCTTGGGGTGTGCTAGTCATGTATTATATCATATCAGTCGGCATATATCTCGACTATCATATCATATCAGTCGGCATCTCTCGACTATCATAACATATCAGTCGGCATCTCTCGACTATCATAACATATCAGTCGGCATCTCTCGACTATCATATCATATCAGTCGGCATCTCTCGACTATCATATCCCTAGCCACCAGGGTATCCCTTGGGGTGTGCTAGTCATGTATTATATCATATCAGTCGGCATATATCTCGACTATCATATCATATCAGTCGGCATCTCTCGACTATCATAACATATCAGTCGGCATCTCTCGACTATCATATAATATCAGTCGGCATCTCTCGACTATCATATCATATCAGTCGGCATTTCTCGACTATCATATCCCTAGCCACCAGGGTATCCCTTGGGGTGTGCTAGTCATGTATTATATCATATCAGTCGGCATATATCTCGACTATCATATCATATCAGTCGGCATCTCTCGACTATCATATCATATCAGTCGGCATCTCTCGACTATCATATCATATCAGTCGGCATCTCTCGACTATCATATCATATCAGTCGGCATAGTCGGCATCTCTCGACTATTATAACATATCAATCGGCATAGTCGGCATCTCTCGACTATCATATCATATCATATTAGTCGGTAAGTATCCTCGACCATCATATCATATCATATCAGTATCATATCAGTCGGTAAGTATCCTCGACCATCATATCATATCATATCAGTATCATATCAGTCGGTAAGTATCCTCGACCATCATATCATATCATATCAGTATCATATCAGTCGGTAAGTATCCTCGACCATCATATCATATCATATCAGTATCATATCAGTCGGTAAGTATCCTCGACCATCATATCATATCATATCAGTATCATATCAGTCGGTAAGTATCCTCGACCATCATATCATATCATATCATATTATTGGAGGTTCATCGGGTTCACCGTTAATAACGGATCCTCGTCCCGAGTCCTAGCCTCCCTCAATTTGACCAAATCCGATAAACTCATGTAACAGGGTCAAAACCCAAATCATTGACTCTATAATCTCCTCGTCAAAACGATATCAAAATCGAGTCTAAAACCATGATGTTTCTCAAATCACACTTTCACAGTAATAGTGGAAAACATGTATACAATAATCATTTCTCAAAATACAGCAATGCAATGCCACAATACATAACAGTATTTAAACAAGGATATTTGAATGCATGTATTTCAGTTTATAAAACAAAGTCCACTCACAAACATCAACCGACCCTTAAATCAAGGACGCTCTAGCCCAAGCAACACATGCACAATAATGTCCCAACTACCTTGACTTCCCGAGCTCAAAACCCGCTAATACGGTCAACTATTACCGCTGGGATTGCCCAAAACCACTTCTAAACGACGTCTGATCAACCTCAAACCTGTACCAACAGATTCGGAACGTCGAAAACTAGTTACCATGCGCCGCCGTGACCTCAGTCTCGGCCCCACGCGCCGCCACGCGCCGCCGGAAGGTCGGCACACGCACGCACGCGCGCTCACGCGCCGGTCACGCGCTACTACAGTGTTCACGCGCCTGGACCGGTCCAACCTGGTCCGGCTCAACCTGACCCGGTCCAACTCGACCCGACCGGTTCACTCAACCCGACCGGTTCACTCAACCCGACCGGTCACCGGTGACTCGCCGGAGAAGACGACCGGGCACCGTCACCGTCGCCGGAGGCTGGCCGGAGAAGATGACCGGACCGCCACCTCCGCCGCCGTCTGGTTCGCTGGAATCCCCCATTTCCGGCCGAAACTACCAGTTTTCTAACTTCTTCATTTCTTAACCGTTTTTCACGATCTATACATGAAAATTTATCTACTTTTCACCAGGAATCCAAATATGAGGTCAAAGTTCCGAGATCGTGCCTGGTTTGGCCGGAAAACGGCCGAGAAGTTTCGGTTCACCTCCCTCCTCCGTCCGTCGCCTACGGCGGTGCTCCCGCTCCAATATCTACCCCAAAATGCTCGTGGGGTCCCGGGGATGATCCTCCCGACCTTGGTTTCACTCAACTCGGATCGAAATCCGTCCGATGAAAATCAAGCTTTATGTTCACACGGGGGTTTTCGGGTAGGAGAGAGAGAGAGATCATATTGACCAATCTGCCGAGGAGAGAGAAAATATCTACTATATAGTTCCAACTTCTCCAAAATTACCAAACTGCCCCTGAAGCTTCTAGACCCGTAACGAACTCACCGGGTCTCCGTTTTCCGCGTGCCGCCTGTCTACGAACTCGTGAGTTCGAGACCTACGCAACGACCTTAGAAAAATTCCCAAAAGTCTTGCCAGTCAAAAAGTGACTCCCGAACCCATCCAAAACTGAGGGTAAAATTGTCCAATCCTCAAAATAGTTTAATTTTTGGTCCGGGTCGTTACAATCTACCCTCCTTAAGAAATTTCGTCCCCGAAATTCATTCCTAACCCTGAAACAATGAGGATATTGTGCCCGCATTAGTTCCGCGATTTCCCACGTGGCCTGCTCCACGTTATAACTCCTCCACAACACTTTACCTAGAGGAAAAGTCTTTCTGCGAAGTACATTTTCCTTTAAATACAGAATTTGCACCGTCACTTTATTTAACTGCCGGTAGTCGATACACAATATCAGACCACCATCCTTTTTCCTCACAATTAATACCGGCGCACCCCATGGTGAAACACTTGGGCGAATAAATCCCATATTCACCAAGTCCTGAAATTGAGTCTTTAACTCTCGCAATTCTGCCGGTGCCATCCTGTACGGTGCTTGTGAGATAGGTTGAGTACCTAGTAAAAGCTCGATTGTGAACTCAATCTCACGGTGTGGTGGTAATCCTGGAAGATCATCTGGAAACACATCAGAGAACTCACTCACCACAGGAATATCTTTCACTCTCATCGGAGTATTCCGAGCATCTATCACATGAGCCAAGTAACCCTCACAACCTTTTCTCAACAATCTCTCAGCTGTTAACGCTGATATCACTCCATAGGGTAGTACCCTATGATCTCTCCGAAATGTAAAATTCGGTAATCTTGGACTCCGGAAAAACCACTGTCTTATCATAACAGTCTATGGAGGCATGATGCATGGACAACCAATCCATCCCCTGAATCCCATCAACTCAAAAATATCTAAGGGGATTAAATCTGCCTCCAAACCATGGTCTTCAACCATCACCGGACAACTGCGAATCACTAGGTTCGCCACTAACATATCTCTGGTAGGAGTACTAATACCCATGTCCCAACCAATTGGAGACAATTCTTTATCCGCAAACAGTGCAAAACCCCGAGAAATAAAAGAATGAGTTGCTCCCGGATCTAATAAAACGCAAGCATTGCGGTTAAAAATAGATAACGTACCCGTGACCACATCCGGTGCTACTCGAGCTTCCTGTTGCGTCATGGCAAAAACTCGAGCTGGTGTACCAGAAGATCGACCACGATCCCCATACCTGCCTCTGGGCCTCTTGGTGCTACTAGCTCTACCAGCCCCACCGAAATAGGTCTGCCTCCCAGCTGCAGTATCAAACATCTATCCTGTACTCGGGCTAGGATCAGTCGCACCACGACTAAAGGAACTACTGCCCGGACGTCGTTGTGGACAGAATCTCTTGATGTGACCAGTCTCCCCACAGAAATAACAAACGGAATCACTGAAGCCACTAGATCTGCCACCCTGTCTCATGTTGAACTGCACTGAGGCACCCCTAGGCTGTGCATAAGATTGTCGTGTCTGACCAGCTCTGCCACTGCCTGTACTAGATCTCCCAGAAGATCCAGAACTATGACTACCTCTTTTTGATGGTCCCTGACTAGAGGTTCCGGCAGTCCAGTGATCTCGACGTCTCCTGTACCCACTGTACTGCTGTGGCATTGGGAAACCCAAACTCAACTCTACTCGAGCTGCAGCATCAGCCAAAGTCCTCAACGAAGTGTGGTCCATAGACGTAACTGCTGACCGAATCTCACTCCGCAGTCCACTCTCAAATCTGTGGCACTTGTCTGACTCGGTCGCTACCAACGTCGGTGCAAAGCGACTCAGCACTATGAATCTCTGTTCATATTGGACCACCGTCATGTCTCCTTGCTGTAAATCCAAGAACTCGGCCTCCTTAACGTTCCGGTGTGAGCGAGGGTAAAACTGCTCCAAGAAGCGTTCCCGGAAAGTCTGCCAAGTAAGCGTATGGACATTCCAACCTGACACTTCCAATGAGTGCCACCAGTGGTAAGCAGAACCACCTAGTAAAAATGTAGTCAACAAGACTCTGTCTCTTAGAGGACATCTCATAATCAAAAACACCATCTCCAAGCGAGTAATCTACTCCTCAGCCTCATCTGGGCTAGACTCGCCCATAATTATCGTCACCCCCATTCTCTGGGCTCTCTCAATATCAGAGACTTCATGAGAAGTCCTATCCTGGATTACAGAAGCTAAAGTCTGACCCAGCTGTTCCAGTGTCTGCCACAACTCAGGCTCCACTGCAGGTTCATGGTCATCTCCACCATTCCCCGACCGTTGACGGAACTCACGTCTCGGAGGCATCTTGTTAACCGAAATCCATAAATAATTTGCACACAAGTGTGCAGTCTGCAGGAAGTTAACCTAGAGCTCTGATACCACTTGTAAGGACCCTTCCCGAATTTTCCCTCGAAACCCGGAAAGAACCCTTATCCCATCTGACAGCTCTTTACTTCAAAATTTAAACACCAGAAATACCCTTTGTTCTGGAATAATTTTTATTAAATCTTACAGGGTTCCCGACAGAACCTCTGTACTTACTGACCACTCATACCTATCAGACGCAGGATAGTATACTGGTCAAAACCAAAACCTCGGAATAGTGGTGGTCCAAATAGGAATACCTTATGTCACCAAACGTCAGTAGGTCAGACACTGCTGACATCTCTACTGGAATACCACAAGACAACAGACTAGTCAAATACTTGTGAACCAACCATAATTCGTCCCTCTGGGTCACCGCCCACACCAACCCACTGACCCGGCTGACGAAGTATTTTCATAGGTTGATTAAGCCCATGACCATTGTCGTCTGTTTCATATTAGAGCCAGATATATCCTCGGCTATCATATCGTATCATCAGCCGGTATAACCTTCGGCTATCATAACATATCAGTCGGCATATCTCTCGACTATCCTTTCCCTAGCCACCAGGGTATCCCTTGGGGTGTGCTAGTCATGTATTATATCATATCAGTCGGCATATATCTCGACTATCATATCATATCAGTCGGCATCTCTCGACTATCATAACATATCAGTCGGCATCTCTCGACTATCATATCATATCAGTCGGCATCTCTCGACTATCATATCCCTAGCCACCAGGGTATCCCTTGGGGTGTGCTAGTCATGTATTATATCATATCAGTCGGCATATATCTCGACTATCATATCATATCAGTCGGCATCTCTCGACTATCATAACATATCAGTCGGCATCTCTCGACTATCATAACATATCAGTCGGCATCTCTCGACTATCATATCATATCAGTCGGCATCTCTCGACTATCATATCCCTAGCCACCAGGGTATCCCTTGGGGTGTGCTAGTCATGTATTATATCATATCAGTCGGCATATATCTCGACTATCATATCATATCAGTCGGCATCTCTCGACTATCATAACATATCAGTCGGCATCTCTCGACTATCATATAATATCAGTCGGCATCTCTCGACTATCATATCATATCAGTCGGCATCTCTCGACTATCATATCCCTAGCCACCAGGGTATCCCTTGGGGTGTGCTAGTCATGTATTATATCATATCAGTCGGCATATATCTCGACTATCATATCATATCAGTCGGCATCTCTCGACTATCATATCATATCAGTCGGCATCTCTCGACTATCATATCATATCAGTCGGCATCTCTCGACTATCATATCATATCAGTCGGCATCTCCCGACTATCATATCATATCAGTCGGCATAGTCGGCATCTCTCGACTATCATATCATATCAGTCGGCATCTCCCGACTATCATAACATATCAGTCGGCATAGTCGGCATCTCTCGACTATTATAACATATCAATCGGCATAGTCGGCATCTCTCGACTATCATATCATATCATATTAGTCGGCAAGTATCCTCGACCATCATATCATATCATATCAGTATCATATCAGTCGGTAAGTATCCTCGACCATCATATCATATCATATCAGTATCATATCAGTCGGTAAGTATCCTCGACCATCATATCATATCATATCAATATCATATCAGTCGGTAAGTATCCTCGACCATCATATCATATCATATCAGTCGGTAAGTATCCTCGACCATCATATCATATCATATCAGTCGGTAAGTATCCTCGACCATCATATCATATCATATCAGTCGGTAAGTATCCTCGACCATCATATCATATCATATCAGTATCATATCAGTCGGTAAGTATCCTCGACCATCATATTATATCATATAAGTATCATATCAGTCGGTAAGTATCCTCGACCATCATATCATATCATATCAGTATCATATCAGTCGGTAAGTATCCTCGACCATCATATCATATCATATCAGTATCATATCAGTCGGTAAGTATCCTCGACCATCATATCATATCATATCATATTATTGGAGGTTCACCGGGTTCACCGTTAATAACGGATCCTCGTCCCGAGTCCTAGCCTCCCTCAATTTGACCAAATCCGATAAACTCATGTAACAGGGTCAAAACCCAAATCATTGACTCTATAATCTCCTCGTCAAAACGATATCAAAATCGAGTCTAAAACCATGATGTTTCTCAAATCACACTCTCACAGTAATAGTGGAAAACATGTATACAATAATCATTTCTCAAAATACAGCAATGCAATGCCACAATACATAACAGTATTTAAACAAGGATATTTGAATGCATGTATTTCAGTTTATAAAACAAAGTCCACTCACAAACATCAACCGACCCTTAAATCAAGGACGCTCTAGCCCAAGCAACACATGCACAATAATGTCCCAACTACCTTGACTTCCCGAGCTCAAAACCCGCTAATACTGTCAACTATTACCGCTGGGATTGCCCAAAACCACTTCTAAACGACGTCTGATCAACCTCAAACCTGTACCAACAGATTCGGAACGTCGAAAACTAGTTACCATGAGCCGCCGTGACCTCAGTCTCGGCCCCACGCGCCGCCACGCGCCGCCGGAAGGTCGGCACACGCACGCACGCGCGCTCACGCGCCGGTCACGCGCTACTACAGTGTTCACGCGCCTGGACCGGTCCAACCCGGTCCGGCTCAACCTGACCCGGTCCAACTCGACCGAACCAGTTCACTCAACCCGACCGGTTCACTCAACCCGACCGGTCACCGGTGACTCACCGGAGAAGACGACCGGACGCCGTCACCGTCGCCGGAGGCTGGCCGGAGAAGATGACCGGACCGCCACCTCCGCCGCCGTCTGGTTCGCCGGAATCCCCCATTTCTGGCCGAAACTACCAGTTTTCTAACTTCTTCATTTCTTAACCGTTTTTCACGATCTATACATGGAAATTTATCTACTTTTCACCAGGAATCTAAATATGAGGTCAAAGTTCTGAGATCGTATCTGGTTTGGCCGGAAAACGGCCGAGAAGTTTCGGTTCACCTCTCTCCTCCGTCTGTCGCCTACGGCGGTGCTCCCGCTCCAATATCTACCCCAAAATGCTCGTGGGGTCCCGGGGATGATCCTCCCGACCTTGGTTTCACTCAACTCGGATCGAAATCCGTCCGATGAAAATCAAGCTTTGTGTTCGCACGGGGGTTTTCGGGTAGGAGAGAGAGAGATCATATTGACCAATCTACCGAGGAGAGAGAAAATATCTACTATATAGTTCCAACTTCTCCAAAATTACCAAACTGCCCCTGAAGCTTCTAGACCCGTAACTAACTCACCGGGTCTCCGTTTTCCGCGTGCCGCCTGTCTACGAACTCGTGAGTTCGAGACCTACGCAACGACCTTAGAAAAATTCCCAAAAGTCTTGCCAGTCAAAAAGTGACTCCCGAACCCGTCCAAAATTGAGGGTAAAATTGTCCAATCCTCAAAATAGTTTAATTTCTGGTCCGGGTCGTTACAGAGGCAGTGCAGAACATCTTTGTGTTGGAGTGAAATAGGTGAAAGAAGACTGTTAACACCCGAGTTGGTGGATTTGACTGAGGAAAAGATTAAAATCATCAGAGAAAGGTTGAAGATAGCCCAGGATCGCCAGAAGAGCTATGCATACCATCGAACTAGAGACCTTGAGTTTGAGGTAGGTGACTGGGTGTTCTTGAAACTATCTCCATGGAAGGGAGTGGTACGTTTTGGTAGACGAGGAAAACTAAGTCCTCGTTACATTGGTCCGTATGAGATTTGGAAAGGATAGGACCAGTGGCATATCGTATTTCTTTACCCTCGGAATTATCCAGAGTTCATGATGTCTTTCATGTATATTTGCTCCGGAAATATCTGTTTGATGAGTCTCATGTGTTGGAAGAGCAACCACTTGAGCTGAAAGATGATTTGACGTTTGAGGAGCAACCGGTGCAAATTCTAGATTGGAAGGAAATGGTGCTTCGCAGAAAGACTATTCCTCTAGTTAAAGTGTTATGAAGGAATCATAACGTGGAGGAAGCCACGTGGGAAACCGAGGAACTAATGCGGGCACAGTATCCTCATTTATTTCATGGTTAGGAATGAATTTCGGGGACGAAATTTCTTAAGGAGGGTAGATTGTAACAACCCGGAATTTTAATTATTGGGTTTACGTAATTATTTTTGTAAAATGACGATTTTACCCTTGGTCGGTAAAGGGCTTAGAAATCAAGTTTTGTTTCGAGACATTTTTAGTGGTGTTTCGGGTACCGTTGCGTAGGTCTCGAACTCACGAGTTCGTAGACAGGCGGCACGCAGGAAACGGAGTTCGTATACGGAAGTTATGGGTCTAGATGTACAAGGGCATTTTGGTAATTTTCCATGGAGGGGAGATATTTTGTTAACTAAATCAGACTTATCTGATTCATTTCATCCTCATCTTCATTTCATCTTCACTCATTCACTCTCTCTGTGACAAACATAAACACAAACACACCCACCCGAAACCGTGCGAAAAACCAAGAGAAAAACCATAAAGTCAACTTTGATTTCAAGGCTTCAACTTCCAGTTTTGATCAACTAATCGTGTTCTACTCCTTCCCACGATCACAACCGTACCAACCATCGAAGGAGAGGACCACGGTGGAAGCCGAACCGAGTAAAGGAAGTTTCGGATCTTTGGATCGATTTTCCGGCTTACACAGGTACGTGTTTGATGTTTTGAGGTTATATTTGGATTCCTGGGTTTGAGTAGATAGATTTAGACGTAAAATTTGTGTAAAACGGTTGAGTTTTGAGGAAGTTGTAAAGCTTGGAGTTTCGGTCAGAAATGGCGGATTCCGGCGAACCAGACGGCGGCAGAGGTGGCGGTCCGATCATCTTCTCCGGCCAGCTTCCGGCGACGGCAACGACAGTTCGGTCGTCTTCTCTGGCGAGTCACCGGTGACCGGTCGGGTCGAGTTGAACCGGTCGGGTCGAGTTGGACCGGGTGGGTCGAGGATACTTACCGACTGATGAGATATCATAGTACAGGGAGTTGTGATACAGGACTAGCACACCCCAAGGGATACCCTGGTGGCTAGTGAATGTGTCGGGAACAGTGGATTTGAGATATTATGTGTCTAGGTTGAATTAAATGATTTTGAATTCCTTTGAGGATGATTTTCAAACCAGATTGTGGATCACAATGTATTTTCCTTATATGGATTTTGTGTGAGTCCTACTGAGTGGTTTTAAAGAGAAAGGGAAATGCCGGTGATTTAAAGATGATGTTTTTATAACATAAACTGTTTATGTGATGCATGCATAGTTTTATAAATGGAGGGGGAAAAAGGTAATATTCCTTGGAAAATTATTTATAAACGATTATTTTTGTCCACTCACAACTTTTGTGTTTAAACCCCCTTCAGGCCGTAGAGTTGACGCGGACATTATCTCGAGGCAGAGGCATTAGCACTTCCGGCTACGCTGTGTAGTTGTATTTGAGTAGGATATCTAATTTGTATCTTGATCCTACTTAGACGCTCTGATATTTTTGTATTTGGTTGGTATTTACTTACGGGAATTTTAAGTGCTTAAATCCCTTGTCTGACAAGAGAAAGTAATTATTATTATTATATTTTATAAGGATTGAAGGGTATTTGGGAACCTTTCCTTAGGTTGTCAGACGGGATCAGGGTTCTTCCCGGGTTTCGAGGGGAAATTCGGGACGGGTCCTGACAAAATGTCATTAAATTTCGAGTTAATCAGCTTAAAAATTGCATAAAAAATAGTTAATGGTCACCATGGATGACAGGACATGTCTCAAACGGCTTATAATACTTTTGCTAATATGAAGGTAAAATATTTCGCGAAATCCCGATGAACGCATTTTTTATAAAAACTGTGAGAATAATTCACGATTTTTAGTCGATTTTTGAAAATTCGATAAAAATATCAAAATGCTTAGTCTATTTCCATTCGCATCACCTCATAAGATACTTTGAAGTTGAGGGGGATGATTTCTAACTGCCTTCAGACCCTAGAGTAACTGACGGACCCCGTTACGGAATTTCAATGAAATTCGACTTCTTTTGTTTAAAATATGCATAAAAAATAGATAATGGTCACCCTTGATGATATGACATGTCTCAAATTGTGTATAATACTTTCGCTAATGTAAGTTATATTATTTCACGAAATCCCGACGGACTCATTTTTCACAATAACTGTGAGCTATAACTCTCAATTTTTAGTCGATTTTTGAAATTTCGACAAAAACATCAAAATACTTATTCTATTACCATTCTCATCACTCCGTATGATACTTTGAAGTCGAGGGAGCTGATTTATAATTACCCTCGGACCCTAGAGTCACTTGCGGACCCTATAACGAAATGTCATTAAATTTCAAGTTATTCAGCTTAAAAATTGCATAAAAAATAGTTAATGGTCACCCTGGATGAAAGGACATGTCTCAAATGGCTTATAATACTTTTGCTAATGTGAAGTTGAATTATTTCACGAAATCCCAACTGACGCATTTTTCACGATAACTGTGAGCTATAACTCGTGATTTTTAGTCAGTTTTTGAAATTTCGACGAAAACATCAACATACTTATTTTATTTCCATGCTCATCACTCCGTATGATACTTTGAAGTCGAGGGAGCTGATTTCTAATTACCATCGGACCCTAGAGTCACTTGCGGACCCAATAATGAAATGTGATTAAATTTCGAGTTATTCAGCTTAAAAATTGCATAAAAATTAGTTAATGGTCACCTTGGATGAAAGGACATGTCTCAAATGGCTTATAATACTTTTGCTAATGGGAAGTTAAATTAGTTCGCGAAATCCCAACTGACGTAATTTTCACGATAATTTTCACGTAATTTCGTCAAAAACATCAAAATACTTATTGTATTTCCATTCTCATCACCCCGTAAGAAACTTTGAAGTCAAGGGGGCTAGTTTCTAATTACCCTCGGACCCTAGAGTCACTTACGGACCCCACAACGAAATGTCAATAAATTTCGAGTTATTTAGCTTAAAAATTGCACAAAAAATATTTAATGGTCACCCTGGATGACAAGACATGTCTCAAATGGCTTATGATACTTTTGCTAATGTGCAGGTAAAATATTTCGTGAAATCCAGACGGACGCATTTTTCACAAAAACTGTGAGCTATAACTCACCATTTTTAGTTGGGTTTTTGAAATTTCTATAAAAACATCAAAATAATTATTCTATTTCCATTCTCATCACCCGTAAGATACTTTGAAGTTGAGGGGGATGATTTCTAATTACCTTCGAACCCTAGAGTCGCTTACGGACCCCGATACGAAATTTCAATGAAATTCGAGTTTTTTTGCTTCAAATATGCATAAAAAATAGTTAATTGTCACCCTAGATGATAGGACATGTCTCAAATGGCTGATAATACTTTCGCTCATGTGTAGTTAAAATATTTCGTGAAATCCCGACGGCCGCATTTTTCAAAAAACATTTACCTATACCTCACGATTTTTAGTCAGTTTTTGTAATTTCGACAAAAACATAAAATTACTTAATCTATTTCCATTCACATCACCCCGTAAGATACTTTGAAGTTGAGGGAGATGATTTCTAATTACCTTTGGACCCTATAGTCACCACCGGACCCCGTATGATATTTCATTGAAATTCGAGTTTTTTTGCTTATTACTTTTGCAATGGCTTCTAGTACATGTCTCCAATGGTTTCTAATACTTTTACAAATTTGTAGTTAAAATATTTCGTGAAATACCGACTGAAGCATTTTTCACAATAAATGTGAGCTTTAACTCATGATTTTTAGTTGATTTTTAAAATTTCGACAATAATATCGAAATACTTATTCTATTTTTATTCTCATCACCCTATAAGATAATTTGAAGTTGAGGGGGCTGATTTCTAATTACCTCGGACCCTAGAGTCACTCTGGATGATATGACATGTCTCAAATGGCATATAATACTTTCGCTAATGTGAAGTTAAATTACTTCGCGAAATCCCGACGGACCCATTTTTCACAATAACTGTATAACTCACGATTTTTAGTCGGTTTTTGAAATTTCGACAAAAACATCAAAATACTTATTCTATTTCCATTCTCATCACCCCGTAAGATACTTTGAAGTCGAGGGGGATCATTTCTAATTACCCTCGAATCCTAGAATCCCTTCCGGACCCCATAACGAAATTTCATTAAATTTCGAGTTATTTAGCTTAAAATTTTCATAAAAAATAGTTAATGGTCACCGTGGATGATATGACATGTCTCGAATAGCTTATAATATTGTCGCTAATGTAAATCACAATTTTTAGTCGTTTTTGAAATTTGGAAAAAACATCAAAATTCTTATTTTATTTCCATTCTCATCACCTTGTAAGTTATTTTGAAGTTGACAGAGAAGATCTCTAAATATTTTCGAGCCTAAGAGTCCCTTCCGGACCCTTTTACGAGATTTCATCGAGTTTCAGGTTTTTTGCCTTAACAAATTAATAACACTTAATTAGTGGGCACCATAAATAGCATAACTTTCTCAAATGTATTATAATAGTTTAGTTGATGTGCAATTAAAATATTTCGGGAAATCTCGACGAAAGCGTTTCTCACAAAAACTGTGAGCTATAACTCACTTTTTTTAGGAAATTTTTTAAATTTCGACAAAAACATCCATATTCTTATTATATTTCCATTCTCATCAACATGTAAGTTATTTTGAAGTTGACAGAGAATATTTCTAATTATTTTCGGCCCTTAGAATCCCTTCCGAACCACGTTATGAGAATTCATCGAGTTTCACGTTTTATGGCTTAAAAAATTGAAAACACTTAGTTAGTGGACACTATAAATAGCAAAACTTGTCTCAAATGGCTTATAATAGTTTGGTTGATGTGAAGCTAAAATATTTCACGAAATCTCGACGGAATCATTTTTCACTTCGGCAAAAATATCAAAATTCTGATTATATTACCATTCTCATCACCATGTAAGTTATTTGAAGTTAACAAAGAAGATATCTAATTATTTTCGACCACTAGAGTCCCTTTCGAACCACGTTACGAGAGTTCATCGAGTTTCACGTTTTTTGGCTTAAAAAATTCAAAACACTTAGTTTCCACCATAAATGGTCGAATTGGTCTCAAATGTCTTATAATAGTTTTGATGGATATGCAGTTAAAATATTTCGCAAAATCTCGGCATAAGCATTTTTCACGAAAACTGTGAGCAATAAGACACACGATTTTTAAGTTGATTTTTGAAATTTCGAAAAAAAATCAAAATTCTTATTATATTTCCATTTTCATGACCCTGTAAATTATTTTGAAGTTGACAGGGAAGATTTCCAGTTATTTTCGACCCCTAAAGTCCCTTCTTGACCATGTTATGAGATTTCATCGAGTTTCAAATTTTTTGGTTTAGAGAATTAAAAACACTTAGATAGTGGGCACCCTATGACACACCCCGACTCGAAAATGACCACATGGGCACCAAAATCGAGGTATATTGGCTGACATCTGAACTATGACGTCCAGATGACGAAAGCCAAGGTTGAAACTTTTAGTTTTAGGAGGTCGTCGAGAAAAGTAAATAAATACAACGTATAATAGTAAAGAAACTTCAAAGTTACCATCAAGGCGTAAATGGCAATCAAGCACGTTTTACGAGATAATAATAATAAAATATTAAGCAGTCTAATAATCATCCCAAAGCATAAAGCATGACACGTATAACCCATTAACTATGCTCTTGAGTCGCTCGAGTCATACGCACATGACATGCTGGGTATCTAGGGTTCGCTCGTGTACCTCGACTACGTGAAGGCTGGGTGCTAAGCACCGTCACCTCATGTCCCCTAGAGCTTGGGGACAAGCTGGTGCTATTAATTAATATTCGAGCGAGCATGAGTGAACGATCACGTGGAGGCTGGTCTGTGGTCAACAAACAGGTACTAGAGATACCAGCCACCCCGATCATTGCAACATTGGTAAGGTCACCAGCCCGGGCAGAAGCAAATCCGGACCATAAAAGGAAAGGGAGGTTTAGCACCCGTCAGCCAGCATGCATCCCCCATTAGGGAGGAAAGAATAAGCCCCATCATTTCTTCATCACCGTCCTCGAAATCTATTGAATCGATTCTTTTTAATGAATAGATCCGATCGCAACTTCAAATATGGAATTCAAAGGGATCAAATAGGAAATGACACTTTGAATCATAGAACTATAATGAAATATACGATCAACCAATATTTATCAAATTTGAAAAAGAGTCGGAAGAAAGTCATTTCTCAAAAACAATAGCTAAGGGACATGATACTACCACTTGGATCTGGAACCTACACGTTGACGCTCACGATTTTTATCTGTCACTGTTGAGTTTGAAACCCTAAGCAGATTGCCGGTGATAAGCTGGAGGAAAGTGAGGCAACAAAAGAAAGGTTCTTTAGTTTTTCTACATGTTATTACCATTTCTTTTATACTTCCAAGTAATTCAACATTGAGCTGGCCCCGCTTTCCTCTCCCGCGGCAAGAGCTCGTTCGCCAAGTCCGAACTCCCACTTTATCGTTAGGTTGACTTTGTCAACGCTACTAAGGACCGGTTGAAGAATGAAAAACGTCCGCTAATGCCCACAAGATAAGATAAGGTTCTTCGTTTTGTATCGAATTAAACCACATGCTCCACCGGTTGTGCGGCCCCCGTCAATTCCTTTGAATTTCATTCTTGAGAACTTGATCTCAACCAATCTCTTAGTAATTAGTAAAAACAATGCTTATAGTAACCTTGAGCCACAAACTTCACTTGCTTCCATATTATAGCAATGTCACCAATTAATTAGCCAATAATTCATCATCATCATCAATAATCAAACTCACCATGTCAAACAGTGCATACGAATAATGGATGAAAGCACAAACAGATCATAAACTAACTTGAGCATCAACATATCCAAATATCATAAACTCACACACACAGAACACAGAGCATACTGTAATATATGGTATTGAAATAGGGCTAGGACGGCGGTCCACGCGCGGCCACGTGCGGCGGCCGAAATCTGCAAAGCTCGCCGGAAAACCATGGTTTTCCGGCGTGGCCTAACCTCCTCAAATCATCACCAATTTCGACAAGCAGCTAGTCAAAACGTATCTGCACGACCTAAGGAATCTATTGGGAACGAAAATGGGGGCTCGATATTACCTAAGTCGATCGGAAAAAGAGTCGGAAAGCTTCGACTCCGTCGAAGCCTTTCCTGTCCCAGCTCCCTTCACGGCGGCCGACGAAGGGCGAGGCTACCATGGTTGTGCTCACCTCGACGAGGCGAGCAGGATGATGGTGGTCGTAGAGGTTGGGTGGCCCTGAGACGAGAGTGGCAGCGGTGGATGGCGTTGCCCCTGTTTTGATGCTCTCGGCTGCACTCGAGAGGGGAGGAGAGAATCGAGCGAAGGGAGAAGGTTTCGAGAGGGCCAAAGGCCCTGGGGTGGAATGGCGAAGATGCGTAGGTGGTGGTGGTGGGGTCGTTGCCTGGTCTCTGCGTGGGTCTTCTTCGCGTGAAGAAGATGGGAGGAGGAGAGGGAGGTACGTGCGGCTGTGTGTGTCCGTGTGAGGGAGTGAGAGACGTGAGACAGAGTGACGGTCAAAGTGAGAGATAATTAAAATATAAGGATATGGGCTTGGACTAGGAAAAGCTCAATTTTTGGTCTTCAAATTTTTGGGCTCAACATTTTGGGCTCAAACAAATAGTAATTGTAGGTTTTTAATCAAAACAATAACGTTTTTCCAGTTTGCGGGATGGGATGTAACTCCCTAAATGGCAGAACTTGTCTCAAATGACTTATAATAGTTTGGTTGATGTGTAATTAAAATATTCCGCGAAATTTCGACAGAAACATTTTTCACGAAAAATGTGAGTTATTAACTCACGATTTTTAATCGGTTTCTAAAATTTGGACAAAAACATCAAAATTCTTATTATATTTCAATTATCATCAGCGTGTAAGTTATTTTGAAGTTGACAGAGAAGATTTTTAATTATTTTCGCCAACTAAAGTCCCTTTCATTCCACCTTCCGAGATTTCATCGAGTTTCACCTTTGTCGGCTTAAAAATTTTATAACACTTATTTAGTCAAAATCTGGACGAAAACATTTTTCACAAAACTGTTAGCTAACTTACAGTTTTAGTCGATTTTTAAAATTTCGATAAACACATTAAAAATTTTATTATATTTCCATTCTCGTCACCCTTTAAGTTATTTAGAACTTGAAAAAGAAGATTTCTAATTCTTGTCGGTCCCTAAAGACCCTTCTAGACCACGTTACAAGATTTCATCTAGTTTCAGGTTTTTTGGCTTAAAAAATTCAAAACACTTAGTTAGTGGGCACGCTAAATGGTAGAACATGTCTCCAATGGCTTATAAAAGTTTGGTTGATGTGCAATTAAAATATTTAGCGAAATCTCAACGGAAACATTTTTCACGAAAACTGTGAAACTCGCGATTTTTAGGCGGCTTTTAAAATTTCAACAAAAACATCAAAATTCTTATTATATTTCAATTAGTATCACTCTGTAAGTTATTTTGAAGTTGAGAAAGAAGATTTCTAATTCTTTTCGGCCCCTAAAGTCCTTTCTAAAGATTGTTAAAAGATTTCATCGAATTTCACGTTTTTTGGCTTAAAAAATTCAAAATACTTAGTTAGTGGGCACCCTAAATTGCAGAACTTATCCTAAGTGGCTTATAATAGTTTGGTTGACGTCTTGTTAAAATATTTAGCGAAACCTCAACGGATGCATTTTTTACGAAAACTATAACTCACGATCGTTAGTCAGCTTTTGAAATTTCGACAAAAAAATCAAAATTCATATTATATTTTTATTATAATCACCTTGTAAGTTATTTTGAAGTTGAGAGAGAATATTTCTAATTATTTTCGAACCCTAGAGTCCCTTCCGGACCACGTTACGAGATTTCATCATGTTTCACCTTTTTTGGCTTAAAATATTCAAAACACTTAGTTATTGTGCACGCTAAATGGCAGAAGTTGTCCCAAATGGCTTCTAATAGTTTGGTTGATGTGCAGCTAAAATATTTAACGAAATCTTGATTGAAGCATTTTTCACAAAAATGGTGAGCTATACCATGCTAACCCTTTTTAGTCGGTTTTAGAAATTTTGGAAAATTCGTCAAATTAAAGTATTTTACTATTTCCATCCTCATCACCGTGTAAGTTATTTTAAATTTGACATAGATATAGTTATTTCCAGCCCCTAAACTCCCTTCCAGACCACGTTACGAGCTTTCATCGAGTTTCACATTTTTTTTCTTTAAAAAATCAAAACACTTAGTTAGTGGGCACAATAAATGGAAGAACTTGTCTCAAATAACTTATAATGGTTTGGTTGATGTACAGTTAATATATTTTGTGAAATCTCGATGGAAGCATTTTTCAGGAAAATTGTGAGATATTCATGATTTTTAGTCTGTTTTTTAAAATTCGACAAAAACCATCAGAATTCTTTTTCTATTTCCATTCTCATCACCGTGTAAGTTATTTTGCAGTAGACAGAGAAAATTTTTAGTTATTTTCGGCCCCTAAACTCCCTTTCCGGACTACATTACGAGTTCTCACTGAGTTTATAATTATTTGGTTGATGTGCAGTTAAAATATTTCACGAAATCTCGTTGAAAGCATTTTTCAAGAAATTTCAACAAAAACATCAAAATTGTTATTATATTTCTATTCTCATCAACCTTTAAGTTTTTTTTAAGTTGAGAGAGAATATTTCTAATTCTTTTCGGCCCCTAAAGTCCCTTATGGACGACGTTACAAAATTTCATCGAGTTTCACATTTTTTAGCTAAAAAAATTCAAAACACTTAGTTAATGGGCATCATAAATGGCAAAACTTGTCTCAAATAGCTTATAATTGTTTGGTTGGTGTGCAATTAAAATATTTCGCGAAATCTCGACGAAAGCATTTTTCACAAAAACTGTGAGTTATTACTCACGATTTTAGTACATTTTTGAATTTTCAACAAAAACATCAATATTCTTATTATATTTCCACTCTCATCACCATGTAAGTTATTTTAATGTAGACAGAGAATATTTCTAATTATTTTCGGCCCCTAGAGTCCCTTCTGGACCAAATTTCGAGATTTCATCATGTTTCACATTTTTTGACTTAAAAATTTCTAAAAACTTAGTTATTGGGCACCCTAAATGGCAGAACTTATTTGAAATGACTTAAAATAGTTTGGTTGATGTTCAGTTAAAATATTTCGCGAAACTCGACAGAAACAATTTTCACGAAAACTATGAACTAACTCACGATTTTTAGTCGGTTTTAGAAATTTCGACAAAAACATCAAAATCTTTATTATATTTCCTTTCTCATCCCCTATAAGTTATTTTTGAAGTTGATAGAGAAGATTTCTAGTTATTTTTTGCCCCTAAAGTCCCTTATGGACCACATTACGAGATTTCATCGAGTTTTACGTTTTTTGACTTAAAAAATTCAGAACACTTAGTTATTGGGCACCCTAAATGCCAAAACTTGTCTCAAATAGCTTTTTTATGTGCACAAAAAACATTCTTTACATTTTCAGTCTTTAAAGTCACTTTCGAACCCCACTAGTAATTTCATTGAGTTTATTGATTTTTAGTTTAAATAATTAAAACAAAAACAAACAAAAAAGCATTGTTGGGCTTAATAAATGGCAGGATCGGTCTAAAATTATTTTTATCAGTTTGTGTTGATGTGCATTAAATTAATTTTGAGAAATCTAAACATTCGCATTTCTTCCCATAGACTGTAAGCTTTATAACACAGTTTTTAGTAAACTTTTGAAATATGGAGATAAACATGAGAAAAGTTATTCTAGTTCCATTATCATCTCATTGTAAACTTTTTAAAACTCATACAAGTCATGCCTTATATTTTCCAGAGCCAAAATTCAATTCTTAGTCCCTTTCGTTTAATACGTCATATTGTACTGACTATTTCAGTCGGATAGACTAATCTATTCACCGAATAGGCTGACTATTTACTCGGGCGTTTGGTGCTCTACCGGATTAAAATGTCGACTATATTATACTGGTCGGATTATATTATACTAATTGATAATAAATATCTATAATATCATAAATATTAGTTATGTATATTATTACTATTATTTAATATTTATTCTAATTTTATTTTAATTACGTATTAATATTATTATTATTACTATTTATTTAATTATTATTAATTATTAATTATTTTTATTTTTTTATTATTATGATTATTATTTTAATTATTTTTATTATTATTATTATTATTATTATTATTACTTTCCAATATTACTAGTCATCCGACTATTTAATACGGACAATATTAAGAATATTATTTTAGCGGATATAAACCGTATAAAGACTGAGACTATTTAATACGGATAATTTCGAGGGTATTATTTTAACGAATGAATCGTATAAAAATACTCAATCATATTAACTTATCCGGTGACTAATTAATACGAGTGATATACGATATGCCAAAAATAACCTTAGTATATCCCTTATATTAAAAATATTTTACGAAATCTCTAAATAGTCGATAGCAAAGCTTCCAAAAATAAGCAAACATTAAGGCAGGAAAAATGAAAAATGATTATGGATGTTGTTCTTTCATAATCCTTATTACAACTAACATTACACAAACCATACATTTTCTTGTCTATCTAATTTCATTTTTATGGAACTACCTATGCATTTGGTATTTTCCATATAAACATGTAATTAAAAACTTCACTTAATTTCTTCTACAAACTTTTTGAACAACATGCGGGCAGGTGCATAGGCCTTACCGTACACACCTCCCCTTCTTTTCAGCTTAGCCTCGGCTTGCTCGGCTCAGCTTCAGTTGCACACCTTCCCGCTCTTCATCATCGGCGCGCCAAAATCCACGCCCTTCATTTTCTTCGCGTGGGGTCCATTGCCGCCAACACCACCGACCCCCAATTTCTCGTCTCGTCCCGTTTTTTTTCCCTTCTTTTTCTCGTCCCCTTTCACCCAGACTCCGAACAGCTTCACTCCCTCTTTTTGTTTTTCGTCATCATCATCGTTATCATCACGATCATCTTCATCAGCGGTGGAGACGTGGCTTCCTTGCCGCATGATCTGATTGATCTGATCGGGCCCCACCTTCAGATACTTCATCAGAAACCCGACCAGCTCGTCGCACTGCTTCTTCGTCTGCACCAGCTCCGAGCTCAGATTCTCGTTCTCTCTCTTCAATTTCTCGTTCTCGTCCGACAAATCCGCGACCTGCCCAAGCGCCGCCGTGTCCACCGACCCCGGGTTCTTGGAGTCCGGCGATGACGTCGAAGTCGACGCCATCTCCTCCCCAGAGTTCGACGGAGTCGACGGTCCACCGGACTTCTCGCCGGCCGTAGCCTTTGCCGCTATTGCCGTCACCGATTTCCGGCGACGGATCTCCGAGAGAAGCTCCTTCTCCCCTCGCTGGAAGTTGTCGTTCGCGAACTCCCATTGGTCCGGCGCAGTCTTTCGAAATCCCTGCAATAAAAATATAATAATAATAAATTTCTATTTTTCCATTTTGATAATCATTCATTTCTATTTAAAATTAACACGTCTTTTATGGACTAATTATTTATTTGGAAGCTTCCATTTTCCGCCCGTCGATTTGGAAAAATGGTGGGAGCCGGGCCATTACTTTTAAATATTATATTAAAATATTTGAAAAGTAGATAACATATTGATCCCGAATTTTAATTCGGAAAGCGAATTCGAAATTATTCACTATTTCAATTTCGGATTCTCGTAAAAAAAACTATTAGATAAAAAGCTAATTAAATTTAGATAAAATAATATATGATGCATAGTATCGGATCATAGATAATTAAATTTAAATAAAATAATAAATGATGCATAGTATGGGATCATAAATTCTCTCGTCTGATTTGATGCGTGTCACTATTTTTCCCTCTGTGCACTTCTTGTATTCTCCCTTTCATTATCAATGAGAATCACCTTTCTTTCAAAAAAAAAAAAAAGAATTGGAAAAGTTTTCATAAAAATAATTATTATTGAAGCTTCCAGGTGAATGAGTTCATTATTATTTTAATTTATTCCTTGTCACAATTTCAACACAGTGAAAAAAATGAATATTTAATTTTCGCTTAAACAAAAAGAATGATAAAAGGGCTTAATCAATACCAAGTTGTAAAATAAAAATAATCGTTTTCAACGTCTTCCTTTCATTTTTTTTATGGGATTATTTTGGTGGATCATCAAAGCCTCTCTTTTAGTTGTTGACATCAAATAATTCTCTTTTCTAATTGCCAAGAAAACTTCACTGGTTATTGAAAAAATCAAAATTAAAAAGTATAAGGTGATGCAATTGACAAACAGTCACCAATTCGCCCTGGAGTGGCCAGGAACACACCCCAGCCGAGCAAGTATTAGGCCCACCCTACAGGTGTGGAAACACCTTTTGGTGTTTACCAAAATAAAATAAAAACAAGAACCACAATTGAAACTATCCCATCTGTCTTCAATTTTAGATGAAAATTTTTCTTTTTTTAGACAATTTTAAAACATCGTTTAAAAAAAGATATATTAAAAGGGTAAAATAGTAAAACAATAATTACTTACATAGGTGTTAAGCTGGCGAACGAAGCTTGAGAAATTGTTGTGCTTGAAATATTTAGGCAACATGTCCCTTGCGAAATCCACAGTTTTCCAAACCACAAACGTGGTCCCACTTTCATTCCACGAGATCACGTCGTCGGAGCTCGGATCGTCGACCAGCTGGTACGTCTTTGTCAGAAACGGCGCCGGAACCGACCGTTGCGACATTTTCTCCGATCAGAAAGACTCAAGAAAAAAAATTGAGAATTTAAACTAGGCTATAGCTATGCACCCCACCGCCCTTTTTGGTTTTTTAGGAGTGATTAATTAATGGGTTAGTGAATTAGAAAATTCAAAATAAAAAAGAAAAAAAGGGAATTGTATTTATTTAGGGCAACTAAAGAGGAGGAGGGCCGTGAGGAACTCCCAACCCCAGCAATAAAAACCAGAGAGGAAGAAGCGGGAGAGAAGGGTGTTGGTCCGAGCTTTGCCTCTACCAGCTTCCATCGCGGCGGTGGTGGCGGAGGCGGTGAGTTGGTGGTGGAAACAAAACCAAGACCATAACTCTTCTTAGTTTTTTTTTTTTTTTTGGTGTCTCAATAATGAAAGGCTCAATCTCAAAACAAAAGCGGAGTATTTTTTTTCTAGCGCATTCGTGTACCCGACCTGTCTCTTATAAAAGGAGGAAGAGATGGAAAATTAAAGAAAGTGACGTGGGTTCTAGAAATTGTGAGAAACATAACACTTTTTCTTCCTCTTTACAAGTAAATGTGGGGCCATGCATTCATTATTTTTTCTCTTTTTTCTTTATTAGATTTAGGGATTTATGATTATTTTGTTTTATTTCTAAATGTATATACAAGCGGGTTAAATATTTATCATGTCGGATTTCAAATCAATACGGACCATTAGAGTCTTAGGCATGTTGAATTTTTACTCAAGCTAACAATGTGACAAAATCACACATGAAAATTGATTGCTTTTAGTTTCTTTTACAGATTCAAATGCAAGTTGAATACTTATTATGTGAGTTTTGTGAATCAATATTGGCGATTTAGATCCCTCAAATTTTTACGTAATCCAACAACGTAACATAGCACACGTAAAAATTGATGATTTTTGAGATCTTTTTCTTAGATGGAAATGTGAGTCGGATACTTATCATGTCAGATTGCGAATCAATAAACGTAATTTAGATCTATCAAATTTGTACGCAACCCAATAATATCACATAAGCACATATGAAACTCTTAATTTATGTTCGAATCAAACACTTATTATGTCGGGTCGTGAATTCAGACATCGTAAATGTAAGCTAATAAAATGACCCGTTTTGCTTTCTACTTTATGTTCGAGTCATATACTTATCTTGTCTAGATTGTGTAGATTTATGCATTAATTTGGTGCTTGGATTTGGATATAGCTGGATAATTCGTGATTAAAATTAATGTAATTGATCATTACACAATAGAAACACCCGTAAGAATTTTACAATTCAACATTATTTATTATGTTGGATTACGAATCACAAGTGATTTAAACCTCTTCAATTTATACGTAATTCAATAATACAGTACCAATAACATAACGTCAAGACACATGAAAAATGATTTTTTTTTGTTTTCTAAGTTTGTGTCTAATCAAATGCTTAACTTGTCTAAATTGTTAGATTTAAGCGGTGTATATTTTCCGTTTACAATCCAATAATTCATGAAATAATAACGCAACTTAACAACATTATACCATAAAAAACGAAAAATTAATCATTTTTACTAATTTATTTTAAATAAACGCTTAAATTAGATACTTATCATGTCAGATTGCGAATCAAACCCAACTCAATGACATGATTGCATACAATTTTCTAGGACTATTTATATATTGAATTAAGAAATTAATTAACCTCACCACACATGAAGCCCACTTTAGTCATGTTTCAAAGATGAGATTATTAATAGTGTTTATATATAGCTAAGAGACAAAGAGACAAACAACACGCTTTTTCTTTCTTGAAGAAAATGATGAGATTTAATTAATTTAATTAGGGTTTGATTTTTCCTAATGGGAAATGGGCGGTGGATGAGTTCTTCTTTGATCGGTTCTTTGAGGATGAGAGAAGCTTCTCCCACATTTCTTCAAAAGATTGGTCTTCTTCTTTCATCAATCTACCGCCGTACACGTGGTGGTCATTTTTTTCTTCTTTTTATTTGGAGATTGTGGAAGAAGACGAAGAAAGAATGAAGATGCATTTAGCTTAATTAGCAGGACAAGAAGAACTAGTTCAAACACATATAATATTGGCCACCAAGGTCCTCTCACCTAACACTTCCAATTTCAAACTTTGATTAGTTGCTTCCCTTGTTTCTTTGTTCCTTTTTCTCTTGTTAAAGTTTAACACATTACGATTTCATAATATTTCTTTTTTACTTTAAAAGTAAACAATCGCACATTCTAATTACAAAAATGATAATAACCACATATATCCATATATATGCACACGGATCTAATTATAACCGACTCGTTATGTAGCTTAATCCAAATCTAGCTGCTCCTATTAAAATAATATTGGATATATTGTATAACAAACAATCTTATATTATTAGGAAAAAGTTGTGGTCAATCATTTTGTTATGATCTTGATCTTATATCATACATGCACTAAAGCGCAGCACATGTACAGGTTTAGTGTTTTGAGGTCATTTTTGAATTTCTGAGTTCGAGTAGATAGATTTAGATGTGAAATTCATGAAAAATGGTTGAGATTTGAAGAAGTTAGGAAAAACTCAAGGTCGACCGAAAATGGGGTTTTCCAACGACGACGGACGGCGGCGGATGGCGGCGCGGCCGTCTTTTCCGGTGAGATTCTAGCGAAACTCCAGCGACGGCCGACGGTGACGGACAGCGGCGCGGTCGTCTTCTCCGGCGAGACGCCGGCCACTGGGTCGGTCAGACGGGCGGACGTGGAATGACACGTGGAGCCAAGTGGATGCCATATGGCAGCATGGAGCCACGTGGGCGCCACCTGGCATCCACGTAAGTGCAACCTGGCCACACAGTTAGCAGTCAGTTGACTTAATGATCAACTGACGCCATCAAGGGTTTGACAGAATATGCTGATGACGTTAGCATATTACGTAAAAAGTTAACGGAGCTTGACGGAACCCTAAAGTTGTTAGTCTCCGTCAGGAGAGTCTATCAGGTTTGACGGAATATTCTGTTAGGGTTGATAGAATATTCTGTCAGGGTTGACGGAATATTCCACCGTGAACAGTACCGACGCGTGGGGGCGTGTGGCGGAGCGTGGCTGCGCGTAGGACTTATTTCAGGATCACGGCGGCACGTGACTAGGGTTTTGGGACATTCCGGATCGGATTTTAGCAATTTTGAGGCCGTAGGAGTTCGTTTAGAGCCCCGTTTGGATAATCCCAGCGGTAATGCTTTACCAAGGAGCGGGTTTTGGGCTTGGGAGGTCAAGGGAGTTGGGTCATTAAGGTGTCAAAGAGTTCCTTGGGGCTAGGGCTTCCTTGATTTGGTATTTTAGTTGCGCTGTGAACGGACTAGGTTTCCAAGATTGCATAGGATGTGTACTTTTAGGTATTATGTTATACCACAAGGTTCTCCGATGATTGGCGTGGAGGATGTCTTTCTCCGCTACATTGTTGGGGGTTCTCCGACTGGCGTTAGAGGGTAAGTCTCCGCCAGATCGTTGAGGGGTTCTCCGATGTAGGCATTCGAGGGATCTTTCTCGGCCATATCGTTGAGATATCAAGGGGTGCTCAGGACGAGCCGGGATATCGAGTTACCACTCGGGGTGTTCAGGATGAGCCGAGATATCAAGTTACCACTCGGGGTGCTCAGGATAAGCTGGGATATCGAGTTACCACTCGAGGTGCTCAGGAGGAGCGGGATATCGAGTTACCACTCGGGGTGCTCAGGATGAGCAGGGATATTGAGTTACCACTTGGGGTGCTCAGGATAAGCCAAGATATCGAGTTACCACTCGGGGTGCTCAAGATGAGCCGGAATATCGAGTTACCACTCGGGGTGCTCAGAAGGAGCGGGATATCGAGTTACTACTCGAGGTGCTCAGGATGAGCCGGGATATCGAGTATGACTCGGAGTAAGTCAATGAGATTCAATTCAACCAAGTCTGGTTCCTTCGTCATCCGAGTCAGTGGGTTGGTGTGGGCGGTGACCCAGATTGACGAGTTATTGACGGTTCACAAGAGGGTGACAAGTCAGTTGTGTTGTTAGATTGCAGGGGAGATCCTCCGGGGTAGTTGTTAACTACTAGGATATCCTGCATCAGACATGTCGTTGAAACACCTATAAAGTACATTTATGGTTTATAAAGGTTAAGGGCATTTTCAGGTACTAAATTTTTGTGTAAAAAAACTGTTAGTCGAGAGGCTAGGGTGTAAAACAGGTTCGTGAGGTTACCCTGTAGGGCCACCATTGGTCTGAGGTTTCAGCAGTGTCTGACCTACTGTCAACTTGGTATAAGAGCTTGTTAGCAGAGGGCTATAAACTTCGAATCATGATAAGGGGTTCTCACATTGTGATATGTGGCGAAACTTTGGCTCTTACCCTGATATGACTAGGCCGGTTAGCCACCGGTGTGGTTGCTTTGTCAAGGGACTAAGACGGTTAAACAGTCCTTAAGGGAAGATTCTGCCTGACTTTTGACATGTTAGGACTTAAGGGTGTTTTGGGAATTTTCCCTTAGGTTGTCAGACGGGAGTAAGGTTCTTCCAAGGTTTCGAGGAGAAATTCGGGAAGGGTCTTTACACGATCGCCATCCTGGAGGGACGACTTGGGAGGCGTCCAGGGAAGATCTTTTGGGGGGTGGGCGACGGGATAGTGCGGGATGTCTCCAGTCACTCGTCAAGTTCATCTTCGGCAGCCAATCCCGAGGAGATGTCGGAGCTCAAGAGAAACTTCAAGATCCTCCATGCCGAAAATGCTGAGATCAAGGTTCAAAATGCGTAGATCCAAGCCCAAAACGATCAAATCAAGACTGCCCTCGCCAAGGTGCTTGACCGCTTCGGTGAGCGTGGACTGGAAGAGCTTCTGTCATAGCCTCAGCCTATCTCCCAACAACCCGCCCAGGATCCCGACCACCCAGACCCGTCACCGAGTAGTTAGAATGTAATATGTAAAACATTGTTTTAGTTTTAATTATGTAAAAACATAACATTAAATTTTCTAAATATTTTTTTTATTTTAATTTGATTCGTTTTATTCTTTTAATTTTATTTTTTTTAAATTTTTAATTTTAATTATATATATATTTATTTATTTAATTAAAAAATTATTATTTTTATTTAAATAAAAAAAATTATTTTTATTTAATTAAAAATATATATTATTTTTTATTTAATTAAAAAATTATTTAATTAAAAAATTATTCTTTTTATTTAATTAAAAAAAAAATTTAATATCACAATGTTTCCTGACGATTAAACACTTCGTCAGGGCAAAAAATGTAACTTGGCCCAATGAATGTTATTCGTTGGACAAAATAGTTGACTTTTGGATTGCTCGACAAATCATATGTGACGAATGGATCCGCTAAACAACTTTAAATTTGCTCGACGAATCACTGTTTCTGTCGACTAACATCAAGCCTGACGGCTGTGGGCCAAACGCAAGTTGCCCAAAGGGAAATCGCAGAGGTTAATGTTGCCCTACGACTGTTACATGTTGCTCGACAAACTAATTTCGCCGGACAAGTCTTATTTTCTTATAGTGCGTATATGGCAAAAAATTGATAATCTACGATGGATAAACAGGAACATCCACGTTAAAGTGGATGCAAGTCTTGTTTTGAATATTGGGTTATGAAACTTATGATTCAAGGTAGAAAAGAAGATGGTGAAAGAATTGGGTTGTTGGATGAAACCCTAAAAAGAAAACCCCTTTCTTAGTGCATGTCTGTTAAATGACTAGGCACACATAGGATACTTCTTTACTTCCTCTTTCAGTCTTTCTTTCAAAAGCAAAACTATATATTTCGGTGCCGCCATAACTTTAAGGAAGATATAAAGGTACTGTATTTGGAAAGGGAGATGACAAAGATCCCATGTATTTGATTAATACTATATAAGATACCATTTAAAATTTTCTCCATAAGATAAGAAGCAGTATTTGTATTTATCTAGGATGGATTTGACTCTCCTTATAATTGATTACCGAATGTTTCATATTTAAATGTGATAATTGGAACCGTTGATTTCTTAAAACATCATATAAAGATCATTTATATATGTATAATGCAAATTGGATATATATAGTTTAATTAGTCGTCCTATATATCTATGAAATTGACGGTTCACTATAAAACATCATAACTGTTACCAAAACCGTCAATTTTGATACATACGAATACTACCATAGAATCTCCAATTTATGATTATTAATTTTTTATAAAAATGATATGCACATTTATAAGTTGTACTCTATAAACAACGGTTTCGATTATATATCATACTAATATATTAATTATGAGAAAATGAACACATCCACTTTAAAATAAACACGTTCTAAAATAATACCATCTAATAATAATTTTTCACAATCGATGTCCTTATATATATATAGACCTACTTTTGGCGGGTTAGATAGATTACCGGCTGCATAATGTCAAATAGATTACCAAATTTCTTTTGACCTCTTGAGCCATGCAATTGGAAAGTTTTATTATTGGAGTAGTATTTAGTGAGACATCTTCTTTCTTAAGCTAATTAAGCCGACATATGTCGCTAAGTATGGAATTAATCATGATTGGATACATGCTGATCCTTATCAGGTTCACCTGTCTCAAATTATCAATAGCTTAAGTAACTTCATTTTCAAGTTATAGATTGCAAGGGATGTGGATCTCTTTCGTTCCATCGATTTCGTTCATTTTCAAGTTATAGATTGAAATTAAGCTCCCCAAAAATGGTTGAAAAGTGTTAGGTTTTCTAATTAAGAACAAAATTTCAACACTACTTCCTATCTACCCCCGTACCCGTGGATGGATGATGAACAAACAAATAAAATGACATATATAATGGAGAAGTTTTCTTGAATGGCGCGATTTGTCTTTCCCTCTTTTTGAAACAAATGGTTATTCGTTGTTCTTACGTTTTTTCGGAAAGGAAATGCAGTAGCTGACAAACTAGCCAATTTAGGGTTGTTATCTTCTTCCGTTGTTTAATTAGCATGACGCTTCTTCTTTCAAGATTCTTCTGTTCTTACATTCGGATATTTTTAGGCTTCCCCATTTCGGCCAGTTTGTTTCACCTTCTTAATGGATGATTTTACTTTTACATTTTAATCTCTAAGGGGGTGAGGTATATATATATATATATATATATATATATATATATATGTCCTCCACTTATTAGGTGTAACTTCTTATTTTTCCTTTCGATCAAATTTCCCTTATACGACCGACGAGGGTTACCCCTTTAAATAAGATTTCTTGAATGAAAAGTAAAACCGAAATTAGAGAGAATTTTTGTCAAGGAGAAGGTTGATGAAAATGAAAGGCATGTAGCTAGGTGATAAAAACTGAGTCACAACTTAATTAGAAAAATGAAGAAGTAGCCCAAATTTCGTTTTCCAGGAGCTGATGAAAAATCTTTTAATAGCGTGAAGCAGACGGAAGCTAGCCTTCACCGTTCGATCATAGTACAACATCGTTGGAATTTAATCACACATAATATTGGCTGCTTGCATGATTAAATCTCTCTATCGATCTGTAAGTAGCTGCCTCTCCATTGGAGTTGAATGTCCCTGTGACGATACTCATCATATACTTTCGGATATCCGACATATTTAGATCAATGGATACATCGTTGACTTAATAGGCACACGTATCGGACTGGCAAATTACTCGTATTCGACTTTTCAAATACGTTTTACATTAATTAAGAGAAAACAATATGAGAGATTAAATTTGAAATTTATGAATACGAAGAGTTTGCCTAGATTAATAATTAGTTGTCCCCGTTTGTTTCTTCTGATCTTCTTCTGAATTTTCAGTATTTTAAAGGAAGTAGCTAGGCTTCTAATTTTTTTTCATCTCTATAATTAGTGGAAAGTCTATCTTCTAGTTTCAATTATGTTATTTGAATTATATTTTAAGTTATTAATTTATATTTTAAATTTCCGTATCTATCACTTATCATATCCTGAATTTCATAAACATTTCTTATATCCTTATCGAATGTGACATATTCCCATATCATTTCTTCCAAAACTCCATGCATATATATCTTTTCTTAACAATGAATATTTGTCAAAAGCGTGTTGCCATTTCCTTTGTGTTGACACTTTATTAATTTGTTTGGTGCGTTTACACTCCAACATATATCGATCCCTAAGTTTCCAAAAAATTAAAAGCTCAAAGAAAAAAATAATGAAATTGACCGATCGAGTAGAAACTCACTCTGCAGAATTCTATCATTCATGGTTGACTATATCGTGATGTATATATATTGGAATACTGTTAGTGGAACTAAAATTTTAGATTTAGCTCTCACGTTTCGAGAATCAAAAAAATAATAAATCTAAAAATTAATTTAAGAAATCGATGTCCGATAGTATAGGCTATCAAACGTAAATAGGAACATAATTTGTGTTGTTAATGATGAATTGTTGAATTGATTCTAAAATCAATTTCGATTTGAAATTAGTGATATATCATTAAACCGACTCGAAAATCAATCTCAACCTTAGAGTTAAGAAGAGAGAGAGAGAGAGAGAGTGAGCCAGTTGGGCATCGATCTATTCCAGCAATCTTCAGACATTGAGGAGCACATTTTGTATTGTACACTCGAACGTACGTGGAAAAGAGGTTTCTTTTTGGTCCTGAAAATTCAAGGAAAGTGGCCTCTGGATCGCATCAGTGAATGTGGAAGAAAGTCGTAGGCACTAGCAGCATATATAATTTTATTTAATGGAAGTCATTTTCAGCGACCAATATTTGCTTGCGCTTGTCTTGTTGGCTGTATTAGGCTCGCATATTCTAGGGTTTTCTTGACACAATATATTATAAGGACCTTCTATATAAAATTTCAAGATTCTTCCTACACGTAGATTTATTGCTTATAAAATTTATGATATAACAATAAATTTATGTACAAATTATATTTCTTGTAAAGTCGATCGAAGGAAGTTGAGGTTTCAACCAAAAACAAATTGGCAATGGGGGGAGATGTCCAACTTCTTATAAGCCCTTTCAAGGTTGTGCAACTTTCCAAAGTGGGACTTTTGTACCTTCACATTCTCACACGCCCCCTCACGTGTGGCGAATTTTCAAGCCTAACACATGGACAACTCATATGGGATGACACGGAGCACGTGTGGAGTCAATCGAAGGAAGTTGAGGTTTCAACCCAAAACAAATTGGCAATGGGGGAAAGGCCCAACTCCATATAAGCCCTTTAAAGGTTGTGCAACTTTCCAAAGTGAGACTTTTGTACTTTCACATTCTCACACGCCCCCTCACGTGTGGAGAATTTTCAAGCCTAACACGTGAACAACTCATATTGGGTGACGTGGAGCACGTGTGGCCGTTAAGCCTTACACGTGGGATAACCCGCTCTGATACTATGAAGTAAGTTGACGCCAAAACCAATTGGAAATGGAGGAGAAGCTCAACTCCTTATAAGCCCTTGCAAGATTGTGTAACTTTCCAATGTGGGACTTTTGTACCTTCACATTCTCACAGATCAGACAGTACGTGATTTTCAAACTCTCGATTAGTTTCTCTTTCTAACTCCTAATTAACCTCTTAATTTCTATTCTCAAATTCAATAAAATCAAAGAAAAAGAAAATTAGGAGTATAAAAATCACTACCCTTAAATATCCTTCTATCCAAGGCTGCTAGGGCTTCATCCCTTTTGTTGTAGGCGTCCCGGACTCGTATACTTGCTGGCATTGAAATTTCATAGCCAAACAGTCAGAGAGAAAGATGGAGGCAACCAACATATATATCCATTCATTTTCCTCTAAGCTCTTAGATTCAACAATCACAGCACTTCCATCTAGCTAGTTTCATGTCTATCATTTATAAACGTTGAAAAATAAATTCGATACCTAATTAGAACTATGATCATTAGAACGAGTCATGCACTAATTTTCAAATTAACTAATTTAGGGTTAGGTATCTTAATCTGTTGTTTGATTTTATGCCCTTTTACAGATTCTTCCATTTTTGCATTCAGATTTTATAATATAGATATCCCAACTTATCGATTTGTTTCACCTTCATAATAAGATATTGAAATTTTAAAAAAAAGTTATAAACAAATTCATGCACTAGCTTGACCGTTGAAATTTTAAAAAAAGTTATAAACAAATTCATGCACTAGCTTGACCGACGTGCTTTGAGGTTCCATATATATATATATATATATATATATATATATATATATATATATATATATATATATATATATATATATGTTTGATTGTTTCTTTAGCTGAAGTGATCCTAACAATTAGTTGAATGAATCTTAGTAGCTAGGTAGCTGTGTTTGTAATTAAGCATGCATGTAAGATGTAACGAAATTTACAAAACATGCCGAAACATACTTAATTAGACGCGTCTTTGAACATGTACAACAATTAACATAGTTTTGTACCATTGTTCATGATCACTGGTGATTTTTTTTTTCTTTGTTTTTGAGCTTTTCCAAATTAGAGGTTCCTTATAAACATGGGTGCCGGATTAATCTTCCAATCCTAATAAGATACCCGAGAAACTTCATCATGCAATCGTCAATTCGGAACCCACATAGTGACCACAAGTGCGCGCGGATATAGAAATCGAGCGTTCGTTAGGGTATTCCCATTGCAGCTCAGTTGGTGAAAAGTGTCCTCCTTAAGAGGAATAAAAAGCCTTGGCCCAGGATTCGAATCCTCAAGAGGTTGTCGCTGGGGGATTTCGAAGGGGGGCCAGGTAACAATACCTTTGGGCTGTGCTGGGAGGATTCCCGGCGGCCATAACGAGGCGACTTTCCGAGGATTCGGGGTCAGTCGTTACAAAAAAGGCACCAACGATCATTTACCTATATTTTCTAACTTATCCCATCTTATCTTTCCACAAATTCATCTTTTCGTTATACGTGGGAAACCTAGGAAAGAAAATACGCGCGCAATCTTCACCAGTCAATTTGAAGAGACAAAAATCAAAGATTTATCCGAATTAATTTATTCTCTCGGACAAGAAATTCAACTTTGTATAACGGGAGTTTTGTTAATTATTAACCAGAAGAAAATTGTCTTTGATAAATATATATACATATATATAATGTCAAGGATGTCCCCAGCAATTTTTGGTAGCATGCATGGTGCCAAAGGAATAAATTGAAGGAGCGAATGTCAACTCACACCAACTTTGAAAAGCTTGGGGAAAATGATTTTAAACCATAATTTAATTAGGTTTTGTTTATTTATTAGCAAGTTGAGCAATTTTATGGGAGAAAATTAACAAATATTCTTGCAAACCAATCAAACTCCTCTTTGGCGATAGGTTAACCTTTACTGCTTGACACCAAAGCTTTTGCTTCGAGGTTGACAACATTCATGGCAAGCATCTTTCTCTCTACTCTAAATTCTTCCTTTTGTAACACGCATGAGCATTTAAGTGTTCATCAATTGGCATTCGTTTGGAGTCACGTACTATAGATTTTAGAAACAATATATGACAATATAATTCTTCGTTTTATAGGCCCTCATTTAAAAAGTATGCTTGTAAAATTTCATCCAAATTGAAAATCATTTAGCCGGTCAATTATTATATCATAAAAATTGATTGTGTTACCGATCATGCACACTATTTAAGTATAAATGTATTTAGTTCTAGTGTTTGATAGTCAAATAATTATTAATTTGGATGAATTTTGTAAAAATGATCTATAAATGATGGCGTATAAAATTAACTGTTAAATCATAATATATCATTTTATAAAGTGAATCCGACGAAGTAGTCAGCCTTTAACGGCTCATGATATAAAACATTAACCATCTCGTTGGTTACCTACCTCTCTAATAATGTTGCTTTTAAGTCATTAAAAAAATTATGATATTCTTAAAGGGCAGAAAGATGATATTGTACTACGAGCAATCTTGATATTTGTGAGAAAACATATATAAGCCCAATAAGCCCAATAAAACCTAATGGAAGATAAACCAAATGCAAATCTTAAGCAACATTAATTCTTATACACAAAATACGTGTAGTTGTTTGGCTTTAGACGTGGAATAATCTGCTTTGATATCGGAAAGTAAGTTGATGTTTTACTCCAAAATTATTAGCAATAGGAGAAGCAGTTCATCGATCTTTTTGCAAGCCGTTGTAAGATATTGATCATGTTTTCCAACATAGAATTTTTGTTCCTTCACATTCGGACATTTTTGCGATGTTGATTGATGTGCATCATGCATTGTCTGTTTTTAAGATCACTCATTAATCGGTATCAAGTTTTTTTTTTCAAAGTTGATCTTTAAAAGGTAACCTAAAAAAAACTGTTTTCATATCATTAAGCAACATTGTACAATGAGAATGAGAAAAAAGAAGGTTGAAGTAGAAGGTACTAAATTGAAGTGATTAACCGAAACAAGAAGCCTAAAGTCTAAGCTCGGAATGATGATTCTAGATCTTAAACCTCAATACCTTGGAAAGAACCTAAGAAACCACCTCTCTCTCTTGTCCCCATAGCAAGCAACCCAGATGCTGACGGACAATCATAAGAAATAGTTCATAACCAGGTTCAAACGCATGCAGATTATGATCACAGCCATGGATATTGGGTTTTATTATTGTAAATGGCCCGTGGCCGGCCCAGTCGACACCAAGGGCGGAGGCGAATTTCCAAAATGGGGCCACAATTACGGGTCTGATCATGAAAGAATACCTAAAACTAGAGATCTCGTTTTCCAGTCACAATCACAGTACTTCAATCTTGGCAATGATATAAATAGTAAAAAGAAAAGGCTTAGTGGTTTTAGTGGGGTTGCTGGTTGAAGCCAGCTATAGCTAGCTGCCTTCCCAAATTCAAAATGTGAAAACATTCACAATATTAATTAACTGTATTATGGAAAATGCCATTTACTTTTGTAAAAATAAGAACAAATCTCTATGAAATGAAAGAGTTTTGCGAGAATTATCTCGATATTCACACATTCTCCCGTAATTGATTATCAAACTTTTTTTTATGCAGTTGTGATATACACAAATGTTAATTTCTTAAATATCATGTAATGTCACTACTGGACAAAAAATAAAAAAACATTGGAATTCGTTTAGTCATACATATGGATAACCAAATAATATCCATATATATTGGTTATTTTTTGCTGGGATCATCTTTACATAATCCTTGAAGAAATGAATAGTAAAGATAATCAGACTTGCATAGAAAATGTTTGATAATTAATTATGAGGGACACGAGAACATCCTAAGGGGAATGCAATTATTTTTTATCAAATGAGAAAATTCGACCGTTTTTTCCTTGATCCGACTTTTAAAAGCTGTTAAAGTCCTCTATAATTCCAATTGAATACATCCCAAATGTGCATTACAATGGTGGAAATATAGAGCATCTCCAAAGATGCTATGTTCTAGATATTTGCCATTTGGTTAGATACATGATTGGAGATCTTATTGAAGTATGCATGCTAATCTAGGACTCTAAACAATAATATCCAAATTTTAGGACAAGGAATATTCTAGCTAAATGCCATCAATTGAAAAGCACTTGAAACTAAAATTCTTGATTTCATATATTAATAAACAAAAATAAAATAAAAAAGACATGACATGATAAATACGAATACTTAAGTAATAGTTTTTGATAGATGTATTATACGAACTAAATATACCTTATATTTTGTGATAAAGTTCGAATTTACACATTAGAAAGAGAAATATTGTACGAACAAACGGAATTATGGTACGAACGGAAATGTCGAACACAAAACATAAGATTCAAACAAACATCTAATTGACCTTTATACATCGTTCTAGTAGTTGTAATGTGAAAAAAGAGGAGACAAATAGAATAAAACCAAAGCCAAATAACTAAACGAAAAGAAACCAAAAGCAAAGCATCAAGCAATCCCAATCCCGTTCCCATTTCCAGTACAAATTTGATCCACATTTACCGCTACTTTTTCATTTTCCCTCTAAAATTATTATTATTTTAATCCATCAAAGTCGGTGGGGGTGGGTAATCGGAATCATGATCAATAATTACAGAGACAAAGTTTGATGTCGATATTTGGTTATTACAATCCTTTAACTCTGGTTTGGTTAACATTAATCACCTCAAGAACCCTGCCTCACCGTGCAAGCAACCACCTGGGCCCACTGCCTCAGCCGCGCCTTCACCGTCTGCGGCGTATCTCCTTCAATTTTCCCGGGAAACAAACAGAAAGTAAGGAAATTGATATGTAATGAGATGATTAATTCACAAAAGGAACAAAACCCAGTTTTTAGATTGAAATGACATTTACATACCGGGTCCGAAAATGGTATGGGGGCTGCCCATCGGAGAGGGTACAGAGTCGCCGGACTCGGACGGCGTTGGCGAAAATGACGGTGTCGGAGTCGTCGTAGACTTATTGGAAACAGAGTCATAGTAGCTCTTGTTGACCGCGTAGTAGAGTCCCAAAGCGGGGAGAGTGTCGGCAAGTCGCTGATCGGACTCGGGCGAGGTGAACCCGAACCCGAGTTCGATGCAGGCTTTCAACTCGTCGAGGTCTTCGTCGGTGACGCTCTTGCTCCGCTGGAGCTTGGATCTGCCGTTGATTTGCTTGCGGCGGTGCCAGGCCTCTTCCCGGTAGGCGTCCGGGGACCATGAACGCTGCTTGTAGAGCGGCCGAGGAGGTGGCGCGTGGGGTTCAGACATGGGCACAACCACCGCCCCGCGCGTGTGGGGGGATGTGGCGGAGGTCGGAGGACCTCGCGCGCTCTAGTCGAGAGCGCTTACGCTTTGTTTGGCGTTTTCGGTTTATTCTCAAGGGAGGGTTAAATAGGAGAGGAAATGATGTGCGGCCCACGGTGGGGCCCATGTACGGCCCAATTGGAGATTTTGCTTTGCTTCGGTTGGTCCGCATCATGATGAGCTGTCCCCTTTGCTTTTTCACTAGTTTTTTCCTTTTCTTTTTTTCAAAATTAGATTTTTTTTTTTCTTTTTTATGAAGTGTTTTGGTGTATTTTCTGTTTGCTTGCTGAGAAAATGTTGTGACGTTATTGAGTGAATGGTTTGTTTGTGTTCGGTGGTCGTTGTGCTCGTCATTAGTTTTATAGTTATACCCACCGCCTTTTATTTTTTTAGTCAGGTTGAGTTGAGGATTAATGATTATGTGAGTATGAGTCATATAATTTTTTTTTTTTGGATATGTAATTGAAGATTTTTATGAAAATATTATTGGTTGATTAGTTAATATACACATAGGCAATTAGAGGAAGAAGGATTTGGTGGTCGAGATGAAAGATCTCATTCATTACATAAGTATTTAACAGTAGCCAAAGTGGCGTGATTAGATTGAGATCGAAAAGTGGGAGTTCCAAGGAGTCAATGCACCTCCGATGGAAAGAGTCGAACTCATTTGATCAATAGGTTAGATTAGGGTTTAGGGCTTTATGAGTTTAGACAAAAAAATTTAGAGTCAATGTCACTATTAGGTGGAGCAGAGCAAATAAAATTATCATACTCAAACTAGAGCTACGCATATTATTTGTCGACAAATTGAATTGATTCATAATTTTCCTCTTGCGAATAAAGTGCAAATCCGAAACTTAAATTCTCACCCTAATGAATAAGGATACTACTAGATTACTAATGCCAAGTACCGAAAATTAACACACATGAGGTAAGGCGTAGCTGAATACACAGTGACAATAACTTGACGCACAAGAAGGAAGTCGTTGCATTATTAGTTTCACACATTAATCATTAATTAAGTAACTTATTAATCCGTATAGTTTAATTTCATTTTCATACCTCAACTATGAAAATTGGATTCTAGGTACCAAAACTATCAAAACACAACATTTAGGTACCCACCGTTAGCAATCTGTTAAAAAAATCTGTTAAGTGCCCAAGTGGCATTTGTGGGGCCATTTTTTATGCTGACATAGAATCCATGTAGACAAAATTTTTTTTGAATATTATTAAATTAATTAATAAAATCTTAAAATAAATAATAAAAAAAATCAAAATCAAATCCCTCCTAGAATCGAGAACGATGACCCCTCATTCGTCTTCTCCATCCTCTCCGTCCTCTCCAACTCCACCTTACCCCCAATTTCTGATGGCTTCAATTCAATCATTCTGATAAACCACCACCCACTCCGCCACCGACACACCCACTGCCTCCCCTATATTTTCAATTCAATTTCAACCCACCTGTTCAATTTTGAGGCAATTTGAACGTACTTACACATATGGGCGAGCAAACCCAGGTCCAAACCCAGTTCCAAACCCAGCCTCAGACTCAGACTCCAACCCAGACCCAACCGCCGCACCATGACTCCATCGAGGCCTCCAAGTCAAGGACCCACAGCAACGCGTCGTTTCTGCCCCAAAGTCGCAGGGCAACCGCTATTGTGCGAAGGCGAGCTTGAAACGGCAAAACACGATCTCCGAGCATCTTGCCGCGGAGGTCGGATTCAGCTGTGACGGCGTAGTCTTCGTCCACGATGATCTTGGTGCGGGGAAGGAGGGCCAGATCTGAAGAACCAGTAAAGGGATTTCATGAAACCTGACAGAGCAGCAGCCTCCGAGTCGTCACCAACCCGATATTCTTCGCGATCCGATCTTCGCGGGAACCCGAGTTCGCCTCGTCGTGGTACCAGCCCACCGATTTATAAGCCTCTAGTAGAGAGGTCAACCGATGTAAAGAGAGAGCGATAGCGAGTCAAAAAACACAACTCGGAGACGATCCAAGCAAAATCGGAGACCCTTTGTTGGGTTCGACGGCTGGTAGTGATGATGATGAAATCGATGATGGTTGCTGGGGTTTCGTATTGCGATGAAATCGATGATGGTTCCTAGGCTGATGCGATGAAGGTGATGAAGACAATGAAGGCTCCTGTGTATAATTAATTTTTGTTTAATGTTTTTTTTTGTTTTTTTTTTCATAAAAAGAATTTTTTATTAATTTTTTTGCCTATTTATTAAGGTCTTATTAAAATTAATTTTTTTTTGTCTACAAAGCATCGATATCAACATAAAAAAAGACCCTACAAAAGCCACTTGGGCACTTAAAAGATTTTTTAAACAGATTGCTAACAATGGGTACCTAAATGTTGTGTTTTGATAGTTTTTGTACCTAGAATCCAATTTTCATAGTTGAGATACGAATTTGAAATGATCCCTATAATTTAGGTACTTTTATATAATTTATCCTAAATAAAATATCATTTTTTTAATCAGAAAATAAATAAAATATTGTTGTATCAACACACTATTAAATCTATTATTTTTTCTTTTTAATTTTCTTGATCTTTTTTTTTTTTCGTAGACTTTGAATGCTAAGCAGATTTTTCTCCCAACTTTCTGAATACGCCATGATATTTAATTAATACAAATTATTAATCATTTTTATGCTTACGTTTGTTGCCTCACGTATACGCTCATCAAGAGCATCGTTTATATTGGTCTTCAATCTTTCATTAGACGATAAGAAATTGGCCATCAAATTAATGACCCACAACCAAAAGTGACGGTTCACTCTTGCTTAGTTATCACAATATTAATTCTAATCTAACAATATAATACGTAATTATATACAACCACACAAGCGATGATGTAGTAGATGACGGTTTAAGTAAAAATTCACATACTAAGATTCGATTTCTGTATCCATGCTTGTAGTAATGGACCGACCTATTTAAGACATTATTCTGTGTGTCTTGAATGTATATCTCTCCGTAGAATTTATCCGATTTTTCAATGTAAGCGATGTTGTAGTAAATCACAGTTTAAGTGAAAATTCACATACTAGGATTCGATTTCTGTATCCACGCTTGTAGTAATGGACCGACCTATTTAAGATGTTATTCTATGTGTCTCGAGTTTATATCCCTCCATAGAATTTATCCGGCATTTCAATGGAAGCCGAAAATGAGTGATACATCTTTGTGAGAGACCTATAACTTGGTCAAAAGCATTCACCCAAAATCCGAGATTCAAAATTAAACTATACTTGTCAATTGCTGGATGCGTAAGCGGCAGTGCAGCCGGCGAGGGGGGTGGCTGTCACGGTGTGGCGGCTTTAATAAATTATTTTTATAAATATAAGAAATATATCAGCATGCATATTGTTAAATTAATTTGGTCACACACCCAAGTGACCTTTGAAATAGTCATAAAATTCTTAATTTAAGTTTGAGTTTGTACTTCATGCATTATACAACCGACCATATATATATATATATATATATTTTTTATTTGGATAATAATATGATATATAATACGATACAATCAAAATAAGATATTATATATAATAAGAAAATACTAGATACCTTATAAACCAGTTGAAAGAACGTACGTAGAACTTAAAAAGAAGAACATTGGATGTTTATTTAGGTTATTTAGAACCCTCTCGTTTTTTCATTCAAACAAATCAAAATGATTGAATATTTTCTATTTTGAATCGTCTTAGGGACTGGATTATTTGTAACTGCATATTTATAATACAAACGCGGCACTCCTTTTATATCTATATATAGATACAAATTAATAATGAGAATGAGTCATAGCTAGGTTTTTATATATAGAGGTTTGTATATTTATATATATATATAGAGAGTCTAAGTCTTTGGAAGTTCCAGAAAGTTTGGTGGATTTCCATGGCATGCAATTGCAAGCCATTTGAGTTTTGGTTTTATTCTCGAGTCTCTTGACCAAGATTTTTAAGTTGGACGTGGATGCCAAGTTTCTGGCTCAAAAGTCCCACTACCACGTCCTATATATAAATTACATGAATCATAATTGATAATCTTTTCTAATTAATTGGAAACTTGACTGTGTGTTTGAGTTTTGACTTTGGATTCTTCTCATGCCAAACCCTAATTCAAATTCATTTGCATCAACTTTCATCATTGTCAGGCGTCCAATGTCTTTTGAATTCTAATGCCAAAAAGCTACTAAGTAATCAACCAATGCATTTGAAAACCCCCAAAAAGCCATTTGAATGCAAAATATAATGCTTTGTGAGCTCACAAAGCATAAATTTAAAGTAAACATGATTCAGTTTCCTCAGTATATAAATATGCCCGTTGTTATGTATTGATCTCGTTTGTTATGATTGTCAAACTCGAAACTTTGAGACCTTTCAACCTAGATATGAGATCTACCACTATAAAATGAGTAAGAATATATATCACCAAATCAATAACAGGGTCGTCCATCAGCTAGGGCAAGAGTGGTGGCAATCTCGGGTCCAAAATAATATAAGACCCGAATAAAATATATTATGTTATAAATTATAAAAATAAAAATTAAATAAAAGAAAATCTAAAGCAACCGTATTTAGCGTATAGACTAGCAAAAAAAAACAAAGAGCAAAGAAGGCTTTCACCAAAAAAAAAAGGAGGCAAAGAAGACATCAATTCAAGAACGATTGGAATTCCAAGCAGGACCTCAGATTTAATTTTCACTTTTCATGATGATGATTGAAAGGTTTTAACGAGACTCATAGTATAAAAATAAAACAAGAAATTTATAAAAGTTTACATTTTTAATGATTATGTGTGAATTGAGTGCACATTTTATATTTTAGAAACTGTAAGATTTTTGGCGCAAGAAGAATGAGTTGACCCGTATCATCTTGACTTGGTTCTGATTTCTCTATCGAATGGGCCTTCAAAGGTTTAAACCAGCCATGATCAATAATATAAGTGGTTTTTAAGTTAATTTATTATTTGTTTCTCAATTAATGCAATATTTTTCTTTGCCCTTCATCAAACTTATTAGCTGGGGTAGCTGGAGGAAGGGCCCAGCCATTGCTAGATAACAGTTGAGTGGCTTGAGAATTGAGATGTTCTTGTATTTTTTGTCAACGTGGGGTATTGGGTGGGATACCTAGCTAACCAACACATGACCCCCAATGTCTTTGTGTTTTGATTTCAACTTTGAGGTCGAGTCTTCTCTTGATTCGATCTTTGATTCTTGATGTTCAACTCGTTTGAGGCCTTGTTTATCTTGCACATTGTTCAACCATATTAAATGCGCAAAGTCAAGAATTATAACTGAATCGATTCGGAAATTGAAAGATAGTAACGAGCAAATGTCAAGTAAAGTTGAAATCATATCATAAGAAAGAAAATTTGGCACTTAACCGATAAATCAACACTCACTCACCCACCCGTATATTGACATGTGTACGTATATATGCCTAGTAATAAAGTAAGATCTTGTTTGAATTATAGTCTAGGCTGACCCATACAGGGTCCATGCTTGCATCAGCAACTAAACCAAACCACTAAATATGGTTCCTTTTCATCAACTTATTAAGTACTATCACCTAACCCTCTAAATTTCTCTTATCTTCAATTTTATGAAATTTTATCAATGGAAAGAATCCGACGAAACCAATTCTTTCAAGAGTGAGATGCAAATATTGGTCTTGTTCAATTTGGTAATTGAAACTCCCTTTAATATATGTAACAAAATGCTCATTTAAAGTGCTTATGGAAGGAAGCCAAACTCATTAATAAAAAAGAATTGGGTTAATCCGATTATGCTACTAATTTCAAGTTTAAACTCAACCAGTCTAAATTATAATCTTATAAAACGATAATGGGGGAAGAGATTATCCATATCGGGTATCAATTTCATCTTAAAATCTATTAGAACGTGGTATCAGTGGCATCAAAGCAGACGTTAGATACTTAATTTACACAAGCGAAGATATGGATTCAAATTGGGCTTCATAAACGTGGGCCTCGGACCCAAAAAGGCCCAAAGTTTTGGACCAAACCAGAAATGCCAAATACTCTAGTTGTATCCTATTATTGGTTTCAGCCTTCTCATGGAATAAGTCGGTGGCAATAGGAAAGCAGGTGTGGTAACTACCAAAAGGGTTAGGGCTCTGGTAGGCGCGCAACTGAACCAGTCCAGTCGAATCGAATCGAATCCGATCGAAGATGTGGCATGAAGCGAGGAGGTCGGAGCGGAAGGTCCACGATATGATGGACGCCGCTCGAAAGCGAGCTCAACGACGTGCCGTTTTCCTGGCCAAGCGTCGCGGCGACCCTCAGCAGTCGATCCAGGTTGTCGGCTCCCGCTGCCGTTTGTACCGCGACGACGGCCTCTACCAAGCTACCGAGGACCAGCAGGGCCTGTAATGCTTCTCTTCCCTAACTCTTATTCTCAATTGAGCTTGAATATTGATGCTAAATCATTCCCAAATGAAATATGCATAATTTATATATGAACACGAAGTCGTTTGGTTCAAATTCTCGTACTTTCAGGATTCCTTGGAATGGAAAACAGGATGTTTTGATTGACAGGTACAAATTACAATGCTTTGATCCTTTTACCATTGTCGCTGTGAAAAGATTGTAGCTTCATTTTTTTTTTAGTGAATTGCATCTTGAATTTTGTGAATGGGGAAATGCAGATTTGATGGGCGTGCTCTGCTTGATTTTATTCGGGATACTCGGCACTTGCGGGCTCAAGAAAAGTCTGAAGAAGAGGAAGAATTAGAAGAGTTTGTTAATTTTGAGCGTTATCGGGATTTAATTAAGCATCGTCGTAGAGGATGTCGGTACTTTATTTTAATTTTCAATCATAATGAACATGTTATTTTTATGTAAATTAGTATATGAGCATCTTAAGTTTGTAGGTTAAGACTAGAGTAATGCTAAATGTTACCAATGCAACACAAAAATTATCAATCTTTGGTGTTCAAAATTTTCAGGGTTTAATTTAAGATTGTCACGGTTTAAGGTGTTTTACGTTAACAGTTACAGATGTGGAGGGTTTGCAACATGTGAATGAAGAGATAGAGGCCAAGGTTACTGCTCCATTTGCTTCTGAGAGGTTTGATCTTTTCTTTTACATTTTTGCGGGTATGGTCTTCTCAAGTAGTAATCTTTTTCCTGCATTAAGTAAATGTGTTGGCTAGTGATGATGAAGGATACTATGCCTGATCCTTTGACTGTTTTAGGCGTAATGTCTTACGTTTTGATGCATGTGGCAGGTCTCAGCAGCAACAAGCTTCTGCTATTAAGGGTACTTATTCGCAGGTGGGGTTTTCTTATGATGGAGATGGAAAAGAGGAGTCCCAGTTTTCCGACCCTGATGATAATGATGAAGATGAAGAAGAAGATGAGGATGAGGATGATTTCAACAGTGATGATAGTGGTGATGAAGGAATGGATAAAATAGCAAAAGAGTTTGGAATAAAAAGATATGATTGGCTTGTTTACATGGATAAGAAAGCTAAGGAGGAGGAGAAAAAGCAAAAGGAGGTGATCAAAGGCGATCCTGCAATTGTAAGTTCGCACAACTGTGGGTTAAATGGCCTTTCTGTTATAGTAGTCATCAATGCATAATTTTAATTTGCAAAAATTTGTAGAGGAAGATGAGTCGAAAGGAAAGAAGGAAGGTTTCTCAGGTAGAAAGGGAGAGAGAAAGAGAAGCTGCACGTGTAACTGGAACTCAGGTGCTCCATCATGATCCGTACCGGTAAAACTGCAAAATTTCTTTTTCCAATTTTAAATATTTGACTATTGCTCCTATTCCATGTGGTGCAATTTTGCATTCCAAAGCACTCATTATAGGATTGCACGCTATTTATGTATGCAGTGAAACTAGACGAAGTCCAACATATGAAGCTTATCCTCGCTCAAGAAGGTAAAATCTTTATCCATTGCTGTGGGTATCTGAATCTTTCCACAAAAGGAATTTTCTCAATATTTCTTGTCTTGTGTTTGCAGATCAAGATCTCGATCATACTCACCCTCATACTCACGTAGATATCCTCGTGGACGACATTCTGATGATGCTTATCGAAGCAAACCAGCAACTGCTAAAATAGAATATATTACAGAATTTGGGGGCTCCGGGGACAAGGATGAATCAAAGCCTGAACGATTTTCTCCACCATCGTCTCCTCCCTCACGGGCAGATGTGTTAAACCGGTCGGAGCACTCGACCTTTTATTCTTGCAAAGATTCATTGGACACTCTTTACTCTGCTGCAGCTTTTCACCCATTTTGTTACTGAGGCAAAATTTTGTGGTTTAGATTAGATCAGGCTTAGGTTTATCAGCATGACTGCCAAGAGGAAGAAGAAAGGAGGCTTCTGTACTGAAGCTCATTTTGTTCCCTGAATTTTATATCTCTAATGCTCCTTCTTTCCTGCAGGCCTTCAACTGGTCTTATACTTGAGGCTTTGCATGTCGATCCTGCATCCGGTGCATCCCTCGAGAAGGATAAAGGCACTAAAGTGGTGAAACCACCAGCAAGGTATCTTATGGAGCCTGGATCAGAAGATCCTAATTTTTTTCCTGTTTCCTCTGTTACCATTGTAACTATATTTCCCATTTGTAAATTACTTGTTTTCTTTTCTCTCAGCACATCTTCAGCATTAGCTAAGTTAACAAAGGGAAGTACTTCTGTCGGGCCATTGAAGCAGCAACCAGCGGAGAAGAAAGAAACTCCTCAAGAACGACTTAAAAGGATTATGAGCAGGCAGCTGAACAAACAAAGTACGTTGTACAACTTATACATTTTAGAAGTTTGCTCAAAATTTGTTGACAATCCATGTTCCATGGTATATTGTTGTCCTTGGAGTGGGGTGGTGGCAGAGAATTGTGCTTCGTTACTTCTTTGTATCTCTTATATAACATGGTTTTGAAACTATTTAATTTATCAGTTAAGAAAGATACTGCTGCTGAAACTGCTAAAAAGAGAGAGCAGGAGCGCCAGAGGCTGGAAAAGCTTGCAGAAACTAGCCGATTAAGTCGATCTAGGCGTTGTAGCCGTAGCAGGAGCCGAAGCCGTTCTCCTCCAAGGTAGTTGAATTTTCTTTACATGATAGATAGGTGGTCTTGTCTATCGGTACTGCTGTGCTATAGCTGTCCAGCCCATGAGTGTGAAAATGTATTTACTGCAGAAGGTACCGAAGAAGTAGAAGTCCGAGTAGAAGCAAGAGTTCCCGAAAGCATTATTCAAGGTCAAGGTCAAGGTCAACGTCTCGGACTCGTTCTCGTTCCCGGTCTCGCTCCCACTCCCGCTCTCGAACCCGTAATCGTTCACGCACTTACTCCCGATCACCACGATCACCAAGGTGATGCCACTGTCTTCCTTTTCATTTAGTTGCCTGAAACTCACCATGTTGCCTATTCAATACTCTTGGAGATTGATTGAGAGAGCTGACGTTACAGGGTAAGAAGCCGGACAAGACATTGAAGTATATTGAACTCTAAGCATGGTGATCTCGATCGGTTCTTCGTGTACTTCTTGTGTTGGAGTCTTTTTGTAGTTTTAGAAGGCAGCACTGGTCACTATCTAAATCTTGGAAAAGACTTGTTTGTAGGTCTCTGTGTTTCATAACTTCCATACCATGAGTTTTGCAAAAACTTGTTAATTGTATATGAAGTATATAATAAATTGATTGAGTGATTTATGTTTGTTTCTGTAAGACTAATTTGAATTCATTTGCTTGTGATCTATGTTTATTCCAAAGTCCTTAACTTCTCTTTTTTGAAATTCTAGTTCGTCATTCAAAAATCACTTCATAAAACAAGTTGAACTTGATGATATCGTCCTAAATTCAACATAATTACTTCCTTTTCCCATTATGATTATCAAATTCTAGTTATACTCTTCTCGGCTATTAATAATATTAGGTTAATCGTTTATGACCCGAGAGAGTGTCAAGTTTTGAGCTCTATCCAAAATTTGAGAAATCATCCTTAAATTAAACTCCACTCACCCTCTCCAAAGAGCCATTCCAAAAACCCTAAAATTATGTCATATCGTCCAGGACTGGTCCAAACATTTGAAAAGTCGAGGGTAATAATATAAAATGTGCCTTCAATTCACACACCTAATTATTAAAAATGTAAATTTTTATATACTGATTATTTCATTTTTATAATATGAGGCCTCATTTTTATTCATAGGAATTCTTGGTACTCCTTCAATCTTCATCGTGAAAGATGAAAATCAAAACCTAGAGACCCATTTAAAATTCTGGTCGTTGCTGAAATAATGTCTTCTTAGTTTTTGCCTCTGTTTTTCTTTCTTTCTTTTTTCAATGGAACCATCTTGGCGACTTGCTTCTTTGCTTTTTTTTTTTTGGTGGAATTCTGATGATTGAAGCCGTTAATTGTAACCTCTAATTAACGTTAAAGGCCTTTGGTTTCTCCGTCTGTGATAGATTTTTATTTATTTATTTTAATATATGATATATTAATAATTTTGGGCCCTATATTGTTTTGGTCCCAGGGCTTGTGCCCCTTTAGCCCCCCTTAATGGCCGGCCTTGATATCATCACCCCTCCACCCCCCTCCCTCTCGAGGCTCCCCCTTTCCCCATTCATGTCATAACACTATAATTAAAAAGACGTGTTACCTTTGTTAAAATGAACAAAATGTCAATTTATCTTAGTAAAGCATAAGTATGATTGAGATTACTTGAATATTCGATTTTAGTAGTTTTGGTTAACTTGAGAAGTAGTCAGAAAGTTATGGGTATTTCTTTCTAGGACAATGCTAGGGAGATCATATTTGTAGACCACATCTTGTAAACCACACACTAATAGGTAGGACTCATGTCCAACACAAATAGGCTCCGCCTATACTAGTGTGTGGTTTATAAATATGGTCTTCCTATCATTTTCCATAGGCTCTGTCTATATTAGTATGTGGTTTAAAAATATGGTCTCCCTACTATTTTCAAGGACAAGACAGCCAGGCAGGAATAGGTCTTTTTAGGCTATGTTGGCATCTTATGTTGGCATAGGCCTCTTGGATTATGAGCATTCATGTCTCGTGCTTGTTGGGTTAGAAGATGAAGTTGAAAATTCACTAGTCTCAACTTTCAACACCGATGCCAAGCCATTGTTATGTCAATTTTCAGCAGCGCGGTGGTTCCTCATGTTGTGTGCTTAAAAGGCAGGAATTGAATGTGAGGGGTGTATCTTTTTATCTGTGAAGGCAATTGCACTTCTTGTGTCCCGAGTGAAAACAGCTTACATGAAACGGATGTATATATATATATATATGTCACACATCTCTCTCTACATTCTCTTGATCACGTGATAAGAGGGACAAAGATGAGAAGGCTTTTGCAACTAACAAAATGATGGGTTGTGTTATAAGTTTGAACTTTTAATTAGTTCTCATAAGAACAATCTTCAAAGATACGTTCCACCAAAACTGTCAGCAATCCAAACTAATCCAGGCTGGTGTTGGTATGAATACACTGCACAACTCTTTAACAGCAATGGGCTTAGGTCAAGTTGCCCCATCAAGACATCTCAAAGCATGATTTGTTTGGGGTTAATAAAACTAAGGTGCAATGATATTTCTCCTCACTTGTAACTTGTAAGTGACAAGTCTTATGTTTGATTTTGGCCGATGGTGAAAACATATCTCTGTAGAGCTCGATACATAATGACTAGCTTGTTATATAATTTAGCCTAAATCCCTCTCTTCGATATCATTGAAATAAAAGAAAAAATGAGTATCAACCAAGCAATCAACCTAAAATAGCTTTTCAATAATTTTTTTTGTCCAACATGAACGAAAACTCCGTAACCCGCTTTCTTATCAGGGACAAAGTGTTGCAATCAATCTCAAATACCTCTCACAAATCACACGTAGTAAGTAACCTTAAAAGTAAGTTTACATATTTGCTATTCGAGTTTAAGACGTTTGAGTTTATAGTTTGTCCCGTAAAGATGACGAAAGGTAAAAGGAAAAGTTGAAGTTGCATGGGAAGCTATAGATGCATCCAAGCATCTTCTCTTTATTAGGGCTTTTAATCTCTTGTGGCATCCGTGAGGCACACGGGAGGCTTCTGTTAAAGGGTAGCCATCAAAAAAAGCTGAATTAGATCTAAATAACCTAGCTACCTTTGCCTTTATTCCATCCATATCACACGCACGTATCCCATCTCTTCATCAAAGTGATTCCTAATTAATTGCCTAGCGATCTAATTGCTCCTAAACCCTAACCTCTCATACATTTCACACCAACTTTAATCCTTTTTTCATCAAACATTAATATCAAATATATATATATACATATATAATTGGTGCTTTGTTAAATTTTGGTACTTTGAGGTCGGGTTTTACTTAGTGGGACGCCCATTTTTATCATCGAGAATGGTTGGGCAAGCTTAACTTCCGGTTTCGTCTAGGTCTTTATGATCTTTATTGTATTTGCGAGATTTTGGTTTCATGTTTCCCTTTTTGTTTTCAAAATAATAAGTAAATTTTGATTAGTGGGGTGTTTAGAGGGATAGAGGCATTCTATCAACGGCTCGGTTTCCTCTCAATTTATTTGTGCATTAGGAAAGTAAACCGTTGTTGTTGTTGTCTGATGACTAATCTTTAATGTATAGCGGCTCGGTTTCCTCTCAATTTATTTGTGCATTAGGAAAGTAAACCGTTGTTGTTGTTGTCCGATGACTAATCTTTAATGTATAGTTGTGTTGGCCTCAAGGTTTATTACTTTTGTTATAGTCATTTTATATATATTTCTTTACTTGTACCTGCCTAGCTACTTGATTTTTAGGAGAGAAAGTTTGTGACATAAAAAATTCAAGAATTTATTACCACCACACGAGGAGCCTCTAATCTAATCATAAACTCACTTTAAACTTTGTAATGGAATATGTTATTTTGATGTGAAATTAAGTAATTTTGTTCAAAACCCCACCACTCTCATACATCTTCGATCGCCATCGATCAATACATGCAATTTGCTTAATGGTGATGGTTTAAGGAATATAATAAAGCAATTAGGAATGTGTTAGGGGTAAAGCCTCGTCTCATAATTTTAAAATTCTTTGCCGAAAGATGCTTTACAAAACATGTACTTGATAAATCAAAAGAAATTAGTAACATCTTTTACCAGATAGTGTCGTATGTTATGTATCGAGAATCCATTTATTCGAATTCTATTTGAAAATATAATTAAATTTGACAATTTAACCACGTAACATATTCAACGCAAATCATTTTCGATTTGTCAATATTATCAATTATCAATCCGAAACCACAATCTTCGATCATGTAAGTACTTTTAGTTAAAAGAACCGACATCAATCCATGGTCTCCTTTTCCACTTTGTACCTTTCTTTTTGGGTCAGATTTGCACTTTGTACCTAATCTGAAGAAATCAATCCCTTTTTACTTCTTTCCCGCCTCTTAATTGAAAATTTTTAGAGTAGCACTTTAAATATCTTCGCATAATATTATTGTTTTATACGTTATAACATAAGTAAACGACATGACTAAAAATAATAACATTATGTATATCCATGTTGAATAATAACATGCAACATGTAACAACAGAGACAAACTCGCATAGGGGCCAGACGAGTCTCAAGCCCCTCGCTCCTGTGATATTTTGCTTCTCTTCTTTTTATATTTCATCATTAATAATTAATACATGCTAATATCGCATATCACTATATAAGCATTGAAGTTTGAGTGCAATAGTATTTGTTCGCATATTATTTGCATATCACAGTTCCTTACATACCATAAACGGAAAACATATGTGCCATGAAATTTTTTCACACGTTGCTATTATTTTCATTTTGTGCTTCTTCCGATAACTCGATTGCTTATACAAAGGGTCTATTTTAACAGTCAGAATATAAACTTTTAAATCATTTCGGAAGGAAAGCACCAATAATATTATCTATATAAATTAAGTATCCTCTTAACCTAAATTTCTGACTACGAATTTACTCGCACAAGGCTTTTAAGTATGTATGCCCCATTCTCCCCTAGAAAGCTTAATTAGGTACAATTATTGTTAAATTTGTTCCAAAATCAACAATAAAATAAGTTTGTAGGTTGAGAAGCACATGGGATGGTTTTATTAAAAATCTTATTAAGATTGTTTTTAGGGTAGACCCAAGACCCTGCCCTACAAAATGATTTTATTCTTCTAAGCATGCATTCCCATCTTTTAATCCCCTCACTAATATTATATTATCTTCCTAATCACCACAAAACCAACTGAAAATCTTCTTCATTAATTTCCTTCTGTCCCAGTCATCTTTAATGAATATAAATTAATTACTTACAATATAAATTATCTTAAACATCATAGTGACATCACTAATTAATCTTCATGTTTAATTAAATAGCTAATTAATTAATTAAGTAATGCATCTGGATATGTGTGAGTGTCAGATGCATAACTTTGAATCAGTATGAGGATGATTGTGAAACTGGATCAAGCAGCCAGCAGAGTGAAGACAAAATTGTTCTTGTTTTGTTTTTATTTTCTTATTTTTTTGTGGTCAAGACAAAATTGTTTATTACATTGGTGGTTAATATTATGTAAATATATTTTAATATTGACATTTAATTTGATTTCCATCTAAATTCCACTAAGATTGAATTATGTTACTTAATTATAAAAAGTTTAGCATATATATATATAATAAAGAATTAATCTAAAATAATGCATGGATATCAATACTAAAAGAATATGAAAAAGATAACCTACTTCTTGGGTTCCATAGATGGGGTCGATTTAGCATCAATACTAGCTATGCATGTTCATCCACACTAAACCCTAGAAAATTAACTTAACAAAATACAGAGACGGATATTATTATACGTAAAACGAATAAAATATAGGTAAAATTTAAAAGAAAAAAAAAATTAGTCTGATTCTTATTTGCCGTCTTCACTCGGAGTGACTTACTAGTTACTAATATAAGTAACATCGATATTGTTTTTAACTTACTTATATATGAAATAATTTATTTCAAAAAGCTCGTATTGATAGAGAGTAATAGATTAATTCGTAATAGAAACAAAACATTGGTTTTCTTTTGTCAAATAATTGAAAAATATGATGGACCCATGGGCATGCATATGTCAATATCAAGTGTATATTTCGATTGCCTTGTTCATGTACAAATGCATTAAATTTGAAAACTAACATCACATAACAAATAAAGACACGTACATGCTTCTAACCAAACACGATAGACAATGGGAGAGGATTGAGAGCTTGACAAATCAAAAGATTAGGGAACACAATGTGGGTTTTAGGAAGACAAAACAAGCAAATGCTGCCCACTATATCCACTCGATACATTGCTGATTAGAAATTGTAGGACCATCACAATGTCCTCCATTTTAAGTACAAAATACAAACACAAAAAATTAGAATATGATATTATGATTACGTGATAGTCGTATGACTCGTTGTCTTAGTTTTGTCATCTTTACTAAAGATCTATGAAATTATACGCTGATGTGACGAATTGGAGAAAGAGAGATAGGAGGGTCCACATGCACGTGGCAACTCATAGTTGGCCAATTAGTTAAGTGACTAAAATATCCTGCCACATCAGCTTATTTAACATATTCTTAAAAAAGTTGACAGAATTTGAGTATCGTGTCAATACGAAATAGTTGCCGTTTTGAAGGTCGAGTAAGAAAATTTCCGATTATCACTAAGCAAAAGGAAATTTTGTAGCTAGTTTAATGAGTTGTTATCTAGAATGAAAAGCTCTCGATGATATAATCGATTTATATGTTATAATATGAATATGTAAAAAATACGGACGATGTTTCTTTTTTTTTTTAAATATTATTATTAAATATTTATTTTTATATTATGACACGTAAATTAAATATATGATGCCGCATTATATGCACCAATGGTTTGTGTGAAAAGTGGAATCTTATATCCACACCCACATTGGAGAGTGATGAAGACAAGCCCTAGACAAGTGTGTAATATTTTCTCCTATGGTTGGTGACCATGCATGTGTATAGCTATTTGGTCCATGGCAGGACCCCTCAAAATCCGAAAACCCTACAAATATATGTGACTTAACTTTTGTATTATGTAATTGCATCACGTCCCTCAAAATCCAAAAACCCTACAAATATATGTGACTTAACTTTTGTATTATGTAATTGCAATCACATTTTTTTAAGAGTGCACAATGATTAAGTGAAATTATCGTGCGTAATTTAAGTCATTTTTACATACTCGTAAGTGATTCATTTATCATCATAAGTAGATGGACACGTTTGGAATATCAAATAGTTTGAAGGATTTTGTAATTAATAATCTTAAGCTGAATTTTTAGGTAGAAATGTATATTCTTGGAAAGAAAACTAAAGCATCATTCGACAATAATTTTGCTCCACTGCTGGGATCCACAAATTTCAAGCTTTTGGACTTTTCCATGCGAAGAATTATTAATATGTTTTAAATCTTCTGCTATTGTTCTTGATGTTTACGTTCGGATTATCTATTATACTATCTTTAAAAAATTTAAATAAAAAATCTCTTTTAATAAAAAAAAATATTGAAAAAGCCTTTCCAAATTTATCTAAAAATATGGTAAATATCAAATTTAAAACATTATATTAAACAATATATCATTTTTTTTCTTATTATAAAAAAATTTCAAGCTTTTGAATTGCCCGTTGGGATCATTATTACATAATGTTCATATATATATATATATATATATATATATATTACATGGGAATATATATTTCAAACTCTTTAAGCAGGTCTCTGCAAATTTACAGACCTAAATGGTTTGATCGTGAAATTGAAAGCCTACCAAGTTTCTGAAAGGGATATCAGTTTTGAAATAATAATTATTGTTCCATTAGAAAACAATTGTTACAATCATTTTCACAAATTTCAAGCTTCTGAATATTCAACATATAATAATAGACATATAAATGGAAAGAGACAAATAGAGCTTTTGTTTGACTCCAATGTTCATAACTTATTCTTATATATGACATGTATGGTTCCGTTTTAATAATAATAAGGTATTTTGTGATAAATCTTTACATTAATTTTTTGAACTCTACATGTGGTAGTTTGAAAAGTTCAGGAATTATCGGTGTCGGAAGAAATGAACAGTAATCTGGCAAGGTTTATTAATAACACAAGACAACGATGTACCTGAAACAATGTTCTAAAAGTCCCCGTCTTTGGCCTCCTAGGTTCCATCTAGGTGCTAGGCTCCCCTTTGCCTCTCGATTTTGGAAAATCCGCTTAAGTGTCTCAGTCACCACCTAAGCGGCCGACTATAGGTTAGGAAGGGTGGACGATTAGGCGGAAATATTTTATTTTATTAATATTTTCTATTTCTATTTTGAGCAAAATTATAATTTTTAGGTTTAGATTAAACTTCACTCAAAATTTCGGCATCTTCATCTCATTTTTTCCATTTTGTATGTTTATGATTCTAGAACTTTCATTTTGCATATTTATGTTTCCTAATACAATTATTTTGATTTTAGATGAAATGCTAATTTTTCTAGAATTATTTGGAAGTATTCATTATAATATTAACTTTTTAATATTTTTAAGTTAAAAACAAACACATGCATATAGACCTCGATCTAGGGGCTAGGCCCCATCATGCCGCCCGATTACCGTTTAGCGAGTTTTAAAACATCCCAAAGTTTATTAATAACTCAAGACAACGATGCACCTTAAATCTACACTCAGTGTTGAAATGAGAGATTTATTAATAACTTAACACGACAATATACTTGAATTTTACACTCACAAATTTCTCGAGATTAATAACTCAACACAACAATTTACCGATCAATAATTCAACACAACAATTTCTCGAGACTAAGATGATTTTAGGAGGCTTTTTTTTTTTTTTTTTTGTTTGCTTAGTAACTTGGCATATGCAAGTGGCCCATGCAAATGAAGCAGCTTAAATAACACGTCCAATAAAAGTCAGAGTTTCCCCACATGAGTGGTGTCGAAGTTACTTCCGATCTAATTAAGAAGCTGCAACTTGATATTAATTAGCTTAATCACATTTCCATCCACATTAATTAACTCATTCTTCCTAATTAATTTGTTTACCGTTTACGTGAGTGCATGGTTTTTTACAGTGGCAATAAAAAAAGCAACCACCGTACGATCGAAAAGTCTACGACACCGCCAACACCGTCGATTAAAAAATAATAATCAAATTCAAAAAATTAAATATTTGTTTATAAAAGAAGACGAAATCCAAGGCCATGGGCACATGTTCTGAAGCTGGTGGTGGTCAGGTGCATTATTGTTTAACCTGCCCTCGCAAAATAAAACCTTAGCTAGCTAGCTAGCAAGCCTTCTGAGGAAAAAGTAGCCGTTCATGTTAATAATAATTTAGTATTTAGTATAATTTAAAATTGTTTTCTTGTTGCCTTGGGGAAAAATTAAAAATATCTGTGTTTCCATCTTTTCTTTTTTTTGGATAAAATCTGTGTTTCCATCACGTGCGCTCGATCAACTTGAGAAAGTAGCCGTTCATATTAGTAAACTCATGGATAAAAATATTCATAATATCTGTTGAATTTTTATCGAAATATTTGTATTTTGGAGTCTCGATATTAAAATAGATGAAGAAATATTCGGATATTTTTGTGAATATATCCGTATTTAATGATCTTGGTATAAAAATAGGAGGAAGAAAAATCTCTCCTTAATTTTCATGATATAAGTATTAATCTTATATAAATATTATTGGATGCTTAAGTTTTTCCCAAAATTTCATTCAAAATTTTTAAATTTTTGACTAAATTTTCAACATTTTTTTGTTAAACGTAAATGATATCGAAATATCCGTCAATATTTTCATAAATTAATCTGTTGATATTTCCGTAACAAACGATATTTTTATCATTGAGTATACTAATTCACACCGTATGATATCCATGTTCTCCTTGCATTAAGGTTAAGGTTTTTCTCTTCTTTTGTGTAAAGTAAATTTCGATCACACGAATTAAGCTTATACGCAAATTAAAATTTTACAAAATTAAATAGAATTCGATTAGTTGATATATGAATCTTTTATAGTCGTTTTGGTCAACTAAATTCTGGTTAATTCTAGTGTTGGAATTGGGTCGGGTTCCGATCCGATCAGATCCTGCCATCCCGAACTTGACGGACCTTCAGTCGGCAAGCCACCTCCCATCTCGATTCCGTTCAGACCATGGTCGGGATCTCGGTCTTTAGATCGAGATCATGTTTGTCGAAATTAGGGACTTTACTTAATTACCAGAGCGACTAAGATGGCGGTGATTTGAGTTGAGAAAAAGGAGATGTTGCAACAGTTCAGAAAACATCAATCGAGTGCATAGAACAACGGTCGAGATAGAGAACATCGATCCGAGGCAAAGACTTCGATCGATCTTGAGCAGAAACTTCGATCGATCATGGGCAGAGGCTTCGAAGGAAAAGAAGACGATTGATCGAAGTTTAGATTGAGGGCAGAGAAGATGGAGTGAATGACTAATGTGAAAGAGAAACAATGTAAGATTTAAACTTTGCTATTAACGTGAGAGCAAAATGCTTTAGTATATTAGAGCTAAAGCCGACAGCTAAGTATAATTAACATGCGACATAGTATGGTCAAAGTAAATTAACAATGTTTATATTTTGGTTTATTAAAAATAAGATGGCAACGTACACATGAATTCATCCCAATATCTGTCTTCTCCCTATGATTTCTTGAAAAAGTGTACAAAATTAATTTCTTAATTAAACATGATTTACATATGCATTTAGGAAAAAACCAGAAGGTAAATCCTAAGTTAGAAAAAAAACCAGGATAATCCGATTTTGAAATGGCCGGCCATAGCCTGCTCGATCGGGTCGACAGGAAGCACAGCAGCAGCTCTTGTTTCTGACTTTCACAATTTAGGTTGACTTTCTCAATCTAAATCCTTGTGAGGTAGGTAATGCATTTTGATTCTGCATTTTCATTTGCATTCTCACTCGGCTCCTTATTCTCACTCGGCTCCTTATGTGTGACGAATTTTTAAGTCTAACACGTGGACATGCAATACATATTGGGTGCACGTGAAGCACGTGTGGCCGTTTAGCCTCACACGTAGGATACATTGCTCGGATACCATGTTAGATTAATCAATGATCCATGAGGCAGAAGAAGAAGAATATAGATGATGGAAGAAAGAACGAACAAAGAGGGATAGAAGAGAGAGGTTTTGTATTATTCTCGTATGAATGAATACAATAGTATCCTAATTTGGTGATAATAATCTATATCTCATACAACCAACTCATACACTGTGATTATGACACTTGTTTCAACTCATAATCGTAGTGTATGAGTTGGTTGTATAAGATATAGGCGATTAGCTAATTATCATCCTGATGATATATAAGTTTAAGATACTATTGTATTCTCCTTCAATCCTCTATGTTCTTCTCCTTCTTCCTCATTTATCTTCTTCTTCTTCTTCGATATATTTTTATCGACAAATAAAAATGACTTGTGAATATATAGAACTCCGAAAGGAAACTATTATAGCACGTTTACATAATAGGAATGTCTATGAGAGAATAAATCCGAATTATTTCTTCCATATGCTCGCTATAATAAAGGAATGTAAAAAAAATAGGTGGATCACACCTTAAATTCAATAATCAACTCCGAAAGGAAACTATTATAGCACGTTTACATAATATGAATGTTTATGAGAGAAGAAATCCGAATTATTTTCGTCCATATGCTCGCTATAATAAAGGAATGTAAAAAAATAGGTGGATCACACCTTAAATTCAATAATCAAACTAGAAATTAATATTTATTTTTTTAATTTTGAAATCATTCCAAATAAGTGAATATGCCATAAAATGTGTGAATATGAACAAATATGTCATTAATATTAAATTGTCCGAATTTCAAAATTTCAAAATTCTCTCATTTCAGATAAGTAAGAATACCATTAACCAGAGTAACGACGAATAAAGATAATAACCTTAATTTGTTATAATCCTTTATGGGAAAGTGATATGATATGATTTGTTATGTTACCAAAAATGGTAGGAAGGCCGGTGAGAAATTGATTAGGAGGGGACTCGGGAAAATTAGCAATGAATGAGGAGATTAACCATGGCCTCACCCTGAGGAACATTATCTATTTACCATCTCCTTGTTGGTCTTATTATTCTAATGACCAAATGATTAGCTGATTAACATTTTCAAGTAAAAATTTGCTTTGTTTTCCCAAAAAACTATAAAATAAAAAATAAAAAATAAAAAATAAAACATAAAAAACAATATAACGTCTAGTGTACAGCAATGTGAGATAGTATGATGATGACTTGGTTTGCTTCCCTTTATCTCTTCTGTCAAACCAATTTTGAATCATTATTTTTTGTTATTTATGAAAACTCATTCAAAGTACGGTCGCATTGGAATATGACGTTATAAATCCTATATTGAACTTAAGGGAAAATGATTGTCAATGTCCTTGAATGTTACATTAATTTTAGTTATCGTTTTTGAATTTTATTATTAGTAATAGACGTCCATGAATTATGTCTAAACGTGTTAGGACGCTGAAAACAGTTTTCCCTTAAACTTAATTTAGTTTGTTAAAACGTCGTCATACAGTTTTGATCTTATAGTGATATAGTGATAAATCAGGAAGTTACTGAGAAGCGGAAACATCAAGCTGTTTAACTCGGATTTTACAACGGACTCCAATTCTATCCTCCAATCAACCTGGGGCAAATCATTATTCTTTATGGGCCACATTTTATCATTTTTTTCATACCAAAACAAAGAAAGCATCAATTCAAAGTCTTATTGTTTTTGTTTTAATGTTAAAACAGCAATTAGCACAAAAAAGCTTGGATTAATAATTTGGTCAAGCACTTTGTTGGCATCAAAATCCCGTTACAAAAAAAAGTGACAGCCTCCTCGCACACCACAATCACATCAAACCCAACCCCCAATTAGCTTTTTACCGTTGCTAAATTAGATGGTCAAAATATATTTTTTTATTACACAATTTGACGATTAGAAAATCATATATTCGACAAGAATTTATCTAAAACAGTTACATACGATTTTGTGTTTGAGAAGATACTTTTAATTATGATCAGTTATATATTATTATGTGTTTCATCCGGTAATTGTTTCACATTAATGAATTTTATGACTCTGTTTGGTGAATGTTATATCTATAGCTTATATTACTATTGTCAACTGAAAAAATAACCTCAAACAGATCATTAATTGCTTTCACCTTCTAATTTAACATATACTATGTAAAAAGAGAAGTGATTTAACGCTTAATTTTCCCCTTTTGCACTCCTCCATTTGTTATCGTCGATTGATTTTATATGAATTTACTCATATTGACAGTCAAAAAAAGTAAAGAAATGCAAGAAATGCAAGAAACAATCTCTCTTTAGAAAAACTTTAATCGATTTCTCACTAATATTATAAAAATGATTATATTTACAAATACAACCATACACAAAAATAAATTGGAGATTTTAGTGTTTTTTTTAGTGTTAGTCATTATCAGAAAATCCAAGAGAAATTAACTAATAAATTTAGTAACCACTAGGCTAGCCGATTATTTAAATATAAAATATACAAAATCTGAGTGGGGTCCAATCAAGAGCGGCTATAAGTACCAAAAGCTTTCTTCGTTTATCTCAACGAAGTCCTTCTTCCTACTTCTTCTCTTCTCTGAGTTTCCCTCCCACACCAGCAAGCAACCACCAACTCCGCCGCACTTTTCCCATTTTCACTTCACTCACAAAGTACAATTCACAAAAATCGAACCAAAATCGATTTGATTGATTTCAACCCATTTACAATCAACCCACAATGGTCGACGTCGACCGGAGAATGACCGGTCTGAACCCGGCTCACGTAGCCGGCCTTCGCCGCCTCTCCGCCCGAGCCGCCGCTGGCCCACAAACCCCCTCCTCAACCGCCACAAAAACCTCCCTTCCCGTACGAAACGGCCTTCTCTCGTTCTCTTCTTTAGCCGAGAACGTCATATTCCACCTGAAAAGCTCCGGTATCCAAGTCCAGCCGGGTCTTTCCGAATCCGAGTTTGCTCGAGCGGAAGCTGAGTTCGGGTTCGCATTTCCACCGGACCTCAAAGCCATTCTCTCAGCCGGGTTGCCTGTGGGCGCGGGTTTCCCAGATTGGCGCGCCGCCGGTGCTCGCCTCCATCTCAGGGCTTCGCTTGACCTCCCGATCGCTGCGATTTCGTTCCAAATTGCGCGAAACACTCTCTGGTCCAAGTCGTGGGGGCAGAGGCCGTCTGACCCGGAAAAGGCTTTGCGGGTCGCGAGAACCGCTTTGAAGAGAGCCCCGCTTCTGATACCGATATTCAACCATTGCTACATTCCTTGCAATCCATGTTTGGCTGGGAACCCAATATTCTTCGTCGACGAGAATCGGATCTTCTGCTGCGGGTTGGATCTATCCGATTTCTTCGAGCGCGAGTCCTTGTTTCGGAAATCCGACTCCGACCCGTACATCCTCAAGAAGCAAAGATCAGTGAGCGAGAAATCAGCCGGCGTGTCTTCGAATTTCTCGCGGCGGAGCCTTGACACGGGTTTCGGGTCCGGAACAAGAACGCCGAGATGGGTCGAGTTCTGGAGCGACGCCGCCGTTGATCGTCGCCGGAGGAACTCAAACTCTTCCTCATCGTCGTCATCATCACCCGAAAGATTCTTCGATATGCCGTCTAGGTCCGAAATCCCGAAATGGGTCGACGAGTACATTGATCAAATCGGCTCAGCTCTGAGACTCGGCGGGTGGTCCGATACGGACATATCGGACATCGTTTCGGTTTCGGCGTCCGGGTTCTTCGAAGGCGAGATGGTTATGCTAGACAACCAAGCGGTGCTCGACGCCCTGTTACTCAAAGCGGATCGGTTCTCGGACTCGCTCCGGAAAGCGGGTTGGAGCTCCGAGGAAGTGTCGGACGCTTTGGGTTTCAATTTTCGACCCGAGAAGGAGAAGAAACCGGCTAAGAAGCTGTCTCCGGAGCTCGTGGAAAAAATCGGGAAACTAGCTGAATCGGTTTCCCGGTAATTTTTCTTTCTTTTCGATTTTTTTGGGAAACTTGAAAGCTTCTGGACCTGGGTTTCGGGTTTCGGGTTTCGGGTTTCGGGTTTACCCCCCATCGGGTTAAAAGAAATCGAATACATAGGGGGACGCAATCGCAATGTACCATGAAACAAAGCGTACAAGTAAAAACAAGATTGAAAGAGTTCTCAAATTACAAGGAAATAATAATATATAAAATATAAATAATTTGATTCATTTTTTTAAAGACAATATTATGGTTTCTGTAATTATGTTGTTGGCTTAATTATGTGGTTACAGCTCATATTGGTGTTCTTAATTAGTTGTACATAAACTAAACACTATTATCATTGTTCTTATATTTCACCAATCTTTACCTTTCAATTTCTTTTCTTTTTTTCATTTTTAGGTCATTTTTCTTGGTTTATTAAATTAAATTTTCTCCATGCAAGACATTTTATTTTTAATAAAAATATAACGCTCAGCTGAAAATTTCCGTTATACGCTGTTTTCTTCAATATTCACATTTATTGTTGACAGGGTTGATTAGTCAGGGTATACAACGGTTCCCCTAAAATCAGACAGGTTGATTAGTGAAGCGGATAGAATGGTGCTTAAAAATTTTGATATTTAAAACCTAAAATTGAAGCGCTTAAGCAATCTGACACTTTAAATTTAAAGTCTTAAAAAAATGAGCTAATTTTCACTCCATTTTTTTACATTCTGCACTTCATTTCTAGTTCTAACTTTTTATTATTTTAAAAAAGAAACTTTGTGGCTAGGGATAAGTCACCCCTGAACGAGGATGATGGCCACCCTTCGAGTATGGGTATATTTCGTGATACTTACCCAAAAAAATTGAGCAAAAATCAGATTTTTTAAACGTATAAATATAATATCCGAGATATGAGTAATTAGAGTAAAATTAGAGACCTCCTTTATAAATTATATAAAAATACTATTAGATCATAATAATAATGGAGTGACGTTCGAAAGAATTAGACGAGTTTAATCGGTAAGTAAATTTAAAAAAGATAATAGTAATTTGGGAGAAATTGGCTCTGGTTTCAAAATGGAATTGCACGTGTGGCAACCTTTTGATTTTGGGAAGTTGGGCTTTTTTTCTGAGGTCTCCAATGAAAGGCGCGGCCAAGGCGATGGGTGCGATGCGCTGTGCTGCAACCGTGTGGGACAGCATTCGTATATATTCCAGGCGGCAGCGAACAGTGGCTAAACGACACCGTATTATGGGCTGAACAGGAGCTGATCTGATGACCGTCTTTTTCCTGGAAAAGGAATGATTTTCCGGGAAAATTTATGGTGGAAGAGTAGTTTGATTGATTGTGATAACACTGGAGAGTGTGAGAGTGTGTGGGAATGGCAGATTGGCAGGTGTGAAAGTGAAAGGAAATGCCTTGGAAATTTACTGCTTTTGAGAAACACTGGATTTAGGGTAGAGAGATAGGGATGGGATATTTTGGGATATTAATATTATTATTAAATTAATGCTTGTTTTTCTTGAAATTTGGGAAATATTTTTGGAAAATATAAAATAGAAGAAAATAAAAAAGAAAAAAATAAGAGTGAATGAAAGCTGACACGAAACCTTCTTCAGTGTTGAGCTTTTAAGAGACACAACTACGAGGAGTGTGAGCTTTATAGGTCGGAAAAACAAAACTAATTTTTGGATTTGTATTTCACATATAATTGGATTGGCCCATATTAAAGTCGAATCATGGTTGGATTTTGGCATTATTGATATATTTTTTGTGTGAATATAAATACTAGTATTGCGAATTTGTCGATATTTCAAATTCAGAATCGAAGCTGACCAAATAAGTCTCTGTTAATTGATAACTGGTTAATTATGTGTAACAATTTGATTTCGATCGCGTTCAATTTACAATCGATCCAACATTTCCATGAAAAAGTCATGAAACTACCCAATATCTCATCGACACACACATTAAATGATTAAGTTAAACAATGTGTATTTTGACAAAAAAAAAAAGTTAAATAATATGTATACAATACAATTAGTTTTTCAATTAACCAATCATTTATTAAAGTTGGACTCGAAAATCAGATCGACATTTACAGTTTAATGCGTTTTGTGTGATGAGGGTGATGATGCCATCTTTTTAAACTGATTCACACCAAATTGATGCGCCAATTTCAATATATTTCTTGGTTTTCGATCAATTTTTCTCTTATCTCTTAATGAGTATATGAATATGATATAATCATATTATGTATCGATATCGTATTCAAACATAATATTACCCATTATAAAATGATCGAAAATACTATTAATTCGTAATACTGATAGCCACTACTTTTCGACCTTCAATCAGTAGATTTGTAGGTGGAGGGGTTTGGGTTGGAATATGGGTTTGAATTTTGGTTTGTTTTTATTTTGTTGGCCTTAATAATAATTGTATAGTTTTGTCAACATGTTGACATTTTACACATTTGGGGAACATCTAATTTGTGATGCATGTGGTGGAGCGTCGATTGTGATGGTACGGATAAAGTACTATAATTCCATTCGAAGATTTCAAATTAGTGTTTGGACATTTGCAATTAGTGTTTGGCAAACATCCAATAATTTGAATTATTCATAAACTTATATATGCCTTTTTGGCTTTTCTCTCCCCATTAATACTAACAAGCAAGGGTACAATTTTGGGTTGGACCAACTCGAATTATTCATGTAATTTGACTTGTAGTTTGATTGGATTGGCTTAATTAGGGGTAAACTCACTTAAATCCAATTCGATTTCAATCCGAGTATTTTTCGAGTTAGACAAGAGATGAAGTCTTAACCCATCCAACTCGTTTCTCCGTAATTTGAATTCTAACTAACCAATCCGATCCGATTTTAAACTCATTTAAACACACATGTACTTCTCATGTTGTTGTCTCTACGTATGTAATTCTAAGGCTCTTTAAACCTATGTTGATTGACCTAACCAATTTTTAATTTTTTTTTTGTATAACAATAATTATGATAACCTTGAAAAATTGGATAAAATGTAATATTTGAGCTTCAAATCATTAAGTAATATTGAAATGCTTAATTTAATGATATATTATTTTTGTCACTTAGTGCTATGAACTAGTGATATTCTTCTTCACTTGTTATATAGGAGGTCTAGGGTTCGACTCTCGTCAGGTGAGGTCGATACCCAATGTTTATATAATGTAATCCTCCGCACTCAATGTTTATATAATGTAATCCTCCTCACCCAATGTTTATATATTATTTTTTTGGTAAATAACACGAGGTTTACCCTCACCAGAAGGATGGGCTTAATCCATGCTCAGAATGCGGCTTGCTCCTAGCCACGAAATGCTCACAACGAGTTTCAAACTCCTACCAGTTAATTTAATGATATATTTATAATCTTCGGGTTTCAACCTGCAAGCTCAACCTAATGGATTAATAATAAGTAAACCTGAATTTAGCCCAAAATTGGTAGAAATCTGATTTAACCCAAACCTACATAAACCCGAATAAATCCGAACTCAATTTGATATTTGAACTTGAATTAGATTAAGGAGACAATTCCGATGTAAAATCATCATCTTATTAAAGAATCCATTAACATTTCTAATAGTGCGCGCTTTCGCATTAAGTTGGCAAGAAGTCTTCATCCAAGGCATAAGAGATAAGAACTTGGTACCAAAAGCACTTAAATGCCCTGCAGAAATGAACCCCTCCAATACAGTTGCATTATTGACTGACCAAAAATCAAATGAAAAAGCCTTTGCTTTTAGTCCAAGTACTAATGAAGCTTCAGATTTGTAGTCCTCTCAATCTTCTTGTTGCATGTCAGACAATATGCACTTGGAAAAAATGATAGAAATTCTTCACAAACTTGACCCACCACATCTTATCATACAAAATGGTAGCTTTTTTTTTTTCATGATATCTTTCAGTTGATGAAATGGATGGCATTTTTTTTTTCTAAATCATTAAGCTGTCCTTTGAATGATCAAATCATGTGTTTTGCAATTAATAAAAAGATTATAAACACATTTTGTTAACAAAAAAGCATGCAGAATGGGGTCCTTTGCATCAAATCATGTATTTTGCCGGTGGTTGCTAAGGCTTTTGTTGGTTGGTTTCCTTAACTTCAGATCGCAGCTTCTGTGGAGCATGCTAGTCACTGGAGTCTCTGGCAGCTGCTCCTATCTTAGTGTTTCTGGTTGTATTTACTCTCAGGTGTTTGTGTTTAGCTCCCGGGTTGTACTATTGGTACGTGGTACTCTTTTTTCTTAGCTGAGTTGAAATACCCGACAAGGTTTTATTGAGGTCACATTTAAGCATCCAAACTTTGTACAAACTCATTACCAATATATTTCGTACCTTCTCAAAAATCATGTATTTTGCCAAATTGTAGTTGCAAAGGCATTACAAAATCAACATGCATTTGATGGAATAACGGATGTTATATGCATGGATCCTTGCCTCACGGTTGTTTATTTTGTGTGGAACAATGGATGGTACAAATCACAAAAGTGATCTTATTACGTTCATACAAGGAATCATTCATAGTTGTCGAGGCATATGAGCTACTTCAATTATATTATCATCGATTTGCCTAATTTTGACATGTGCTCGTTTTTCGATTCAATTCAATTGTGATCATCATTTGCCTAATTTTGACATGCACTCGTCGCATAAGAAAGTACTAATAGTAGGATATGTAACGTGAAGAAAACAAAACAAAAACTCGTCTTAAAAGAATCCTAACTGCATTTTTTAGATCTCTTTTTCAACTGTTCTTTTTCGGGATCAGAGGGCTTCCCAAGGTACCTATTGCTTTCTTATGAATAATACCGAATACCCTAGGCAACCGTGGTGCGAGTTCGTCGTTGATTTTCGTTATCTCCGGTTTTTTTTTTCGTCATTCCCTGTCTTGGATGATCTGATGGTAGTACATATTTAGGGGTGATATTAGTTTGGACATGGGTTTTCATTTCCTTGAGGCAATGTCAATCATATATGTTCGTGGGATCCGGTCACATCGGTCTCTGCTAGATTGTTTGAATTTTGTTTGTTTAGTTTCAATCATCGGTATGACTTGTCCAAATAAGTTCAACGACTCTTTATTTAGATTGGTTGTGTTAGATCTTTCCTTTTGTGGGATTATTGTCAGGTCTGGTAGCTCTTTATTTTATCTGACTTCGCTGGGTGATTGGAGCTTGTAATGATTGGTTGTTGGTTAGTTTGATTCCCTTCATCTCGATTTTGAGATCGTCAAACCTCATCACAATAGATATTTTACTCATATCCGTCGTCCAACTTAGCATTTCTTTGCTCTTGTCAATGAATTTTCTTCCATTCTGAAAACAAAAGGTACTAATTAGTTGGACAGGTGACAAAAAAAGAATCAAAACAGAAGAGCATATAAAAGAAGTGTGGATCCGAAATCCACCACGTAGGGAAAGGCATGTTGATGAAGAAATATAGGGAAGTATATGTACATGTGTCCACTCAATAAATGTTCCAACGGTCACTGCCACCACCACCTGAACCGACCGTTGCTCCATCACGTGCGCCTCCCACCACCTCATTGACCCTCCTCACATGCCACTCTCTGCTCTCTCTCTCTCTCTCTCTCACGTGTAAAAGAACCCTCCTTCCCCTCACCATGATGAATGAATCTACTATCAAATATATAATAACTTAACCAGGAATCCCTGAATACTGTTGATTTAGTAGAATATTTACGATCTTGAGTTCGATACTCGTAAAAACAATAACATCAATACTTAATGTATATATCCTGTCTCGAATCATAGTGTCATTGAAAACTATTCGTATATTCATTGAAAACTATTCTTATATTAATAGCCCGATATTATAGTTTTATTGAAAACTATTAGTACAATAACATATGGATTACATTACTATTCATTTGATATCTCCCATGTCGATATTCAAGTGATATCTCCCATTTCTGAATTGATATGATACTTATCGATTTATAAATCCATTGATTTTTTAAACGTGTTTATAATATCGGTAAATACGATTTCAGAGAGACAATTTCAATGGTTTAACACCGATAATGTCCATAACTTAATTAGTACATAGAAGATGTAAGTTTACCTAAAGCCTCGGTTTTATTATGAATGGATGAAATGGGGGTCTTTCCTTCGCTTACTGCCATAAGTTATAGCGCAAATTATACTTTAGTACCTTGTATATTGCATTTTAGTACTTTAAACTCATTAAAACGTTTCATCCAGGCTCATTCGATACATTCTTCGTCTTCATTTCCGTTAATTGATGACGTGTCTCATGCAGGACCCACTAAAAAATGAGTCTAAAGTTGATTTTAGGGGCCATTTTACATCCCTTTAGGGACAAAGTATATCCATTTTGCATCAGTTTAGCGGTAAAATAGTCATTTTGCATCATTTTATTTGGGCAGAAACGCGATGTAAGAAGGGCTTCTTTGCCCCTAAACTCAGATTCATAGTCGTTTTTGGATGGGTCTGCATGAAACACGTCATCAATTAACGAGATTTATTATGGTAAATTGTAATTGATGTATATGAGTGAAACGTTTTAATGAGTTTAGAGTACTTAAATGCAAATTTAAAAGTCCATAATTCTAGAATTTAATTGTAAAATAATCTGATGTAAGATGGTTAGAGATGAACCAAGACGAATCCCAATAAGATGTATGGGTTACATGCATGTCTGGTTGAGGAGGGGCTGGTGTGGTGGTGGCCAAAGTGTATTGAGTTTTTTTGTGCATGAAAATGGAGACAACACCACTTGGTATTGGCATTCAATGGGATCTAATGATCTTCATATTGAAAGGCTGATCAAGACATTGCATGGAGGAAGAGAGGGATGTCTTGGCTTCTTGTGCCATATTTGCTCCCGCCATGCATAAACGACGTCGTGTCGTGTGGTCTGTGTTTGGTGCATTGCATTATTATTGTTGTTTGTGGGGGTCGCATACAAAACTCATTGAAGGCACGTTTTGAATGTCTAGCTAGCTCTTCCATTTCCATGTGTGCATGTCAATTGCAATCTTCAACGTAAACTGTCGATATCTAGGGCAGTAAATTCGCTCGGGTTTAGTTAATCTAAATTCGGTTTGTAGATCAAGTCACATCTAAGCTCAGTTCGTAAAGAAACAAGTTACGGTAGAATCCTCGTAAGGTACTTGTACTTTATTATGAAACAGATTGTGTATGATATACTTGGGTTCGATTAGCTCGTTTTTTGAGCTCGGCTAGCTCATTAACATTTCTTTATTTGATTTTTTTTTTGACATTGCACGAATTGTCTCTACATATCTTGGTATAAGACTGATCTCCGCCTACATGGAGCAACGACTCCCATTTCAATATTATACAAGGCACTTGCTATGCCCTCAGGTAGCCACAAGAGACAGCTATTGGGATTCCAACAGCAGGAAACATACCGTTTCTTTATTTGTTTTTTGTATTTTGACATAATGATATTATGAAATGTGATTATATCATACACATGGGGTAAAGTACTCACCCATTACTAACACGAGATCTCCAATAATAGATCGAATGAAGAGGACTACCATTAGACATGAATAGTAATCGACCATTTTGTTTCTAGTTTGATATAGAAAAAGTTGGAACTTGGGTTGGGAATAGGTAAATTTGGACTTGGGTTGGGAATAGGTAAAGTTGTGGCCTTGTGGGCTACGACAACATTGGAAAGAAAATTGGAGAGAAAACAAAAGATTGGGCCAGGCTTCATAAGGCATGTGGCATACAGCTATATCATTGAAAGATAATCCTAATAGACGCTTAGAATGCTATATCCACAGCTTCAGTAGCTTTGATCTAAAAGCTCCTAAAGATGAGACCAACATGAAGAAGACCATCCATGATTTCATTGTTTAGGAGCTCCTAAAGATCAACCAAATAGTTTCCACTTTCCAAGCTCCTAAAGATGGAGATTACAACGATAAATTTCATGTCACCAACATATTGATGTATACAAAGTTGATGATGCTAGCCAAAATTGATATTCACATTGATGTATAGAAAGTCGTCCATTTGGTACAATTTTTGTTTTTGTTTCTAGTGGGTAAAGACTAGAGTCTGATATGTTTGGTGTAATGATTGCTATCTACTCTGCTAAATGCAGCATATTCACTGCTCTGAATAATGCTGTACAATTTCATTCAATGAAGTTACCGACTTAGAGCGAATCGTCAGGCTGCCTGAAGAATACCTTCCTTCTCAAAACTCCGAGGAGAAGACTTCATAACTTTAACCCTGAATGCTACCTGCATAGTTTTACTTGAATGCTAAGAATCTATTTCATCAACCCAGAATTTGTTATCACTTATGATTATGTTAGCTAGTAACTGTTGGTCAAAGTCACACTGTAAACACAAACTTAACGAAAATATCACATATATTCGGTACGAGTTACGCATCAAATTCAACTGTAAGGATTTTCGACTACCTTCTGAGAACCAATCTCAATAGCATCTGATGGATGGAAACGAGCTGGAGAATTTGGAGGTACACGGTATCTCCTCCCCTCAATACTGCACATTTAGAAAGGAAATTTATGAGGGAAAAAAGGGGGTTAAGTGTTCAATAATTTTAGGCAAAAGAAAAAACCCTACTTACTCGGCTATCCAGGTACCATATTCGCTTCGCAAATCAGTCACATAGAAAGCACCGTCCTTGTAGCTGATACGAGCATGCGTCTGTGAGACCTGAGATAAGAAAGAGAAACACCTCAGTACACAAATTAGAATACCATGATGAAGTAGGTTTGCTTCTGGAGGTGAATGTGAAGTGAAATAAACCGGACAAATCACCTGGGGGGAAGTTATTACTATTGATGTTCCTGAATCATCCCCATATGGTACGTTCCTACAACAGGAATAAAACATCAAGGTTTTCCCAAACATCTTATTGCAAACACTTGTGCATTCCAAAATTTAAGGTTTTTATGGTTTTGGTTTCATATTTTGCTGTCATATTTGTTATCTTTTTTTAGGACACTTCTGCACTAGAGCAACTATATAGTACATGGGACATAGGGAGGAGGGGAATGATGGATATATAGGCATACCCAATTGTGCACGAGGTATTCGCATCTCTGTTTAAATGCATAGGTGGTGAAGTACCATTGTCTTGTCCGCATGGTATAAGAAACCACCTATAAGAACAAAATAAATGTGAGCATTCGAAATCGACAAAAAATATCAGGGGATGATAATCATAGATTACTAGGATCAATGACTTACTCTCCATCAATAGCACGCTCCAGAGCATCATCATCCTCAAACCATGTTCGTAGCTGGTCACTTGCCTTCACATAAATTGTCCCGCATTAGCAGCGAAATCACAATCAAATCCAATTAGTCAGACCTAAAACTAGGGAAATGTAAAACAATTTCTATATGTAGCAGCAAACACATTGCTGAATGATGATGCTTTGAACAACATACTTTATCTGAAAGCCTGCAACTGGGTGACCTTCCTTCAAGTTTTGAGCTGCAAAGAAATTCCAATATTTCATTTTTCATAAGAAACTGAAAAGAACATGGGTTTCCATATTTCACTTGTCGTTATTTCCCGTTCAATTGAAATTTACCTGTTACCACCTAAGACCCAACTAAGCATCAGGGGCATTGCCTTATCAATAAAAACTCTCCCACCAACTCTTCCAGGATGTGGTATCCGAAACTTGGTCAAAAACTACACGGGTTTTAAGCCAACATGAGTTTGCATCCAATAGATCATCCATTCAGTTCATTTCTTTCAGTATGTACTTGACTCAACAAAAAAGTCTTACCGACAAGGGACCAAGTCCAACACCCAGATAAGCCTTGTAAGTTGAAGCCATTAGTGCAGCCATTCTGGCCATTCCATGGATAATGGCAACCCGCAGTCTTCTAGAATTCTCATAGCTGAAGAACACAGAAAAAATTAATCAGTGCTTCTTCAACTCACCTAAGTCTCACTACTACTATCGTTCCATCCATGTATATTATGCATAAAGGAATGCAATAGGAATTGCATGGGGTTACCTTCTCAAAGAAGAAGAAATGTCGATAGGAACTCCTGATTCACGACTTTTGTTCCACGCTTTATCGAGCACCGATGCAAGTTGATAACCATCCTGCCATAACCGAGTCAAAGAAAACTTAACTCTAGAAGTAACAAATTTATCATAACACCAACATAGAGATGTTCAAATGACATATGATAGACTAAATTTCCCTGGAAAAGAAAAGATTAACAACAAATATTCTGGAACAAAAACGATCAAAAAGATAAAAGAAACAGAAAAAAATACAATAAGCATGCTACATGCATGATCTGGGTGATGAATAATGTATGGTGTTAAACGAAATACAATGCAATGCATACCTCAATGGCCATACATCCCCCTTGACCCATATTTGGCTGCATAGCATGAACAGAATCCCCAAGTAAGGTCACATGACCTTTTCCCCATGTTAAAATGGGTGTCCTATCATATATATCACGTCGTAGAATTGCCTCTTCCTCGGTGGCAAGTAACAAATCTATCACATTATCACACCAGCCCTCAAATATTTTAAGCAGCCTTTCTTTTTTACCTGCCAAACAAAGGACAAGAACAAATGAATTGTATATTTCTACTTTCTATTGTCATAAACATAATGAGAAATTCTTAGAATGAACCATTTTTAAAAGAAAACACTGCATAACTTTTGCTTCAGGTAGTTTATTATAACGATTTAGAAGTTTCTAGGTTGATTTGTTTGTCTTAATGAGACTATGAGAGTGTGTGTGAACAAGCACGGTGTGCATGTATCAAGCAGAAAAGGATGAGCATGTAATGTATACCATTGGGGTTATCAACACCACCAGGTGCTTCCTCGTGAAATGCATACCACTGCATCTTCCCTGCACCCACATCGGAAGAAACGAAATATTGTTTGTGCCCCAAAAAAACTCGGTACCTTCACAAGATAAGTTTAAGTTTAAGTCTTCACGCATGGTACAGCCTGACATAAAAGAAGAAAATGAAACCGTACAAATTCCAGAAAAATACCGATATTTGAATAACAAAGGATAAAACATACCCTACAGAATTAATGTCAGCCGGCACAAAATCTGCAATTCCAGTATAACAAGTATAACCAGAGTAAACAGGATCCTTCAAACCAAACAAGTTCCTCCTCACCTACTCACAAGGAAAAATTTGAGTTCAGCTTGAGATGGTAAAGTAAATTCCGCAGAATTTAACCTCAAAGATGGTCTACCAGTAGAAAAAATTTCCTATAATAGTCTACGGTATTTTGACCGACAATATAGATAGCAGCACAAGGACTAGTCAATTGTACCTTTGACCATATACCGTCAGCTCCAACAAGAATATCGCCTTCATAACGCTGTCCATTCTCAAGTATCACATTAACCTGCGTATTAGACAGCCGCATAAGAATAAAATAACACATCTGATGACTCCACAGCAGCTGCTAAAAGACATCAAATCAGCGGTAAAGAAAGAAACTGCGTATCATATAAAGAAAAACAAAACAAGTTCTAACTTGTAATGTCCGTTTGCCATAGATTTTGCAGCACAATGACGAACAGTTAGTAACACATTATTACCTTGTCTCCAACATCCTCAAAATCAACAACATTACTGTCATTTATAATAATGTCCTCCCCAACAGCACCGGCAAGGATTTGTTGCAAGGTCATACGACTTATAACCCTTGTAACCGGAAGCCCTCGTTCCACTGCAGGAGTGAATGTGTCAAACTTGACATACCTGATAACCAACTAATCATCAATATATGCGAATGGCTGCATACAAATCATATCAAATTGTGTTGAAGTGAACAGTTTTTATTTAATGATAAATATGTAATAAAAACATTCAAACACTTTGATCCTGTCATTTTCATCTGTTATTTTCTTAATTTTACTAACTTACTGCAGCAGTAAAATTATGAGCTTGAATTGGTTTCTCACAGGCCTGACTAAACTGACTGATTTGTATTCAAAGTTCAGTACTTTCTCAATTAACATAACTTACAAAATACTTTGACCCAAACAAACTTGGAAAGACTGTAAATTTGGTCACTTAAAACACAGCTAAAAATAAACACCATATAAAGGTGCCGAAATTTGCTCTGCACCCCAATTCGAATCTCGTTTTTGTAGTTTAGATTAGATTAAAAGAAAACATAACTTAAATAATATAATAAAGTCCATGAAAGGTGAAAGTCCAGAGAAAATTACCAATTCCCAGAAATCCCATCAACAAGGCCATTGATTCGATCACCAGTAACACAACCAACCTTCATAACCTCCTCAGCAACATCCAAATCAATGGCTTCCAAAGCAGCCAATGCATTGCTCTGAATCTGAATTGGACCTCTATACTGCCCCTCCCCTCTCACAGCACTCAAATCCTTCTCAAACACCACCACATCAAACCCCTTCTTTTTTGCTGCCAAGGCAAAAACCAGCCCTCCAATTCCTCCCCCAGCAACCAGAACTCGAAGCTTCTTCTCCTCAGCCGGTGCGGGTGCACTGGGAGCCTCTGTGGGTGAGGCCAAAGTGGCTCTCACCCTCACCCCTGTCAAACACTTGGTGGGCACACTAGTTTTGCTGGTTCTGAAATTGTAATTGCAGTGAATACAAGGTGAGAATTCATTTGGGAAGTCTTTGTTGATGGGAATTGGGAAGTGGGTTCTTGAGATAAACGTTGCTGATGGGTTCAGTGAATTGTAAAACAGACTGGAAGCCATTGATGTGCTAGCTCTAGCTGAGAACCCAAAAACAAGAAAATGGAATAAAAATGAAAGCTTTGAGCTTTTTTCTTCTCAAGAAAGAGACAGGCTGAGTCTGAGGATTGAGGAAGAAGGAGGAGCGAGAATCACATATAGAAATAGAATGATTGGGAGCCACAACCTTGAAGGCTTGAAATTTGGACCAGACATGGGGATTTTCAAGGCATGTGGCGCACTCAATGTATGTGTGGCACTTTCCTTGCGACCCAACTCCATTTTCTCAAGAGGGAAAAAAAATATATCTGAGGCTGGTGGTGCTCCTCTGGGTGGTTAATAACTTACCATTTAAGATATCTTTGCCTTTCAATTTTCTTCCTCCTATATCCCTGACCTTTGTCCGGATTGGAAACTGAAACTTTCCGTTATAATTTTGTAATATAACTTTCTGAAATAGTTGGTTTTACCAAATATCGTTTTTTTTTTTTTTCCATAGTTGTATTGTTGGACGAAATTATAGGTAGAATAGTTGGAAATCGAAAACCTGAGTTTATCAACTCATAAAGAATGAGGTCAATAAGTAATGATTATATTTGGTGAGCATGATCTGATTTGATTGAATAACTATCTAAATTCAATGTATTTTGAATGTGAAAATGAATGCAGTTTCATCGCAAGAGAATAATATAGGATTTGATATGGAAGGAAAGTTACATTTTTTAATCCTAAAATTTTGAGGGGATTGGATATGATTTTCCCTTACAACTATATCCATTTTCATATTCAAAATACATTGAATTTGAAAAATTATCCAATTTAATTTAATATCGCTCACCAAACGAGCATATATATATATATATCACATTTCTCAATGTCGTTGTATCAAAAACTTTACTTTTATAAGTGAGCGATGTTATTTGAATCATCTTAATTGACCACACTTGATTTAGCATTCTATTTACTACAAAAAATAAATATAAGATAATTTAATTTATTGAAATAACATAATTCATTGATTGTCATATCATATTATTCAATTAATGTGATCAATTAAGATGACTCAAATATCATTTCTCTTTATAATTTCTCCAACTAAGGGTCTCTTAAGACGGTGTTTCATAATTTTTTTTTTCTAATTCACTGATACTAAAAATGAGATATATCTATTACGTATTGATTTTGTGATTTATAAATATCAAACAAGACTTGATACTTTTCGCTAGGTGTAAGTAAAAATATCTCTAAATTAACAAAATAAAATAAAAACTTAAAAGTGATTTTGAATGATTATAATGATGAACATTTTACTTTGCAAGACGATTTAGTAAGAGGTGGAAACCTAGAAAAAAAGAAGAAGAAGAAGGGGAGGCATGTCCATATGATGAAAATGAAGAAACAAAATCATAAGAAATATAAAATTCAGGTGGCGGTGTGGTCGCCAAAAGATTTAAGAACAAAAATATCTTAAGAGATATAGTAATTAATTAATATAATAGGGGCAGAGTAGGGACAACGGGTGTTGACCATACTTATGTTCTTTCCTATAATGATGTCTTACTCAAGCAAAGACTAAACCCTTAATTAGTGGAGGTAATTGTGGGGTCAAATTTGACTCGTAAATATAAAATGACTTTAACTCAGTTGGTTAATACCTTAATTTATAGACAAGTTATATTCGATATGTTATGATTTATTAACAGTATTGGCCTAAAGTTAGAATTTATTTATATTCGACACAGTATTTGCTATATGTTGAGATTTTAAATTTTGGTGAATACCACAAGGTGTCTCCATACGTGAAGAGTAGACCTAATTTCAGCTCGAAGTACGATATACCCCTAGTCATAAAATGCTTCTAACGAGTTTCGAATTCTAACCAATTAAACAGGCACTAAAAAATTAATATATATTTTCCTTCTCTAATATCGTTTTAATAGAAAATTTTGAATTTTAATTCTCTTTATAATCTGTCCAACTTACCGAAGGAGGAAAATAACACAAACTCAATCATAATTATGGTGATGTGAGTGATGGGAGAGACAATGTGGAGTGTTTTGTTTTGATTGGTCATTTCGTGTTGCTTTAACTTCCCCATTAAACGACATCGTCATTCGTTGTTGCTTGGGGGCCTACCATGATTAGATATGACTCATCTTAGGCGGTGGCAAAACACGTGGCATTTGGGAGGAGCCTCCCCCCACTGTTCCCCACAACTAGGTGGCAGGTGCTCATGTTAACACGTGTCTACCTCATTTCCACTTTCTTCCTAGGTTATTGATGGATGCCCCGCGTAACGCGTTGCACTATTGATGCAAATAATTATACCCGAAGAATGTTACGTCCTTGAATATTAATTTTTTTAAATTATACCCGAAGAATGTTACGTCCTTGAGTATTAATGTTACGTCCTTGAATATCATTAGTCGAAATCGTTCAATTTTTATATTAATTTTTAAAAATTATTTATACCAAAGTAAACAATTAAATTAGAAATTATTTAGTCATTATATGTATAAATTAAATGGACAGTTCACCATGAGGTTATTTATTATTTCCAATACCGTTTATTTTTCTGATGCATATGAAAGACTAAACAATCTCCATTATTGTTGCCAGTCAAGATTTGAATTATGCGTAGTCAGGATTAGAATTATGTGAGGGCCTTTCACAAAATACATAAAAGAAAAAAATTAAAATTTTGATGTAATTTAACTCATAATAGTATATCATTAGTCGAAATCATTCAATTTTTATATTATTTTTTAAGATCATTTATACAAAAGTAAACAATCAAATTAAAGATCATTTAGTCATTATATGTATAAATTAAATGGACGGTTCACCATGAAGTTATTTATTATTTCCAATACCGTTTATTTTTCTGATGCATATGAAAGACTAAACAACCTCCACTGTTGTTGCCAGTCAAGATTTGAATTATGCGTAGTCAGGATTAGAATTATGTGAGGGCCTTTCACAAAATACATAAAAGAAAAAAAATTAAAATTTTGATGTAATTTAACTCATAATAGTATTTGAATAATTTTTTTTTGGTTAAAGTGTTATTCAAATTGTTCAAATCAATATAATAATATAGAACTAAATAAAGATCTAAAAATTCATACCATATTTTTAATGATTCATTACATAAAAATATATTGCCAAATAAAAATCCAAATAGGGAATGTAATAAAAATAAGAAATTATAAACAAAGAGTTCAAATGTGCAATAATTAATTAATTGATCTATCTAATAAAAATAAAAATATAAGGAAAGTAGAAATATTTTCTTAAAACATAATTAATTTAATATTTATTTAAACAAAATATTTTATAATATTATATATAACAAATTAAATAAATATATGTAAGAGGGGGCCCAGGACCCAGTGGATCCCCCCTCCCTCCGCCCGTGGTTGTTGCTTTTTTAAAAAGAGGATCTTTAAATAATTTAGGAGTTGAACGGTTCGAATTATATTATATTATAAAAATTAACTAATAAATTGAAAAAGAAGTAAAAGGAGGTACCCGCATAGTAAAATATAAATATTATACATCAAATTATACTCAATTTATATTAAGTTTGTTGTAATATGTTTTAATACGTTATTAATAAAACAAGTTCAAAATACAATAGTTATATGCTGATACATCCTTTTTGTATAAAAATATAGAGAAATTATAAAATAATATCATTTCTGACAACGTGTTGCTTCCAGGTTTACATGTTTTGATATGGGTGGCAATAATTTTAAAATTTCCTACTTCTAAGATATAATATCAATCATTATCTATGCATATTTTAATATGTGAATTAGTTGCGCCACATGACCGTGAATCAATACCACATGCCATAATCTCTCAAAATTTGATAATACCTATAACTACTAATTTTAGATTACTAAACGTTACAAAGAAAAGGTGTTTTTGGTTCTGTTTGATCCCAAGTTTAATGAATACTAAACTATCAATCTAAGATATTACGTTTCGATTTTTTTTATTTTTTATTTTTTCATAAATCTAAGGTTCCCATTCAGAAATATGAGATTTATCTCCCCCGGAGTTCGAAAATTTAAAGGTATTTTCATACCTAATTCTAACAATAAGTAGTACCGAGCGAATTTGGAACCCCACACCGGTCATTATTTGAAAAGTCGGTTGGAAAAACTCCACTTCCTACAATCCTCTTTTCATTATTTATGTCCCCAGACAAATATTTCCTTCATCTGATTTGATTACTCAATGAGACAGAACACTCATTGAATATCTAACTCGTGTGCATAGTGCATATATAGTAATCACATAAATTAGTAAATGTTACATTATATTTTTGTCAATAAGAATGTTATATTATATTATAATATATTACGTGTTATAATATAAGTTGACGAAATAGTTAATATACTATTTTTATGTATAATATATGATGAAATGGTTAATATATCTTCTTTTAAGTAATATTCATTTATATTATAATATGTGAATTAAAAGTATCACGGGATTTAAATACCAAATCAAAGTAATTGTGTGAGGAGTAGTATGGCTGATTGTGACCGTTAGTATGCTGAGAGGCGTGTGTGAGTTCTCTTGATCCTCAAAAGGGTAGACTGACGTGGTTCGTGACTAGATGGTAGCTTGTAATGGTGTAAAGTGGGAATGAAAATTGAAAAGGACAAAGACTGAACGTTGTTTAATTGGTTTAAGGAGTTTTGATCACATGTAGAGAAACATGGCATGGTAATGAGCTAGCTTATAATAATTGCAGTACGTGGGTTGCCCTTTGCCAATATGTTACAATTTGCATCATAAATCACGTTAATCATGACATGTTTTATGCGGGGGGGGGCGGCGGGGGGGGACTCTAAAATTGAGGTTAGATGCAAAGTAGCCATTTGCATCACATTAGAAGCAAAGTAGCCATTTCCTTATCACTTTATTTCGGTGGACAAAGAGCACGATATGACTACTTTTCTCTTATATTCATTTTCATAGTCGTTTTTGGATAGGCCACGCATAAGAGACATCATCAATTTACTAGATTTATGATGGAAATTGTATATAAGAAATAAATCATGGTGAAATGTTTTAAAAAGTTCAGTACTTAAATACAAAATTTAAAAATTCAAATATAATTCTGAAATTTGATGTAAAACACATTTTGATCAAGCCAAAGTCCACCTCGAGGTCCATCATCATCGAAGCCCAAAACTCTACCTTTTCTAAAAGAAAACTCTACCTTCACTTTGAGGAACCTCTCTCTTTCATCCAACTCTATCTCATTCTCCCTAAGACTTGTATGATATATTATATGATATATTATTAATAAAAATAAACTAATTTTATAGACGTAATCCTATTTAAGTAAACTACGTATATATTTGTATTTTTTTTTGTGAGTATATGTCTGTATGATCTCATATTAACAATAATAAATATTATTCTTTTATTCATGTCTAGCATTTGGGAAGATTTTGAGTAGGCCTATTCATCAATCATTCATATATATGCCCATACCACAAATTATTTTCTGACGTGGTGCACATCCAATGAAGTAACTCATAAACTAACCCTAAACGGGTTTTACAATCAACGGTGAGATTATTTGGTTCTGAGGAACTCTCATTTCTTATGAATCTACTAAACTAATACGTCTTTATAATTGTAACGGTGCGTCATAATCTTTTTCTTTCCATTGAATTAGAATTCCTGTAGTTTTTTTTTTCATCAAATCAAAAAAAAAAAAAGCCATGCTGATTCCTTTAGTTTTCTTTTTTAAAAGTGTCGATAACAACTCCCTTGAATAATTCACAAATTATACACATATATATACAAACAAATAAACTATTGCTTCAAATAAAAATTAAAAAATTATTCTATGAACTTGTTAACCCTTAAATTTATCCGAGGGATGGCAATGGAGAAGGTCGGCGTCAGATACTAATACCTCCAAAGCTATGGCAGGTATGATATCCGCGAGAACCGACATCCACGATTTTTATTGCCATCCCCAAATATCAATCACTCATTCAGCTATGGCAGGTGGGAAAAATAATTGAAGCGATGAAATTAGCTACATGTTGGACAGAGATGGCAAAGGAATAGTGAGCCAATAAAAAATCATGCTCATTGATTGGGACAAACGATTCAAAGCCATTAATTCACAATTTTGTCAACTTCCCCACTGTCAATCTCTTTGCTTTGGTCTGCAACTTTGGAAGCTAACAAATTTCTTGAATAAAATCGAGTGGTTCAAAATCCTATGGATTTTCAAGTACACAAAAGGCGCCAAAAACAAGAGAGGCCAAAAGGGCCAAAAACTACAGCTGTGACTGAAAACACAATGCATATAGTACTAAAAACATAATATTAGCCTCCCCACATGTTTTCCTCACAACAACATGAAGAGAGGCTCTCTTTCCCATGATTTGGGCGGCGCGTCTCCGAGCCTCGTCCAGAAGGGTTGGAGTTCGGAACGCGTGCCTTTGCCCGTTAGTAGCGGGCAGAGGCATAGCAACGGGACAAGTTCTTTGATGGGAGTGAGTCCTAGAGGGAGGACTTTGCCTTCAAAATGGGAGGATGCTGAGAGGTGGATTTGTAGCCCGGTGTTGGGGTATGGTGAGGGCAGCAGGAGTTTGCATTGTCAGGGTCAGATGCAGAGGAGGCCTAAGTCCAAGAGTGGTCCAATTGTGGCTCCTGGGGATGTGTACTACTCGAATTGCTGGCCGGCGAGTGTGGTGTTTGATGGTGGCAGTGTGAAGAATTTCGGAGTTGGTTCCCCTTTTTCGACCGGAGTTTTGGGGGTTGAGAGTGTCTCTTCTCTCTATGGTGGCAGTGGAGGCATGGGAAGATCAAGATCAACTAGTGTGCCTGAATTGGATGAATTTCAAAGTGAGTTCTTCTTGTCAATCTCCAATAGTATCCATGTTTTTTTCTTAATTTCCATATGATTGTTCTTATTGAATCAGGAATCGAGGCCAGGAAGAACGCTTTATATAGAGGGTGCTTTCGATTGAAACAGTTTGGAATTAACTTATCGGCTTCCATTTCAAAATAAGTTATTACTAGAATAGACACTTTATATAGATAATCATAATGCCGAAAAAAAAAGGTCAATAAAGAGTAATCACAATGGATGAAGAAATTTCAAAGGCATATATGTTATTCATTTTCCAATAAACAGTTGTTACATCATCTATCTTAAGTACCCAAAAGTATGCAAAACAAATATTTATGCACTCAAACTTCAACACTTATTAAGTAATAACAGTCATATTATCATTTTAATGAAGAAATAAAAAGCAATAAGCAAAAGAATGAATATATTTTAAAAATTTTAACGATATTATTATAATTTGCTTATACATAAACAAGTAGTGTTTGCTATGAATAAGATCACATGACGGCCATATGTGACTTCGCCATTATATTTTAATGGTCATCAATGGAAATGAACTTACTGGCATTCCCTACTTACTTTTTGTTTATGAAATGTGGCGCAAGCACTAAATAAGCAAGCCACCTTAGCGTTTCACATTAAGCTCTTTGATCCTTACTATTGAATATAGAGATAATCATTCCTTAGTTCGTGAGTTATCTATTTCTGGGAATAACATATCAGATAATCGGATATTTTTTCATGTTGTTAGACTGTAAATTTAGGCGGTAGAAACTTTAGAAACTGAAAAATTCTCCATTAATCAACACATAAAAGCCTTACATATACGAGTTTGTTGCTTTGGATCAAAATGGTGCAGATGAGAAACTTGAGAGCACAAAGTGTGAAGAAGAATCGGCAATTTCCCGGGCAGTTTCACAGCGAGACATGGGGACTCAAATAAGCTCAAAGGGTTGCCTCAACTCACCTCCCAAAAGGAGGTCATCATTTGCTCCATCTTCTCCAACCCTTGTGTCCATTGTGGAGCAACAAAGAGACCATTTTTCCAAGTTAGAGGTCAGAGAAGTGCAGGTCGACAATGGAGCCTGTGTCACTAAGGAGTGTACAAGACATGGAAGCGCCACGAAAGGACCCCCAGAGGCTTATGATCTCAAAAAAATTGGAATTGAAAATCTAGCTTCGTCGTTTAACATTGAAGAAGATGATATGAACATTTCAAGGTATATATATTTGTTAACATTGATGATGTGTGAGCAAAATGTCCATTGATGATGTGTTGTTTTTGTTGTATATGCAGGAGGCAGAGGGAGGAAGCCAAGATCACTGCTTGGGAGAATTTGCAGAAGGCAAAAGCTGAAGCAGCACTCAGAAAACTTGAGGTTCTTTCGTTTCTTCTTTTGTTTTTTTAAAACGATGTTAAGAATAAGGATTATCTTTACTAAGTATTGATCTCGCTTTTTACAAGAATCAAACCCAAAACTATTGACTACATATTGATGAGGAATATCACTAGACTATAGTACTAGTGGCAACGTCTCGTTTGGTGAGTGATGGATAACTCATGATATTATTCAAAGTAAAAATGGATGTGTTTTCATTGTATGAGAATTAAAGGGGACTAGACATAGAGAAAAATTTATCAAATCCCCTGAAAATTGTAGGATTAGAAGAGATAAATTTTCTTCTATGTATAATCCCATCTAATCCCTCTTAGAACGAAAATACATCTATTTTTACCTTAAAATCCATTGAATTCGATGAGTTATCCAATCAAATCCAATCTACTCACCAAAGTGGCTTCATGAGTATTTTGTATTATTAGAAGGAAAATAGCAAATTAGGGTTGCATCTAGTAACTATAGGGTTGGTGTTGCAGATGAAATTGGAAAAGAAGAGATCATCAACAATGGACAAGATCATGAAGAAGCTAAGAAAGGCACAAGTTAAAGCTCAAAAGAATAGAAGCTCAATACCGGGTAAAGATGGCCATCAACTTCCCAATACTTCCGGCAACTGTCTTTTGTCCGGCAAACATGTCCAGTTGGGTTTCCTGAGAGGTTGCTTCACCGGCAATGCTTTGTAAATCTTCGCGGTCTTCTTCCCCGATAGAAATTACTCATTGCAGCAGCTGACCCCTAGAAGTTTCAGGTTAGAAATGTCGCTAGGTAACTCTTCCATGTCAAATCAATTTTGTTCGAACTGGCCTGTGTGAGAGTGAACATGTATATAGAACTTCAAGTGCTCTCTCTGCATATGGTTTGAGGGTTTGAAAGCCAGGATTTTGTATTTTCTTTTTTCAATTATGTATTCATATTTGGTCAGAAGAGGTCAGTACTAAGCTGCCCGAGAATCGTTTTCTCTATTGGATATCCAGTCTTTTTTTTCTTTTTCAATAAATTCCACGAGGTGTCCCAACACCCGAAAAGATGGGCCAATTTCCCAATATCTGTCTTTATTAGAAAAGAGAGCTAGTCAGCAAATGAAGCTGAACAAATAAGAAGTTTAAAGCTTTTAATAAGGCATAAAGAATCCATGTAATGACTTAATAAACATGGCAATTTCTACACAAAGGAACACTGGTCCTGATTCCTCAAACTTGCCAGCAGATGCTAATAATATTACAGATTCAGACATTCCTACCCACCCATATTTTCACTGGATAATAACATATGGATCTGTTTGAAACCGAAACCGATACCAACTAAGAAAAGTTCACAAGCTGTTAAGAACATTATTGAGGATGTCAACTAAGGATGTGATCCTTAATCTTATAAATAGATTTCACTTAATAAATCCTGCATGGCATTTCGTTTGATATTTCCTAAGATCTAGTGCCAAGTTCCCAGAGACATCTCTAGTATGGTCTGTACCTCCAATCTGCTGCTCTTGCTGGTCTCGCGCTGCCAATTCCATAACCCCACTGCAAAATCAAGAGTTCACCGTGCAATATCTTAGTAAAGGCCTTAATTTAAAATATGTTTGGTCTTCGAAATTAAAATATACTCACATCATCAAAATCCAGACTTCCATACATCCTGCCATAGGTGCGGATAGGACCACCATAGCCGCCACCAAAGGGTGGCTCTACATTATTCATCATAAAATTTCCACTCGTACCAGGTTCATCAACAGGTGTGGCTGTATCTATTGCAACCTGCAGATCAACAAATTAAGTCTCACTTTAAGAGTATGTTTAATAGAGGGCTTGCAGCGGTTTCAGGTAAACAACAATGAGGCTAATGTTGTTGGGTTGGGTTGCCCGTAAACTGACATATTAAAGAAAAGCAACATATTTCCCTCCTTTTCGAGCAAAAGACCTAGTTTGATATGGCAGATAAAAATGAACCATAAGTTTACAGGCAAAATGAGGGTCAACTTTCAATACCTGCTGACCACATATCTCATGAGACCTTCGTGATACGCGTTCTGCAACACCTTCTTCCCCAAAAGTTACAAAACCAAAACCTCTATGTCCAGTTCTTTTTGGGTCCTACATAATTGAGCACACACATTTTCAGCTTCCAATATTTAATGAAAACAGTTAGTTAGTTGTAAATATATATTGTCATACCCTTGGAACATAGACATCTAATATACGGCCAAATCTACCAAAATACTGTCGGAGATCTTCGGCAGTAGCTTCCTGAGGAAGCCTTCCAACAAAAATCTTTTTGCTCAATCCTCTAGCAGGTTCCGCTCCTGATCCAACAATACAGAAAGATCAACAAAAATGACAGATGGCACAAGTGTTGTTCGCTAAGTGTAGCAAGCTTTTGTAATTTGTCATAGTACTTACTTGCAAAAGCTGGCCCTGGCCCAGGTTGATCATACAAGGTAGGGGCACCAAGTGCTGCATATCTAGTTGCGGCTGAGATGTAAGCATTATATGCACCATATCCACCCGGTGCCTGTGCCGCCATTCTGCCAACCGGTCTGAAGTCGTCTTCCTGAAATATAAGATATCATATATCTTCATTTAATGATATCTAATATTTATAAACAGAATTCTAAACTAAAAAAGGAATTAGTACTAAACAGTCAAAATAATAAAAAGTAATGGTTTCCATCCAGTGACTTGCCTTAGGAGTTGCTCGATCCACAACTACAGTGGAACCGCCTAATTCATGAGTATCAGCCATCAAATTTTCCACAGCATCTGCAATATAGAGAACATTTTTTCTTCAATAATTTTCCTCACAAAAAATGATACCAACCAAAAAGCATAATTTTCTTCGACATTCTCTATCTATCCTGATGAAGCTAACTCATTGCATACACAGCGCTTAAGACTGCTGAATTATTGCTACCCAGGAACAAGCATTTACAAACTTATCGATCTATGTAAAATAAGACAATTACTTAATGAGAACATTTCCTATTTATAATAAAAATAAAAAAAAGTTCGTACAATTTGCAATCCTTATTTTGGAGAAAATAATAAATAATGCACATAATACAGAGTTAAAAGGAATGGTAAACATTTCATTTTTAATAATTTCACATGTATAAGCTGATAAAAAGAAGATAACAGCATCTCCTCCTTCCATGCAACAATTCTCAGTGACCTTCCCCTATCTCACAACATGCTTTTCCCTCACAATAACATATGAAGCTGTGTCTATTGCAAGCTCAAGTAAATGCAAATTAGTAACTCAATGGGTTACCAAGGAGAAGAAAATCCAAGGGAAAATGTTAATTTCAATTATGCATAATACTAAAAGAAATCCATAAAAAGGACATGCGAGATGGTCTGACCTGCATTTTCAAACGTTATAAACCCAATTCCACGGTGCGTTTGTGAGCTTTGATCCTGAAAGAAGACGTTATTACAATCATAGGATGCTAAGTCAAACATAATATTCACAAACATAATATATTTTGGTCAGTTTGTGTAAGTGTATAGGCATATATACACACGCCTTTACAAACTTATCCACATAAGTATTGAAGCGTCAACACAGGAAAAAAAACCATGCAGATAAACATCCAACATAAGGTAATTTGGCAAATGAGATTGATAGAGAACCTTTGGCATGTATAAATCCGTTATATCGCCATATTTCTCAAAATGACTGCAAAATCAATTAAAGAAAAAATCACGCTAGTCCCATAGACCCACGAAGTGTTAAAAGAAGTCAAGAACATATACAAACATATTGCAGCATAAAAAATACACTTAAGTACCTTCGGAAGGTAGCTTCTGTCACAGATGGTGGGATTCTTGCAACAAATATTCTGGTAACTTTCCTTGCAGGTGCTCTCATCTCCTCCTGCAGAAAGAAACAAAAACAATGAATAACCGTCGGTAGGTAAAAGCACAGTTTTCTTATTACAGAAACCACAATTGGACATACACAATAGCAGTGAGAATAGGACGAAAGCAATGCTGATTATGAATTTAAAGACCTTTGGGGTAGCTATTTTAACTTCCAGCATTCTATTGCCAAGAAAGTGCTCACTTGATACTGCAGCCTGTAGGCAAAAAGATGTCAAGTATTAAACATTTGATATATTGACTGTGGATCTTAACACATTGTTCTTTGCAGTAAAAAAACTTGATCATGCCATAATACACAACAGCAGTGATATCATTTAGTGAATACAAACAGGGTCCTTACATAATTCTAAACTAACTCACCTTGGCATCTTCAGCTGATGCAAATGTTGCGTATCCAAATCCACGAGACCTACCAGTTGACCGGTCCTAAAAGACATGGAAAAAAATGCTTGTAAGGTTCCGAAATAAAGTAAATAAAACAAAAAATAGATAAAACAGGAAGCCTATATCTTAACTACTGGTATAAATGGTAATAGAAGAAAAAAATTGGAACAGAACTTAAAGTCTTCCATGGCATTATTAAACCTAATTCTATATGATGAATCGGAATTTCAACCAACACCTAACACTCGAACATATCAAGCACATTGCCACAAAAAGATACCAAAAACAGTTTCATTGGAAAACTAGGAACTAAATAAAAGGGAGAGGAAATAGCAGTCCTAATATAATGAATCATGTTCAGAGAGAAATAACATCCAATATGAAATTTAGGCCAGAAAAACTGCTGTAAGTCACATTCTGGTGACAATGTTGACAACCCAGAAAAAAAACATAATGAATTGGACCAATATCATACGGAAAAATAGCACCGGAACCAACTACAAGATAATATGAAACGTCCAAACCAAGCATAGACAAAATTGATTGATCAAAATATTTGTAGTAGTAAAACAAAAGTGAAGGAAGAGCACACATAAACAAATGCTCCAAAGGATTTCACAGCAATTACAGAGATAAAAGGGGTTTGGCAATTGACTTACCTTCATGACAATACAATCCTCCAATTCGCCAAATTTGGTCATATACTCTCGCAAGCCTTCCGTATCAATATCCCACGGAATGCCCAAAACCTGAATTACAATTAAGCAGCAAACAATTCCAATAAAGCCACCAAATTCACATAACCCATCAATAAAAATGCAAAATTTAACATAAATGCAGACAAGAAAAACTAACCACAAGCTTGCGGTCCATTTGATAATTGGACAAGGCAGAGGAACCCTAAAATTGAAAAAAGAGAAAGCTTTTGTTCTTCTAAGCACTCTCTCTCTAATAAATCTCTCACACTCGCTCCCTGCACAGGATAAGCACACCTCTTTCTCACACACAAGCCACATATACCAAATCAAACTCACCAATTTCGCCATTTTTTTTTTAAAACAATTCAAATTTCTTGGTTGCAGCTCAATCAAAATTGGGACAAATAAGAAGAAACGAAAATAGGGCATATGAAATTCGTTGAATTTACGCGCTCACTAACCTTGTGCAAATCAACCAATCTCTGGGATTTCCAAAACCCTAAGTCCCGACCACCCTCTCGGCTCTCCTCCCTTTCCCTCTCCCGGCACTCTCGTCTCGCGCACGTTCTCTCTTTCTCGCTCGGCTCGGAGTTTTGGGCACACAATACAATTGGGCCGAGTTTGATCTGCTGTCCTTGTCTTTCTATTGGTTTTTCTGTGGATATAGAGCAGGGATCCTGTGTGTGGGGGCACCACCGCACCAGTGTGGTCTTGCTTCAGTCGAACGCCATTTGTCTAGGGTGGATCCCACCGTACTAAATACTTTTTTCCTGTGAAAGTACTATGCCAAGTGTTTTGATGGGCTCGGCATACGATGACACGTCCAATCAAACAAGGAACTTCAATATTGAACCAAAAATGGAACCACTGCAAGTGGCCTAGTGGTCAGCCTCCCGGTTGGGAACCCCCTACCGGCGTTCGACTCATGAAGCTGTCAAAGTGGCCAGACACTGTGCTGCAATGCACAGTTGAAGCATTTCACATGCGCCGGGAGATTAGTCCTTGGGCCTAGGAAGCCTTTGGGATACCCTTACTTAGGCCAAAAAAACAAAAAACAAAAAATGGCTCCAACAACTAGTAGTACGTGGGAGATTAGTCCTTGGGCCTAGGAAGCCTTTGGGATACCCTTACTTTGGCAAAAAAAAAAAAAAAGAAGCAAAAAATGGCTCCAACAACTAGTATTACGTATAATAGTAATTTTTCTCCACGTATATGATATGTGAGAGGTCTCGAGTTTGATTCTGATAAATAATAAGATCGATAATTATATACATATAATACCCTACCTCATATCATTGTAAAAAAAAACATTGCTCGAAGATAGAGAGGAGGCCAGTTGAAATTGGAAATCGATTCATTCAAATCGTTATTGACATTGGAAATCGATTCGTTCAAATCGTTATTCACACTGGAAATTGATTCGTTCAAATTTTTATTGACACTTCAGTTCGTTATTGAACTGGAAATCGATTCGTTTTGGATTTAACCGAATAAAAATTAAACGGTTTGAAAATACAAATCGCTCTGTTAGTCACGATTCGATGGAGAGAATTACAATATAAATATTAAATATCAACCTCGCATTTTACAAGAATCGAACTGGAGACCTCCCACATAACGCATAATATTATTAGGTTATAGCACTAAGTGGCAAATCGAACCATTATTTATTAGTTAATATTTAAATATAACCTATTATATTTGAAGTTTAGAATGTTGGAAATTCTGAGAAGTTTGATGTGTATGAATACAACTAGACAAAGATATACTTTAGGTATCGACTTCACCAAGTTAAATTAATTAGAACTTTTTTCGTACAGCAATATTAAAAGATCAGTGATACATACATTGGATATTGATCTCACTCTTTACGAATGTTAAACCCAAAACATAAGGCCTCACAATACAATAAGTAAAAATACTACTAAACTATTCATCTTAATAGCAAAGTAACTAAAATATTAGACACTTTCGAAACATATATAATAACCCTTTTCAATTAGAGATTTAGAGACAATACAAGAATCTTAACACACAAAGGTAACCCTTATTAGAAACAATACTAGAAATATTTCATAGTTGATTAATTAATTAATTATATCCGAGTCGGGTTGCATTAGCATAATCTTGTGGATTATGAGCTGCAAATCCGGGTATTATGAGTCCAAATACCCGAACCACTTTGAGCAACCAACTTTCTTTACACTCTGGTCCCTCTACAAGTGGAATTATGAAGCTTCTTATAAGCTCCCAAATTGCATTTAGATGCTTCAATATTGCCTCTGTGGGATCAAAGTAATTCTTGTTTGGCTCTTCTCTGAGTACCTGCAATATTAGAGGGTCATCATCACATTTGATTAGCTTTATCACAAATATTTTAACCTCGTGAGGAATGCTAACGGTATTTTCTAGAGATTATAGTATGGGGTTAATTTTTTAAAGTGATACGTCCTTGAATTATACTTCGAGTATCTTTGGGTCCCTGAATTAAGTTAGTAAACTTTATGGTCCTCAAACTCTATCAAATGTACCAAATCAATTATTTTCTGTCAATTTTGACCATTTTATCCTATATTTGAGATATATATAATTAAGGGTCAAATCATATTTTTTTGAAAAAGAATTAAATAAAAGGGAAAATTTAAAAATACATATAACAAAAAAATACTGCTCCCAGTTTGTATCCCATCTATCACGTCCACTCAGCTCGCATTCCCCTTTTGTTGACCCTTATAACCTTTTGAAGTCGAACACTTCGAAGTGCATGCGTTAAAAAATGAAGGTTTGCGAAGGAACCCTAGGAACCAGATCATTACCATAAACAATCCTCTGATACTTAATGTCATGAACTTTCATTTTTTCCTCCATGAACCCCTGAAATTCTTCATCTCCGACCCTCGGTTGCCCGAATGTATACACTCCTTCCAATCTGTCAAGCAAAAATTGTTCATCGTGGTATGCCAAAACCCCGGCGAACAAAATTGCTAGTGCCCCGCCCAAGCTGTGACCCGTCACTATAAATTTTGTGTTGTTGGTTTCCTGCAGAAGATCTCTCAAGTGTTTTCTGATAGTGTAGTAAGCTAATGGATGGTGGTGGTCATGGTATTCTTTAGGCCATCCTTTTAGGGTTAAGCCTAGGGCTTTCATGAAGTCACTATATGAACCTTTCAAATGGGGTCACAATTGTACCAGGAGATGTCAAAGTCGGTGCTCCATGCATCTGCATCAAAGGGCTCGGTGCCTCTGAAGGCTACGATGATCAAATCTGGATCTGTGGTTTTATCATGAAGCAAGAAGGCCGGCTTGTGTGGTATTTTTCTCTTGAAAAACTGCCATTTATAATATCAATGTTAATTTGGTTTCTTATATTTATCAATCAAGATGTATACTTTTAAAACAAGAAAGAAAGTATTATATATAATAGCAACAGGGGCACTCAAATGCCAATCAGTTCACCACAAAATTCGATACTAACTATCTGTTTGGACATTTTCTATTATCGTAATCTAATAACCATTAATTCATTGATCTAGTTTCTCATTCAAAGATTATTCTTACAAAAATTCATCTAAATTGATAATCGTTTGACTATCCAGTAATAAACAAGTACATAGATGAACACATGGTACGTTAAATAACACAATAATATTCATGATGATAATTGAATGGCTAACTAGCTCTGGGAACGGGTCGATCGGGTCTCCGACACCCGATGACCCACATGAATCGGAACGGCCATTTCCATATCAATCCCGATCCACCAAAAGTCAGGATTCTTGATGGTTGGGAACCCAACTTGGTCGGTTCGAGATCGGTTGGGAATCGGGTTAAAAACCCAGCTCTAGGCTATAACCATTCTAATAATATAATGATTTTTTGCACTGATCTCTTTAAACGATAAATTATAAAATATATTATTAGATTGGTATATTATTTGTGAGGTGTACCCCATACCAGCTAATGGTTATACCATTTTATAGCGTCAACTAAATGCAATCGAGCGCTCTTGACCAACAACAATAGTAACAATGTTATCCAATTAAATTCCAAGGATTGATCTTACGATTCCAGAAGTCGTAGAACTTAATTAGTTCCATCTGCACCAGGTTCATTAATGCAAAGTTAATCAAAAGAATTAAGATTGCATGCATGTCCATAACTCAATTATTATCACAAGATATATTATCAAATATTAATTAATTAATTGTACCTTCCAATGATTTTCGACTGTAGTTTTAATGAAGCCTTTGTTCTCATAAGCCAATTTGCTGCCGTTGCCGAGACTGCTCTATTGTACGTATCTGCTATCATCATCGTCTCGGCCGATAGTCTTGTCCAACTTCACTCGCTTGTCTGTGTGTCCAATGGCCGACCTTAAAGTTGGGGATTCTCTCTCTTCATTTACATCACCTGTATCACAAATGATAGTACTATATATAAGGAAATGATGAGTGTTCATGAAGGATGGAGGAAGGATATAGTGAAAGAGAAAGAGAACAAATATAGAAGAAATAGTAGATAAAATTAAAACTAAAAACTAAAACCTATTTTTTATGGGTTTCGGTTTTTCGGCTTTTTTTTATTCTTCCTAGTTTTTTTCTTCCTTTACATACCACCGCACTCTTGTTCATCCCTTCTACTTTCTCTATATTTACTATATGTCACATGGACAAAAAAGAAAATTGAAAACAGAAAACGGAAGGGTTATCAAATCGCCCAATAAATATCTAGATCCACGCATTATTTATGCAAATTTCAGTACAAATTGAGAAATTAAGTTGAATGCAAGCAATAATCTGATAGAGTAATATTATAATGTGGTACCGTACTACGATTACATAGTAGATAAATATTTAAATGAGAAATATATTGTATTATAATAGCCCGTATACGAGATATATCAACATGTACGTGACCGTTAGATATAGACTTCGAGAAGACTAACCTTCTAAAATACTTTGAAACTGCACAAGCCAGCTCCGGCGGCTACTGCTAGAGGGAAGGTTGAGAAGCCACTCGATCACCAAACCAGTTTTTTCTCCAGGGTGTGGCTATCCATAACAAAATCATATGCGCTAAGAGAGACAGAAATTTTATCCCTTTAAGTTTTGAGATTGTCCTCATTCCCCTTTTGGCAGTGGCGTAGTCAGAATTCAATTTGTAGGGAGTCTTTCACAAAATATTTAAAAAAAAATTTGAACTTTTAATGTATACTACAACTCATAATTAATGTATGCAAAATGTTCAAATCAATAAAATATTATCAAACGAAGTAAAAATCATATCATATTACTAATTTATTATATAATTATCTTCGACGATTATCATTTTTTGAAATCAATATTATCTAGTATTTGATTTTCTTTGATATTCTTCCATAATTAAAAGATATATTGAACAATTTAAATAAATAATCAATTCAAATTAATTTACATATTTATAACAAAAATATATTATATTTTTATTTCTTTTGTTAAAAATATATTATATCTTTTAATATTATATAATGGTGAGTGGGGGCCAGGACCCCACTGGACCCCCCTTCCCTCCACCCATGTCAGCTCCTTGATCTGCTATGTAACCAGACCATAAGAATCGAACGAGCTTGATCGGGTTTGCGTTCTTCGGTGTCAACTCCAAGAAGTTATCGAAAAATTCGTAGCAAGCCATAGTTTCAGGGAGCAAAAGGAAATTAAGAGGGTGGCTCCAATGGTGGTAGCTAGCTAGGCTTTTGTTTGGTGTTGTTTCAAAGTTGAGCATGCACCAATTTATAATGCTTTGCTAGGTCATCTTAATTGTCGTTTAATTTCAATGTAGCTAGATTGCTTTTTCTTGCTAGGGTTAAAGTTCTTATCAAGAAATGATCGTGTCAACTAATTATTTAAAGTCGAAAAATACTTGCATTTATATGTACCTTATGGGCGGTGGATGTACGTGCTTATTTTGTTCATGATTAATTATCAAATTTTCAGTATGCAAGTATGATAATCGAAAACCATTCATTTGTGCAAAAAATCAAGCAAATTGGAGTTCAGTTGGTAGTTCGGTATGTATCAAAATAGTCTGACAATACTTCAATAATAGTTAAGATGTTTATGATGAACCGTCAAACTAATTTATGCATATTAATTAACGACTAAATCACCACCAATTTGTTTTATTTTTTACATAGAAAACTTTACATGATGTTTTAATAAATGAACCGTTTCGATTAACGTATTTAAAAAGAAAACATTTGTAAATCATGATCGAGGGAATGTGCACATCTACCCTATCATGGATGCAAGTATTACTCTTTATAATCTCATTCAAACAAGTAATGAGAACATACCTACGTTTAGTCATATCATCCATTATTTATTGAACATAAAGAATCTATAAGCTTTTAGACAGAAACGAAAAGAATCTATAAGCCAAAAGGAAATGAATAAAGAAGTCTAGGTTGGAGATGACTTAGTAAGAATATTAATAATATTGGCTTTGGGAAAGCTACTTTCAAGCCAATGGCTCGTGTTCCGCGATGGAGTGGTTTCTTTTGGGTACGTTCGTGTTCCACGATTTTGGTTCTGCAGATTTTGATTTCTCTATTTTCTTAGATAATACTTGCATTTTACTCTAAGAAAACTTCTTTGTTTCATTTTCCCGATTTATCGAATTATTTTTATCCGTATATCATAATTGAAGTCATTCATTCTCTAAATCATCATTTCAATATAATATATCTCTGCAAAAAAAAAAAAATTTATTGGAGGCAGTTTAATCACTCATATGTATCAAACAAATCAACGATTAATAACAATCAATATTATCATGGTGAATCGTTAATTTAGTTGATATATATATATATATGAATGACTAAGTGATTTTCAATTATTGGTTAATTTTGTATATCATGTTAGCAATACATAATATAGAGTTGGTTAGTATAAAGCTGTTAGGTTAGTTAGACAGTTAGGTTGTTAACACTACAGCTGTGTAGTTGACAACTATAGCTACAACTGTAAGTTGTTAGTACAAACTGTAGGTAGTTAGTTTGTTAAGAGCTACTATGTATAAATATATGTATTGTGTAACTGAGGAAGTAATAAAATGAATATAGTCTTATAAGTTCAAACAGTTTCTTTATCTCTCTCACTGCTTGTGTGCTCTTTGCTTTTTCCTCTTCTTCTTAATTCTTCAGACTCAACTTCCGAATTTGATCATGGTATCAGAGCTATAGAGCTCACTGCTTCTGTTCCTTGTGCTCCACGTTCCGTTGTATGTTTGATATCTATATGAAAATCAACGATCAACGATCTAGATCATGACCAATGAAGGTAATCTTCGTCTATTCTGACTTCTCGGATAAGTTCTCACTTCCAATCTCCTTCTTGATTCTGACCTCACAACTCAATCTTTCCTCTGATCTTCCTTTCGATTCTCTAAAGCTCTATCAGTTTTGTAAAAGATAAGTACTCTTGATCTTGACTCTTTCTTGTCTTCCTCCTACACTATGACATCTGCACTAGAATTACTCAAACATGCTACTGGTTTTGTGTCTATCAAACTTGATGATACGAATTATATTTCCTGGAGTGTTAAAATTCACAGACTGTTGAAAAGTTTTCATTTGTTTGGATATCTCGATGGATCTTGTCCTAGTCCTTTGTCTTCTGATGTATCTTATCAGTCATGGCTTGATATGGATGATGCCTTGCTAAATATGTTAATTGCAACGATTTCTGAGGATGCATTCACTGAGATCATGACCTGTGAGTCATCTAGAGCTGCTTGGCTTACCTTGCAAGAGAGGTTCTCCTCCTTATCTGAAGCCAACCTCATGCAGTTACAGACTAATCTTCAAACAATACAGAAAGGACTTGACACCATTGAGGTCTTCTTGAGCAAAATCAGATCGGCGAGACAACGCTTGGCCAGTGCTGGTCTCATTGTCACTGATAAGGATGTAATCCTAATCACCTTGAATGGCTTGCCTACAGACTATCATTATTTCAAGTCTCACATTCGAGCACGACCAGTACCAGTCACTTTGTCCGAACTTCGCACTCTTCTCTTGGCTGAGGAGGCGGATCTTTCCAAGATTACAGCACAACAACAAATTCAGACCTCGCTTCTCACTGCTATGGCTGCGACCAAGGAGCCTACTGAATCTCCACCGCAACAACCTCATTCTTCATAATCCTCACAGCCAGCATGGCAAACTTCACAGTGGCATGGGAGGCATACCTATCCTGACAACTATCAACACAACTGGTATGGTAGGAACTCCTACCGTGGTAGAGGGAGGAATAATGGCTATCGAGGTAGAGGCAATAACTATAGAGGAAATCGGTACAATCCAAACTATCACTATAATCACAACTACAACAACAGTTATCCTCAGCAATCTGGTTATGAAGGTTTCAACAATGCCTATCCTCCCAATTCTCCTAATAGTTCTGATGGATCTTCACCACATGGTTACACTCAATCTTCGGGTGCTCAGTTTCATGTACCTGCTAATTCAGCTCATGGTATTCTTGGTGCTCAGCCAACTACTTTTTGCCAGGTTTGTAAGCTGCCTGGTCATGAGGCCCTTGCATGTTCTCAGAGGGGCCACCTTGGTGTGATATCTGGGCCTCCTTTGCAACATCAGGCTTACTCAGCTACGACTGGTTATGAATTCAATGACCCGACTTTCTGGCTGGCTGATTCAGGAGCTACTCACCATATGGTGTCTGATGATTCTCAGTTGCAACAATCCAAGGCCTGTTCACTAAACTCAGGTATTTCTGTTGGAAATGGCAATGTTTTGCCCATAACTAGTGTTGGATCTGTCACATTGCCTCTATCTCTTCATAAGTTTGAACTGTCCAAAGTCTTCCATCTTCCACACTTAGTGCATAACCTCCTCTCTGTGCATAAGTTTTGTTTGCATCATAATTGTAAAATGGTATTTGATGCATCCTCTCTCCACATCCAGGACAAACTGGGGAACGTGTTGTATCACACTCTTAGTGTTGCTGGTCTTTATCCTATTCCAATGCGTGTTTCCTCCTCATTTTCTTTACCTGGTTCTGTTGGTGTTCGTTGCTTGGGAAAGCAGATACAATAGTCTCTCTGGCACCATCGGCTTGGACATCCCACCAACGCTGTTCTACACACCATGCTAACTCAGGCTCAGATTTCACACCAGCCTGATTCTTCTTCTCACCTTTGTGGTTCCTGTCTTCAAGGGAAAATATCTAGACTTCCTTTTCCCCTTTCTGATCATAAGGCATCTATGCCATTTTCTAAAGTTCACTCTGATGTATGGGGTCCTAGTCCATGTCTATCTACTCTTGGATATCGATATTATGTTCTTTTTGTTGATGATTGTACCCGATACTCTTGGATTTATCCTTTATTCAATAAATCTTATGTTTGTTCTGTGTTTGTCAAATTTCATTCTTATGTTTGTACTTGTTTTGGCAAGTCTATTCAAGTTCTCCAAAGTGATGGTGGGGGAGAGTTTATCAGTAAGGCCATGGGTGACTTCTTGTCTTCTAAGGGTATTCAACATCATAAATCGTGTCCTCATACTCCTCAGCAGAATGGCCTTGCTGAGAGAAAGCATAGACATCTCATTGAGACCACCATCACCTTGTTAAGTGCTGGTTCTACACCTCACTCTTTTTGGTTTCATGCTTGCTCAACGGCCAACTTTCTTATTAATAGAATGCCATCTTCTGTCCTACAAATGCGATCCCCTTATTTCTGCTTGCTTTCTCATCATCCCTCTTTAGTCTATCTTCGAGTCTTTGGTTGTGCTTGTTATCCTTATCTCAGACCCTATGTGAAACACAAACTTGAGTCTCGCACCACACAATGTGTCTTTGTTGGTTACCCTCAAGATTACAAAGGTTTTCTTTGCTATCATATCCCCACTAAACGAACATACATATCTCGACATGTCATTTTTGATGAAACTCAATTTCCTTTTCATTTTGTGTCGTCACAAGTGTCTTGTGCATCCTCTTCTCCTGTTGTTACTGCATCTCGTTCTAGCAATGTGACTCCACCTAGTTGTACACCTCTCTCTGGTACACAATTTATTTCCAACAGGTTATTCCCTAGTGTGGCTTCAACTTCTCCCTTACCAGCTTCCTCTACGGTACAAGCCTCGCAGTCAGGCTCTTCGGCATGTCTTGATTCTTAGGCTGCTGTTCCAGTCTCATATGTCATTCCAATTTCACAAGCAGACTCTGTTGAGCCTCCTGTTGCTCTAGCTCAATCAGGTTCTCCTGCCGCTCCTAGTGATCTGGTGGTTGATCTTTCATGCCCTGCTATTCCAGCCCATCCTTCTTCGTCTACTTCAACACATCCTATGCTTACTCGTTCGAAGTGCGGTATAGTCAAACCCAGCAGGAAAGGTTTTCTTGCATTGCACGCTACTGTTCCTGCTGTTAGCTCTCTCATTGAGCCCGTTTCCTACAAACAGGCTTTACAGGTTCCTGAGCGGCATCATGCTATGATTGATGAAATTGCTGCTCTCCATCATCAACACACATGGACTCTGGTTCCCTTGCCTCCTTCTCGACGGGTGATTGGCTGTAAATGGGTCTTCAAGGTCAAGTCACACGCCGATGGGTCTATAGCTCGCCACAAGGCAAGGCTTGTTGCCAAAGGATATCTTCAAGAAGCTGGTATTAACTATGAGGAAACTTTCAGTCCAGTGGTTAAGCATACCACAGTTCGGCTTGTGTTAGCTCTTGCAGCTCAGTTTCATTGGCCACTGCGCCAACTCGATGTGAAGAATGCTTTTCTGCATGGTTTATTGGATGAGGATGTCTATATGGATCAGGCTCCTGGCTTTGTTGATTCTACTCATCCCGACCATGTCTGCAAACTTGTTAAGTCCTTGTATGGCTTAAAACAGGCTCCTCGTGCTTGGAATGCTCGCTTCACCACTCACATGCTCAAGTTAGGGTTCCTTCAGTCATCCTCTGATTCTGCCTTGTTTATATCTCATAAGGGTTCCGTCTTGTTGATTGTCTTGCTTTATGTCGATGACATTATTATCACTGGTACTGACGCCTTGGCGGTGGCTGGCTTAATTACGGCCCTTGGTAGTGAGTTTGACATGAAAGACTTGGGTCCCTTATCCTTCTTCCTTGGTTTGCAGATCTCTTATTCCACTACGGGTATCTTCGTTTCACAACGTAAATATGCTACTGATCTCTTGGCCAAAGTTGGTATGTCCACATGCAGTTCTGTTTCCACTCCTTTGGTCCCTGATACAAAACTTATCATCAATGATGGCATTCTGTTGTCTGATCCCACCTTGTATCGCAGTATGGTTGGTGCTCTTCAGTACATAACCTTTACCCGGCATGATATTGTTTTCTCTGTTAACACGGTGTGTCAGTTCATGCACTCCCCAACTGATGTGCACATGGTGGCTGTGAAATGTATCATTCGTTACATCAGCGGCACCCTTGATTGTGGTCTTCATTATGTCTCTGGTCCCCTACATTTACAAGCCTTTTCTGATGCAGATTGGGGTGGTGATCCCAACACTTGCCGCTCCACTTCTGGCCACATTGTCTTCCTTGGTCTTAATCCCATTTCTTGGGGAGCAAAGAAGCAGGCCACTGTATCCCGTTCTTCTGCAGAAGCTGAATATCGCTCCCTTGCAAATACAGCTTGTGAGCTGCTTTGGATCTCTTATCTGCTTGCTGATTTACGCCTCACTCTTTCTCTCATCCCTTTGATCTAGTGTGACAGTATCTCTTCCATTCAAATGGCACATAATCTTGTCTTCCATGGTCGCATGAAACTTGTTGAGATTGACGTCCACTTTATCCGTGAACGCGTCCAAAACAAAAGCCTTCGCTTGGCTCATGTATCCTCCACTGATCAATTGGCCGATGTCATGACGCATGGCCTTCATGCGCCTCAATTTGAGTTCTTTCGCGACAATCTTCTGCTTCGTCTTCCTCGCATCCGATTGCGGGAGGGTGTTAGCAATACATAATATAGAGTTGGTTAGTATAAAGTTGTTAAGTTAGTTAGACAGTTAGGTTGTTAACACTACAATTGTGTAGTTGACAGCTATAGCTACAACTCTAAGTTGTTAGTACAAATTGTAGGTAGTTAGTTTGTTAAGAGCTGCTATGTATAAATATATGTATTGTGTAACTGAGGAAGTAATAAAATGAATATAGTCTGATAAGTTCAAACAGTTTCTTTATCTCTCTCACTGCTTGTGTGCTCTTTGCTTCTTCCTCTTCTTCTTAATTCTTCAGACTCAACTTCCGAATTCGATCATATCAATGATCTTGAAATTTTAACTTATAAGTTGAATGATTCCGATTATGATATATAAAGACAATTCGACAAATTAAAAGGGTCGAACAAAGAGGTATCTCTGAAGTGGGATGCAAATATTATCTTTTTTAAAAACCACAAAGAAAAATCACCAAATGTGTGAAAAAAAATTCACGAAAACAATGAGAACTAAAAACAAAAACTAAACAACCCCAATATGGTTCAATTCAAAGGTGGCCAATAATTAGCAATTTCAAACTTCTGGGTTGAATCCTTTGGCACAACAATAAAATATAATTGCAAGTGATTATACACCAGTTTGTTACACAATTACGCTAATATATATATATATATATATATATATATATATATATATATTTAAAGTACAAGTTATTTCATGTGCTCCTTGAACTTCGACGTAACGAGACACTCGAAAAAAATTAAGATTTCACTTCAAAATTAACTTGATATGAGACGTTTTCGAGAGGGAGGAAGACAGCTGGGGACCCCAATCTGGTGGCATTGACATAATCTTGGGTGCTATGAGCCGGAACGCCGGGAGCCGCCAAGCCAATGATCCTAAACATTCTCAAAAAAAACCCTTCTTTATAGTCCGGTCCCTTGCTGTATATAATAGTGAAGCTTCTAATCAGCTCACAAAAAGCATTTATCATCATTGGAATTGCCCCCAATGGTGAGAAGTAATTCTTATTGGGTTCTTCTGCAACAATCTACGTACGCATAAACGAAATGTTTTTAGTCATCTAAAAATCGTGTTTTCAAACAGGTTCTAAATTGTCGAAATATTAAGAATTAGGCGATCATAACTACACATAAGAGCTCAATAATCGGACTCTTATAATAACCTACCCTCCCAATGCATAAAGCAATTGAGAGGGAACTGAGCTCCCGACAGAATTTCCCCCATCCCTTTAAACAACTACACTAGCCAAAATATATCAAGAAAAATAAGCACTCGATACTACTTACCTTCACTTCATAGTGCCTATTATAGTAAAGGCATGTCCCAAAGTGCTTGAACATCAAGGCCTTGTCATCATAAGGCAACCTAGTAACCATATCATTACCATAGACGAACCTATAGTACCTCACACCATGATCTTTCAATGTCTTCTCCATGAACCCTCCGAATCTCTCGTCTCCGACGCGCGGTTGCCCGAATGCGTACACTCCTTGCAGCCTATCCAGCAACCATGTCTCGTCATGCAGTGCCAAAACTGCTGGGAACAAAATGGCTAGAGCCGCACCACAGCTATGGCCCGTGAAAATGTACCTTGCTTGCTCATTTTGTGTCAAAAGTTTTTTTAACATGTCTCTAATGGCATAGTAGGCCACGGCTGGCTTAACATGTTCTTGTTTGAGTTCCTTAGGCCAACCGGCATTTTTTTGCAACCCTAAGGCTTTTATGAATCCGACGTGGATTTTTCCGACCTCGGGTGAATGCTCGTACCAGGAGATGTCGAAATCGGAGCACCATGCATCTGCATCGAAGGGTTCGGTTCCCCTAAAGGCCACAACAATGGTGTCACGGTCGCAAAATTTGTTATCTCGAAGCAAGAAGGCTTGTGTTGTTGCCTTTTCTTGATAATCTACGTAAGAAAAATTGAAAATCAAATATATAATTTTGTTTCGATAATATAGTTGAAAAGAATGCAACAACTTAATTAATGTAGCTAGGTTACTTCTTAATTACCATTCCAGAAGTCGAAAAACCCTAAGAACTCCATCTGCAAAAGATGATCATCATCAATTGAATTTTAATATAAATATGTAAATTCAACGCTTAAGAGGTTCATCTAAAGAAAATTAAAAACAAAATAATCTGATTCTGATATTTATATTGTCATACTGTGAATCGATCTGAATCATTGGTGTGATGACGTACATACTATAAGTCACAAGGATCTATGATGCACGAAAAACGAGGAAATATTATCTTATACGTCATTACGACATATACTATATGTGTTCAATATGACAATACTGTATGATAGTAATGATCCTTAATATCGCCCCTGTCATATCGAATGCATATGATGTTTCCGAACTCGGATCTTTATCAGTGTATCATTGGAAATTATTATATTTGTAAATGTACCTTCCATTGATCATTGACAATAGTTTGAATGTATGCCTTGTTTTCATATGATGCTTTGGAAGCCATCATAGAGAGAGCTGCATGGTAATTGGGATCATCATATTTGATGTTACTGTCCAACTCCACCCTCTTGTCCATATTGCCTATAAATGAAATGAATGTAGCTGATGTCTTGTCTGGTTTTACCACCTTCCCTGAACAACATCAACTCAAATCGCCAAACACTATAGAGTTTAGACCACAAGAGAAAAAGCAAACACAAATTACCAAAATTTGATAATTGAAAAATTCGATTTACCGGTGTACCATCTAAGCTACAAGCTATTGGCATCTTGGTCCGGTCTCTTTTCTGGGTGGTACCGATGTAAAATTCATTATAATTATATATATATATATTTTTTTTCAAGTAAAAACCCCTTTAAAGTAGAGTTACATTGAACTACTTATTCTTGTCAGGTTAAAAATTTTAGAAAAATTAGCACAGTAAACTAACCAAAACGGCCTCCCTCTTCAATTTTGATTCAATTTTGATATGATTCTACACAAATTCACCCTAACTGCTACGTACGTACGTTATCCAAGGATGGGTAAATAAGTTCATGCTAATTTTAGGGCTTCTTTGTTCAACCAATAATCACTTTGAGGTTCCTATATATAGTGACAATGCATGTAGTCTTATTTTGTATCAATGATTGAGTCTTTATCCTAAAAAATCTTTATTATTATAAGATTATGCGTAAAAACTTTAAATTCGATTTATATGAATTCAATAATGTATAAGAAGAAATCGTAATTAATTTACATGAGTTTTGGTTGTAATGAGCGCCAATCAATCAATGGGGGCCAGGATGCCCTCAATAATCAACAATTTAATTTGTCTATTTGTTCAAATTTACAGTCTTAATATAATAATATATATCCCATTATTTTCACATAAAATTATATGACAAGACATAAGTTTATCTTTGCGTATATATATAGTTGAAATCCTCTATGAACTTCACTATAGTTTTAGTAATTGTTCCTATACTTCAATATCAATGTCCCCCGTCCCTAAACTTACCATAATGTTTCCGTTAATCCCTCTGTCTATTTTTCAAAAGAATTCAGTTAAAAAAAGGGTAAAATTATCAATTCAGGTGCATTTTACGTGAATTATTTTAACGGAATTCGTTTGAAAAATAAACAGAATGACTAACGGAAATATTAGGGTAAAGTTTAGGGACGGGGGACATCAATATTGAAGTATAGGGACGGTTGCTAAAATTATGGTAAAGTTCAGGGACGGTTGCAACCATTTACCCTATATATATATATATATATATATATATATATATATATATATATATATATATATATATATATATATATACCTAGGATAATACTTGTATTGAACTCTGGTGGTACCTTCTCGTATCATTCTTTCGATTTATCGAATTAATTTTATACATATATCATAATCGAAATCGTTTATTCTCTAAATATTCATTTTCAGGTGTAGGGAAATCTCGTGCTATTTACTAAAATAAAAAATTCATTTCAAAATCATCTCCGTACGTAAAAAAATCAACAAGATTGAAAGTCGTTTAGCTATTCATATGTAACAAATAAATTAACAGTTTTAGTAACAATTAAGATCCTTGTGGCGAACCGTTCATTTAGTTAATAAATATGAATGGATATATGATCTCCAATTTCGTTGATTTTTTATGTAAATGATCTTGAAATGATGTTGATCTTGAAGTTGAAAGTTTCGACTATGATATTTGTACAATAACAATAAGATAATTAAATTAAAAGGATGGTACGAGGAGATACGTACCCACTAAAGTAGAATACAAATATTGTCCATAATACTATCGACAATGTAATAGATATTTGTAATTAAGCAATTTGATATTAGTACATGTTAATGAGATTTTTTTTGAAACTCTGTATAGGCTTATATATAACAGATGTTTATTTGTTTTTTATACGACAATATATATTGATAAATAAGAATAATATATCTGTTAAATATCAATTTCGTCATTTATTAAAATCGAATTCGAAACCCTTGCTACTCATTGAGTACTGGCAGATGATTCTGTGTAACGTGAAAAAATGCAATGTACTTATTATGTTGGTATTGGCTTTCCCCTTTTTTTTTGGATTCTCTCTCACAAAAGAGTTATGTTCTATATATACTGTATTGTTGCATTTTTAAAATCTGAAAATAAGCTTTCTTTCACTACACTCATTACATCATAATAAAATTAACTAATTCAAGGGTTCCTTGATTTTTTGAATATTTTACGGTTTTTAGTTCTCACAATATATGACGAGAATAATATATATTTGTGTTGAATTTGATATTAATTATATGTGACTTAATTAAGTTATCGACAATTCTATAATAAGTCGCAGCTAGACAGTATTAGCAAGATCCAACGGTGAATAGCTGCCCAAAAGAAAAACCTCCTTAAAATTTTCTCGTAATTAAATGTCTTTTATCGGCCTATGAGCTAAAATATATGTCAATACTTTGAGAACTCATAACTTTCATGCTAAAACATTATAATATTGTGTGGTTTAAACATCGCACACTTCAAGCACTAAAAATGGAAGTTATAAATAAAGCAAGTAGACCAACCTCGGATGAAATTGAAGATGAGCACAAAAACGTTGCGGTTGTGTGACAAAAGGTTCAAGAACATTTCGATCCTCGACCCCAAAAATGCGAGTGGCTTTGACACGAATTGCAGAAACTTTTGGCCCAAAATGGACACAAATATAAGCCATCTGTGCCGGAAGTTATTAGAGTACTCCTCGTCGACGGCGGCCCTGGACTTAGAGCTATCTGCAAACCTTCCTTCATCAAACTTGGTGGAGAACAAAATGTGAATCAGATCAAAGAACCCTACTTCTTCTGGCTTCAGCACAAAATAACTGCTGGAAAAGGCCTTGTCACGGCTGGCCATGGCTTTCTTATTAGCTAGCTTGTATTATAATTTTATATTGCTTTAATATAAGGGTTATATTTGTTTTAGACTTTATATAGAGAATAGAGAGAGATCATGGTAGGGGCCGTAGGGCTAGCATATATTTGTGTTTCGTTTTTTCTATATATCGAATTTTCTTATACATATATTATAGTCGTATATTGAAAGTTAGAGCGATCTTATATTGAAAGTTAGAGTGAATTAATGAAAATCCCTGCGTACGTTTAGTCATATCATCCATGCAAGCTAGAGCGGATCGTGAACTTTAATCAGAGTACGTATGTGATGAACTTTGAAAGCACACAAAGAATCCAATTCCATCCATTATTTATTGATGAACATCAAGAATCTATAAGCTTTTAGACAAAAAGAAAAAAAATCTATAAGCAAAAAAATGAACTTAATTAATAAAGATGATTGATATATAAGAAAAATTCTTGTAAATGAATACTACGTACGAATTTATAGATATTTCTTTTTAAGATTCGAAGAATGACTATGACGGGACAAATAAAGGAATAAAGAAGTCTAGCTTGGAGATGAATTGAAAGATTAATAAGAGGCCAGGCTTTGGGGAAAGCTACTTAATATTTCAAGCCAATGGGCAATGGCTCGGGTTCCACGATGGAATGATTGCTTTTGGCAAGTTCGTGTTCCATTATATTGGTTCATATGTATCAAACAAATTAACGATATTAGTAGCAATTAAAATGCTTATGGTAAATTGTTCATATATTTAACTAATACATATGAATGACTAAATGATCTTCAATTTGGTTAATTTTTTGCATCAATGATCTTGAAATAATAATTTATGAGTTAAATTGTTCTGATTATGATATATGTATAAAGACAATTCGATAAATCAAAATAATCGAACAAAAAAATATCTCTAAAGTGGGATGCAAATATTATCCTTTTTAAAATCACAAACAAAAATCACCAAATGTGTAAAAAAAATATTCAAGAAAACAATGAGAACTAAAAACAAAAACTAAACAACCCCAATATGTTTCAATTCAAAGGTGGCCAATAATTAGCAATTTTAAACTTAGGGGTTGAATCCTTTGGCACAACAATCAAATATAATCACAAGTGATGATTATACACCAGTTTGTTACACAATCACACACACACACTATATATATATATATATATATATATATATATATATATATATATTGAAAGTACAAATTTCATGTGCTCCTTGAATTTTGACATAGCGAGATTTTAAAAGAAAATTAAAATTTCACTTCAAAATCAATTAACTTTATATGAGACGTCTTCGAGAGGGAGGAAGACATCCGGGGACCCCAACCTGGTGGCATTAACATAATCTTGGGTGCTATGAGCCGGAACGCCGGGAACCACCAAGCCAATGATCCTAAATATTCTCAAAAAAGACCCTTCTTTATAGTCCAGTCCCTTACTGTATACAATAGTGAAGCTTCTAATCAGCTCACAAAAAGCATTTATCATCATTGGAATTGCCCCCAATGGTGAGAAGTAATTCTTATTTGGTTCTTCTGCAACAACCTACGCATAAACAAAATGTTTTTAGTCATCTAAAAATCATGTACGTACTCAAACAGGTTATAAATCGTCGAAATATTAAAGTAATTTTTTCCTTACTATTTACCTTCATTTTTTTTAACAACAATAACTGGGCGATCAAGGATTAGGCGAGCATCACAAAAGCTCAGTTATCGGACTCCTATAACAGCCTATCCTCCCAATGCATAAAGCAATTGAGAGGGAACTGAGCTCCCGACCGAATTCCCCCCATCCCTTTAAACAACTACACTCGCCAAAATATATCAAGAAAAAGAAGCACTCAATACTACGTACCTTCACTTCATATTGCCTATTATAGTAAAGGCATGTCCCAAAGTGCTTGAACATCAAGGCCTTGTCATCATAAGGCAACCTAGCCACCATATCATTACCATAGACGAATCTATAGTACCTCACACCATGATCTTTCAATGTCTTCTTCATGAACTCTCCGAATCTCTTGTCGCCGACGCGCGGTTGCCCGAATGTGTACACCCCTTGCAGCCTATCCAGCAACCATGTCTCGCCATGTAGTGCCAAAACTGATGGAAACAGAATGGCTAGGGCTGCACCCAAGCTGTGGCCCGTGACAATGTACCTTGCTTGCTCATTTTGTGTCAAGAGTTTTTTTAACATGTCTCTAATGGTATAGTAGGCCACGGCTGGTTTATCATCTTCTTGTTTGAGTTCCTTAGGCCAACCGGTAGTTTTTTGTAACCCTAAAGCTTTCATGTATCCGACGTGGATTTTTCCGACCTCGGGTGAATGCTCGTACCAAGAGATGTCGAAATCGGAGCACCATGCATCTGCATCGAAGGGTTCGGTTCCCCTAAAGGCCACAACAATGGTGTCACGGTCGCAAAATTTGTTATCTCGAAGCAAGAAGGCTTGTGTTGTTGCCTTTTCTTGATAATCTACGTAAGAAAAATTGAAAATCAAATATATAATTTTGTTTCGATAATATAGTTGAAAAGAATGCAACAACTTAATTAATGTAGCTAGGTTACTTCTTAATTACCATTCCAGAAGTCGAAAAACCCTAAGAACTCCATCTGCAAAAGATGATCATCATCAATTGAATTTTAATATAAATATGTAAATTCAACGCTTAAGAGGTTCAGCTAAAGAAAATTAAAAACAAAATAATCTGATTCTGATATTTATATTGTCATACTGTGAATCGATCTGAATCATTGGTGTGATGACGTACACACTATAAGTCACAAGGATCTACGATGCACGAAAATTTCAAATTTAGAAACGAGGAAATATTATCTGATACATCATTACGACACATACTATATGTGTTCTATATGACAATACTGTATGATAGTAATGATCCATAATATCGCCCGTCATATCGAATGCATATGATATTTCCGAACTCGGATCTTTATCAGTGTATCATTGGAAATTATTATATTTGTAAATGTACCTTCCATTGATCATTGACAATAGTTTGAATGTATGCCTTGTTTTCATATGATGCTTTGGAAGCCATCATAGAGAGAGCTGCATGGTAATTGGGATCATCATATTTGATGTTACTGTCCAACTCCACCCTCTTGTCCATATTGCCTATAAATGAAATGAATGTAGCTGATGTCTTGTCTGGTTTTACCACCTTCCCTGAACAACATCAACTCAAATTTCCAAACACTTTACACCACAAGAAGAAGAAATTACAAAAAAATTATAATTGAAAATTTTGGTACACCGATATATCATCTAAGTAAGCTACAACCTCATCTTGGTCTGCTTTTGTTTTTTGGTGGGTACCTATGGAAAGTTTCATTATAATTTTGTTAAAACTCGGAAAGGTTAGTGCATTAACCAACCTAAATAGCTTTTCACTTAAATTTTTGGTCTGATTCTATGAGAAATCAAACATGTGACTTATGAAGCCCATATACACAAATTCACTGTAACCTCTACGTACATTATCCAAGGATGGGTAAATAAGTTCATGCTAATTCTAGGAATTCTTTGTTTAAGCAATAATCACATTGAGGTTGCTAGTGATGATGAAGCCTAATATTTTGCATCAATGATTCAATCTCTATGCTAAAAATTCTTAACTATCACAATAATTAGGCGTAAAATTTTTTATTGGATTCAAACATACCAAGATGAATTCAATAAGTGAGACTATGAGAGTAGTCATTGTCAGTGCTATATATGGGTATATGGGTGGGTCACCAACTTTGAATTATCGTCTCCCTCTCGGGTGGGTCACCAACCTTCTACCTCTCTGGGGCCCGGGATAGGAAATTTCATTACTCACCGACACAGACTCACTCCCAAATCTACCTTTAATATGAAATTATATATTGATAAATACGAATTATATATATTAAGTATCAATTTCGTCATTTATGAAAATCGAATTCGAACACATTGAATACTAACAGATGGTTATGTGTTATGTAAAAAATGCAATGTCCTTATTATGTGGGCATGGCTTTTTCTTTTTGGGTTCTCTCTCAAAAGAGTTATGTTCTTGTATCGTTGCATGTTCAAATGTAAATAATCTTTCTTTTACTACTTCACTCATTACAAATTTATTTACTGAAGGTTACTATCTTTGAATTTTTGAATGTTTTACAGTTTTGAGTTAGTTTTCATAAGATATGACGAGAATAATATATATTTATGGTGCGTTTGATATTAATTATAACTGATTTATTGTGTGATTTAATTTAAATTTCTCTCGTACGTAAATGTATTTTATGTCAATATACTTTAAGAACCCATAACTTTCATGCTAATATTGTGTGGTTTAATGTACAAAGCTACACTGAATAATGATAATTATATGATCTCCAGATGAAACCCTTAGAACATGCACTTCTAGCACTAAAAAGGAAAGTTATAAAGCAATTAATTAACCAACCTCGGATGAAATTGAAGATGAGCACAAAAAAATTGCGGTTGTGTGACAAAAGGTTCAAGAACATTTCGATCCCCGACCCCAGAAATGCGAGTGGCTTTGACACGAATTGCAGAAACTTTTGGCCCAAAATGGACACAAATATAAGCCATCTGCGCCTGAAGTTAGAGTACTCCTCGTCGACAGTGACCTTGGACTTAGAGCTGTCTGCAAACCTTCCTTCGTCCAACTTGGTGGAGAACAAAATGTGAATCAGATCAAAGAGCCCTACTTCTTCTGGCTTCAGCACAAAATAACTGCTGGAAAAGGCCTTGTCACAGCTGGCCATGGCTTTCTTACTAGCTAGCTTGTATTATAATTGTATGTTGCTTTAATATAAGGGTTATATTTGTTTTAGACTTTATATAGAGAATAGAGAGAGATCATGGTGGGGCTAGCCGTTCAACACCTAATATAAATCATTATTTCAAGATAATTCATGCAAAAAATCAATCATATTTGAGATCGGTTGGCCAGTCAATCCTATGTATCAATTAAATAGACGACTGGTCATGAAGATCTTAATTCAGTTACTAATACCGTTGATTTGTTTGAAATATATGAATGGCTAAATGAGTTCATTTTGTTTATTTTTCTAATATTCCTATTCCCATCATTTCTATTTCTTAGGTACGGTTTGCTATGTGAATAGTCCATTGATATTGAAAAGGTACTCATTTGCTAAATATAAGAGTACTCGAAATTTCGAGGAGCCTTCGCAGCTAGACTTACCACATTCATTATTGGAGAAATTTGGGTGTGTGAACTGTTACACTAAATTACAGAAGATAAACCAAAAAATGTAAATTTATTAGTGGTTTCACTATCAGATTTATGAATTATCTTGTGTTATAACATATAAGAAGTGTATATTCACAACTTACATAGTTGATATTTCTTACTTTTGTAGTTATAGTAATGAAAGTCAATACACCTTTAATATAGACGGAATAATAATATCACGTAGTGATATTTATAAGATTCTGAATATATCTAAAAATTACTCTAATGTGAGAAAATGTCAATATAACCGCCCATTAATTTGCTCCATATAGTGTGTCCGCACTGATCAAGAAACTATATATGATTTGAAGAGCTTCCAAATTTTATTGTAGATTTATTTTGTAGGATAATATATATTTTTTTAACCAAAAATAAGAAACTACGATTATAAACGCAATGAAAGGTTTACATCAGCAGCGAGTGTGTCGAACAATCAGTCGGGCTCTAGACCTTCCCAACGTTGACAACCATCTCGGTGCTTGAAAAATAAAGCCATCTCATGTGCAGCCTTATTACAAGATCTCGGAATAAAAGAAACTCGAATTGACTATAGTTGGGTCATTTTTTTTTTCCTTGATCTAGTTAGATTTCGGATAAAATTTTAATTTAGTGTATACTAAATAAGCATCCTATACTTGTTAAACAATTTTATTTTACTATATGAATATTATTGATATGATATTATATTACGATCGCATAATATATTTAATTTACAATATAAGGAAAAAATAATGTATAATAAATTAATAAATTTTTACATTTTTGTCTCCTTATATTATGGATAATATTTGCATCCCATTCTGGTGGTACATACTTCTTCATACCACCCTTTCGATATATTGAATAATATGTACACATATATTATAATCGGAACCGTTCAATTTCTAAATAATCATTTTATGATCATCTCCACACAAAAATCAATAACTTTGAGGGTTCTTTAGTTATTCATATACAATCAAACAAATCAACAGTATTAGTAACAATGAAGATCCTCATGGTGAACCGTCTATTTAGTTTGCACATATGAATGTCTAAATGATAACCAATTTGGTTGATTTTTTATATAAATAATTTTGAAATAATAATATAAGAATTAAACAATTCCAATTATGATATATATCGTACGAGTAGATACTATCAGAAGTGGGATGTAAGTATTATCCTTATATTATAACATATGAATTAAATATACCGTATAATTATAATTTCTCTTGTTATATATACCCATTGATATTGAACTCGGTCGGTGATGGAGGTGCTCGTGTTTAACGTATGAAGTGGACATATTACACTATTAGAAATGTTGGGACATTTTAAACCTTCCTATATTATTGTAGCAAGTTTCATTCTTCGTTCACACTAGACATGGTGGGACCGTGGGAGGAACCCATGCTATAATTAAAAAGTTGGTTTCTTCGTGATTTGATAGCACAAATAATAATTAGGAAAAATAAATAAATCATTTTGCTAGCTAGAAAATGTGAACACAAATTTTATTATTTGACAAATTATTCTTACAGAATGAATGAACATCTTTTGTACAATGATATTAAAAAGTGAAATATATAAATTGTATATCCACCTCTTTCTTTATAAGTGAAAAATTCGATATTTAAAATACTCGATATTACCACATAGTTTCTATAAATACTATTAAATTAATAGTATTAGTAGCAATGGGGTTTTTTTTTTAAATATCAAATATAAGTTCATGCTAGAATTTCACATGAGATTAGATATGAGTATGAACAATGTTTCTTGACCACCAAAAAATGTGAATGTTCAAGGGGGCAGCTGCCCCCACTGATCACTGTTTGGCTCCACCACTTGGGCTAAAAGCCTAAAATTGACACTAAGAGCAAGTCTAGTGGTAAAAACAAGAGGAAGGGGCTAAAGGTAAGGTTTTGTCCCATAAATGACATTTTTCATGTATTTTGCTCAAAGTTGGTTTGTTGTTATTCTAATGGAGAGAAGCAAGAGGCAAAAATTCAAATTTTTTATGAATTATTTTCTTAAAGATAATAATGTAGAAATTTTATATAATATCTCCGAAATACTATTTAATTTCACTTATCAAATTTAAATTACATATAAAATAGTTCAAATCTAATAAAAAGTACAACCATATTTGAGAATAACAAGTTTGGATAAAATGTAAAAAAATATAAGTATGAAGAATTTGAGTTTGAATTGGAGAGGATAAAATGTGTGATAAATGATGAGTATTTATAGTAGTAAATACTAAGTGTTTTAAATAAAAAATAAATAAATTAAACTTCCAACGGCAACATGGTCTCCAACGGCACTTTTTGTCTTAAAAAGACAAAAACAAAAACATACCACCGCTACATTTTTATGAAAGATCATGCCACATGGCAGCTTCCAATTGGCTACTAGCTTCTAGCCGTTGGGAGTGGGCTCTTCACGTGGGTTGTGAAAGTGAATGGCTTGTGGGCCATGAGCCCAGCCCGAGTGGGAAGAGAGGCAATTCTTGCCCCAAGACTTGCCTAAGCTTGGCCTATTTTTTATGGGTTAGAAATAAAATGGCAAGGGAAAGGGGTCAATATGAGCCTTGTCTAGTCCAAATCTCTTGGGTTAAACTTGCTCTAATAAGATATGGAATTTGAATATTTCAATATATATATATATATGGAAGAACCATAGGTTCATATAAAAACATTACAATATGTCTATAAACATGATTAATTAATACAAATTCCAACTCATAATGCCATTTAATCTTAGCAAATTAAAGTGCAATTTGTAGTTAATTAAAAACAATTTAATCTTGGTTTCATAGATGATGATGCTTGTGTTGGAGGAAGACATGGGAGGACCCCAATCTGGTGGCATTGACATAATCTTGGGGACAATGTGCTGCTGCTCCAGGCATTACCAACCCCATTATCCTAAACATTTTAAACAAAGGCCCTTCATTGTAGTCTGGTCCCTTCCAACTTGGAATCGTGAAACTCCTTACCAGCTCACCAAAAGCATTCACCATCATGGGAATTACCTTCGTTGGGGAAAAATAATTCTTATTTGGCTCTTCTAGGACAACCTGCGATAAGATGTTTATGTTGTTAGATTGGGAATTTGAACCATTAACTAAGTTATTAATTCTCGCTGAATGTGTGACTAAATTTATTACAGTTTGACAAACGGAAGTATTTGCCTGACAATGTAAGTCTGAGAAGAGACGACTTGAGGAAAATTAGTGCTTACCTGAACTTCATATTGCCTGTTATAGTATAGGCAAGTCCCAAAGTGCTTGAACATTAAGGCTTTGTCATCATAAGGCAACCTTGGCACCATGTCATTCCCATAAACAAACCTAAAATACCTAATTTTATGCTCTACCAATTGTCTTTCCATGTAGTGCCCAAAATCCTTATCTCCAACCCTAGGTTGCCCAAATGTGTAAACTCCCTCCAATCTCTCCAGCAACATATCGGAATCCTTTCCCTTGTGGAATGTTAAAATCGCCGGAAACAGAATTGCCAGTGCACCACCTAAACTGTGGCCAGTAATTACAAATTTTGCCTTATCATTTTCAAGTAGAAGTTTCGTTAGCATGTCTCTGATGACATAGTAAGCTAAGGCCGGGCGTGTGTCAACTTGTTTGATTTCCTTCGGCTTGGGCCAACCGGCATTCTTCTGTAACCCTAGAGCTTTCATGAAGCCGCCATGGAGCTTTCCAACCCCTTGGAGCTCATACCAAGAGATATCAAAGTCAGAGCACCATGCATCGGCATCAAAGGGCTCAGTTCCTCTAAAGGCCACAACAATAGTGTCATGTCCCTCACTTCTGTCACGAAACATACAGGCTTGTGTTGTGGCTTTTTCTTGGTAATCTGTCATACAAAAATAATAATATTCATTGAGACAGAGATGTCTGACCATCTTTTTATTTACACCTAAAGAGTGAGGTAAAATCTTAAAAAGTAGGAACAATTCAATCGAAAAGTTTAAATAAATTAAAGATAAAAGTTTCAACAAACAATCAAAAATATCCCTATTCTAAAGCTAAACTTCCAACAATGCCGAAATAAATATAAAATTAATCGCTTATACTTTAGAGTTTAGCAATAAATTTTGGGTTTTTCCCAAAACCCAAGGACTAGACACTAATCCATAATTAAGCTTTTCCACCACCCTTCCTTATATTGCTAACACTCCTCCCATCCCCAAAACTTTTTAAAAAACTTAAATCCTTAACCGTTAAACCTAATATACAACACCCATAGTTTTGTCAAAGGCAAACAAGTAAAATTACAATTCCATAAATTGACTTCTGCACACTTAGCAATCACCATTAAAATATATTACAACTTTAAAAAAATGGGTTTATCCTTGTAAGAAAAAAAGTTAATTGTCCTTGTGTACAAATTTGATTATAATTATTTTTTTCATCGTAATTTTCTCTTTTCTTAATTTAACATTATGGATAAACTTTGGTAATTTTAATTTTCTCAATTTGACGGAGTTCTTACCATTCCAGAAGTCGAAAGTTCCCAAGAACTCCATCTACAAAAAGTAGGCAAAACAAAAAAAAATCTATTAGTTTCGAGTGTAATTAATTAAAATAAATATCGAAGCATTGGGGATAATCAATCAAAGTTGGTAATTAAATTAATTTTTTTTTTATACCTTCCAGTGATCCTCGACGATAGCTTGGATGTAGAATGTGTTCTCATATGATATTTTAGAGGCCATCATACTAAGAGCTGCATTGTAATTGCCATCTCCAGGTTTGATGTTTTTGTCCAGAGCAATTCGCTTGTCCAAGTTTCCGATGAATGACAAGAACGTTCTCGACGATTTTTCTGGTATTATGACCTTTCCTGTAGTCCACAAAAATACATAAAATACCAGATTAATTATTTTGAATAATACATTATATATACAACCAACTTTGCCAGAGTGGTCTTCCGAAATTTTCCGGAGTAGTCCTGCCAAATTTGCCAGAGTGGAAGAACATGATATGATATATTATCTAAAACACACCCAACTAATAATACACTATACATGCCTTTTGAACAAAAATAAATAAATAAATAAATATTTCCTTAACATATACCAAATGCCTTTTCTCTCTTCTCTCTTGTAAATATTAAGTGTCGTTTGATAATCGTTACACACTAGTTTTACATTTTATACTTCAGATATGAGGAAACGAGGGATGAAAAAAAATAGAGGCCGGATGGATTTAGGTGTTTCTTCCTCTCTATACCACCGATTTTCTTTGTCATTTCCACTAGTACTTCTCCAATACTTTCTACATGTCTTATGTACAAAAATTACGTGAAAGTTGAAAATTAATAAAAATAAAATGGTTAACAAAAGACCCCTTGGAAATTAACCGAGCTGCCCAAGAAGGCAACCCCGGGCCGGAATTGCGGCCGGCTTCCATTTAGAGGTGCTGCCGTGAACGGCAGCGCTAGCTCATGGCAGCTGTTTATGAAAAAAAATTACATAAACACTATATATATAAATAGTTAATGTTAGTGAATTTAAAAATGATAAAAGGTTACAATTGCTCGTATGAGAAGGAAGCAAATTAACTATACCTCTTAGAATATTCTGGATGAGTCCGAGCAAGGTTTGGTTACATGAGAAGAGGTTCAAGCACATTTCGATGGCCCACCCAATGCTTGCCAATGGCTTAGACACAAACTGCAGCAGCTTCTGCACGACAATGGAGAGAAATATGAGCCACCGGCGCTCGAAATCGTCCTCGGTGTCCTCCGACGAGTCCACGAATCTCCTCCTCTCCAAGTTGTTGGAGAACAAGATGTGAATCAGATCAAAGAAGCCCACATCCTTGGGCTCCAGCAACATGTAGTTGCAAGAAAAACCCTTGTCACAAGCCATGGCCGGTTAGCTTGGGAGCTCAAGATCAAAACTTGTCAGAAGCCAAATTTGATGAGAGAATTATTAAGAGATCGATGAGTTTGGAAAATGTTTATTTGGTTTGGTTTGGTTTGAGTCAGCTTAGACGTAGTGTATATATAGAGAGAGGTAGGGCTAGAGAGAACTGTGCGTGCAAATAATTGTAGCAGGCTTTGTTGATCAGAGGGCGGGGATATTGCCAAGTCCTCTTTGACCTGTTAATTTCAAAAAAGAGTTTTATGAGTGGGGCCATGGCTTCTCTTCTAAGGATTTTTTATTAGTTAAATTCGACTCATATAAAAAAATTCTTGAAGGCATAGTAATATTAGACTCATTCATATCAAATAAAACTTTAGGAAGACTAGTATAGAAACCACAATGACCTCCCACTTAACAACCTCTCGATCGGGAAGATTAGTACAACAACCGTCACGACCTCCCATTTAACATTGTACTCACTTCTGTCAAGTAAAACCTCATAATGGCTAGCACAACAATCTACTGTCAGAGTCTTACTTAATTCTTACTTTGATCCTAGAGGACTCGAATAAGCACAATAACTTAGGGCCACAACCTCCCACTTAACAGTAGACTCACTCATGCCAAGTAAAACATTGGAAAAATTAATGCAGAAACACACTTTTATCATGATCACCCTTTTTAATTTTGATCTCATTTATGAGGAATCGAATTCATGACCTATAAAACACACATGACATAAACAATTACAGCAAACATAGAATAATAATAAAGAGAATCAATCATATCTACATAATTAGATATTTAATTAATTATTCGATGTGTTTTAGCTTAATATTCTCAAGATTATCACTGTATATAATAAATAAATCACTATTGTTCATCGATCAGGATTGACCGTGACTTCATTTGACGTTCCCTACATATTATACAGTGAGCTCTCTTCCCCTTTATTATTTAAAACGTGCGTACAAAAAGAATACAACTTGTCAGAGGCGTCCAAGAAAATTCCCTGCCATTATTACAGCCTTGAAATGAATCTTTCTGAAAAGAAAAAAAAAATAGTCATGTGGACAAAATCTGGAATATCTTTTGGTTTTTTAAATTATTGATGTCAAAACTTGGATTCAAGTCTCTCATGGTTGGTGTGAACTACAATTGCATGCATAATTTAGACTATTGGTAAAGATATGGTGGATTGTGAAATTTTTATTTGATATCTTTTTTCACTGTGATTTTGTTATTGATGGAATATATGGGTATAAAATGGTTCTTTAATGAACCGAATCTTTCAGAAAATTAAGAAGAACACTTTATTTATTTTGTAATAAATCCAATCTTTCAACAAATGGATTTCGAGAGAGTGATCAGACAAGAGAATGAGATGTTGAAAAAACTAAAAAAAAAAAGGGCATTTTAGTAATCAATTAATTTTTATTCCGATTCATAATAATTAATAAACAATAACAATTAAAAACATTCTCATTAATTATCTGATTCTATATAGTTAGTAAACACCTCAATGTGAATGATTATCCACTTCTCTTGTTACCCATTATTCTCATTCCTTGTAAGTAAATGTGCCCTTAAAATAGAGTCACATTGAGCACACCTATGTAAGATAAAATCTAGGGAAGAGTGCAACATCCCACAACTACAGCCTCCGGCTCACTTAAATCTTGGTATGGGGAAATCGAACTCGCAGCCTGTAAAGTATACGAACATAAATTCATTCGATCTAATGATCACTAATAGTTGGTACTTGAAAAGAAAGTTTTTTTTTATGTCCAATAATTTCAAAGTGTAAGCATCACAAATGGGAGAGTTTTTTTTTTTATGTCAAATCACAAATTGGAGAGTTAAGTGTATCATGTTTCACGAGTATTTATAATTAAACATTATTTGTTTTCTATATCCACTACAGTAGTATCAAATCACCCACCAACAAGATACACCTAGAAAAACATATAAAAAATAATAATTAGATCGAGGAGGATAATATATGTTCATCATAATTCATAAGTGATAATTAAGCATGCCCCATGACAACTAATAAACACTATTACTCTATGCTAACTATCTATATATATATATATATATATATATATATACATGATTAGTTCCTCACTATCATCATTTAATCAAAACTATTTTTCTTTTCCAAATAGGACACGCTCCACGTTTTTTATATGATTAGCTCTTCACCATGAATTGTTTGAAAGAAGAAAAGAAAACACAACAAATTTCTTCCCCAAGGAGCCAAGGTTGGTATCACTTTCGTGTTTTTGGTAAACATCTAGAAAATGCGAGGGAGACTTTATTGAAATGATGAAAGATGAGAAGTTGCAAATTAGTCGGAGGACATAAATCTTAACCCTCGTAAAAAATTAAATCACCTGTAAAGAAAGTGAAACAAACTAATAACCTGGGATGTCAAAAATTCCTAATACAAAAGCTGAAGAAACTGTAAAAGTGGAACGTCATACTAGACAAATATAGTACGTACTCTAAACATAAAATATTACAAATGAATAAATATATATGAAATTTGAATTTATTTATGATTTTGATACAAGGGAGGGGATTATCCATATTGATCGAGTATCGACTTCGCCTTTTATAAGAGTCAAATCAAGACTTCCCATTACATAATGAGATGGACATGCGAATACCACTAATGGTATATATTCTAGTGTCAAGTTATTAATTAATTACAATTATTATTTTAATAATAATAATACTAATGGTGGGGACTTAATTTATGGACTGGGATGATTATAAATTTGCATTTTAATTATTTGGTTTCATATGTAATGCTTGGGTGTGAGGAAGACTTGGGAGGACCCCAATCTGGTGGCAGTGACATAATCTTGGGGACAATGTGCTGGTGCTCCTGGAATTACCAAACCCAAAACCCTAAACATTTTGAGCAAAAGCCCTTCTTTGTAGTCTGGTCCCTCCCTCTCTGAAATGGTGAAACTTCTCATCAGCTCACCAAAAGCATTCACCACCATGGGCATTGCCCCCATTGGGGAAAAGTAATTCTTATTTGGCTCCTCTTGAACAACCTGCAATATAAATATAAATACGAACACGTTATTAATAACATATATAAAAATAATACTACATATATATATATATCACGATTTATGAAAGGATAATATATTGTCGGAAAAAAACATCGAATCTAATAAGTTTTAGTATAGCTTTAAAATGTGATTTTTGTAACATTACGAAAAGAATAACCCAGTGACGTTGCTTACCTGAACTTGATATTTCCTATTGTAGTAGAGGCAAGTCCCAAAGTGCTTGAACATTAGGGCCTTGTCATCGTAAGGCAACCTTGGCACAAGGTCATTGCCATAAACAAACCTAAAATACTTGATCTTATACTCTATCATCTTGTTCTCCATGTAGTGCCCAAAACCCTTGTCTCCAACCCTAGGTTGTCCAAATGTGTAAACTCCCTCCAACCTCTCCAAAAGCAAATCTGAATCTTTTCCCTTGTGAAATGTCAAAACTGCTGGAAATAGAATTGCCAAAGCCCCACCTAAACTGTGCCCAGTTACTATAAACTTTGCCTTGTCATTTTGAAGCAAAAGTTTCGTCAGCATGTCTCTAATGGCGTAGTAAGCGAAAGGCCGACTTTCGTCTTTTACGATTTTGTCTGGCTCGGGCCAACCAGCATTGATCTTGCATTGTTTTTCGTTGTTCTTCTGTAATTGTAACCCTAGAGCTTTCATGAAGCCACCATGGATCCTTCCAACGCCTTGGAGTTCATACCAAGAGATGTCAAAATCGGTGCACCATGCATCGGCATCAAAGCCCTCGGTGCCTCTGAAGGCCACAACAATTGTCTCATGGTCGTCACTTTTGTCACGAAGCAGGAAGGCTTGTGTTGTGGCTTTTCCTTGATAATCTGCCACACGAAAAATAAAAATATTTTCAGTTAGTTAAATTTTATACGTACTTGATTTTATACGTACATATTTAGAATTAATTAATTCAACTCTTAAGAAGTTCGATACATCATATTATATATGGATTAATTTTCAACTTTAGTTATTTCTTACCATTCCAGAAGTCGTAAGAGCCCAAGAACTCCATCTGCAAACAGAAAGGAAACAAAAGACAATTAATTATGATTTCATAAAAACTAATGGAAGCATTAATGGAGCTAATTAAGTGTATCTAAATATTATTATTTAATTATTAAAAATAAATGTAAATTTAGTAATGAGCAATAAAATATTGGGGAGCATTTTTGCTCACCAGTTCATTGAATATCTGCCAAACTAACCATAGTTAACATTTCAAAATTAATTAACTCTTTAAAACTTCAAGATGAAAGAGAAAAAATGGCAGATATTCAATGAATTGGTGAGCAAAAAAAAAGGGGAAAAAAACAATATTTTTGTATTATGAAAAGGAAAATATTTGTATTATTCCAACCTTAAAGGCGGATTTGTTCATTCTTCCTATGGTTGATTATCAAATTTTTAGTATGCAAGTGTGATAATCAGAACAATGGATTTCTTAAAACATTATGCAAAGATCATCTATGTAAAAAATAACCAAATTAATGAAAATCTTTTGTCAGTCCATATGTAGCAAATAAGCGACGGTTACAGTATAGTAATTAAGAAACTCATGTTAAACCGTTGATTTAATTGATACATATCATGAAGGACTAAAAATTACTAATTTCTTTGATTTTTTTTGTTTTATAAAAAATAATATTTGCTCTTTTAATAAATATCGTTTTGATTATCATATTTGAAAAAAAACCATTCAATAATCAATTATGGAGTAAATGAGCGCATTCACTTTAGAGTAGATGCAAGTATATATTAATCTTACGAAATAAGTTATATCACATAATTGTAGTACCGTATCAAGTTAATTATAGTTTTGTGTGTAAATAATTGACATACCTTCCAGTGATCCTGGACGACAGTTTGGATGTAGAATGCATTCTCATATGAGAGCTTAGAGGCCATGATACTGAGAGCTGCATTATAATTTGCATCTCCATGTTTGATGCTTCTGTCCAGCTCCATTCGCTTATCCAAATGCCCAATAAACGACAAGAATGTTCTCGACTTTTTATTTGGAATTATATCCTTGCCTGCATATGCATACGTTGGTTACGTAATATTTAATCAATTAATTAAATCCCCATTATCTAATTAATTAGTCCAACAAGTACATATTCGCTAGCTACCTAACTACTAGATCCATAGTAATTAATTGAGCTCATGGTTCACAATCACAATTATACGTTATTAATTAATCAGCATATTATGTGGGAAGTCTCGAGTTTGACTCTCGTCGAGTGAGATCAATATCCAATATTTATATAATGTAATCCACTCCCTCAGTATTCTTGTATAAAAAAAATTAATCAGCATGTAGTTGGTAATTAACAGGTTAATTAATAGCAAAAATAACTATTTAAAAAACCAGTTCATAGTAGCTACTACTCCAATATAAAATTCCATTTGATACTACTGCATGTGTTTACTAGTATCTTTTAGGTATATTTATTCTTATATTTGGATTATTATATAATATAGGAGGCCGGTGAGATTCCTGGAAGTGTAGATTCTTTCTTTTTTGAAATTGAAAATTGTCACTTACTAATTCTATAATTTTCATAATTTTTTTTTTTGTCATTGACACGCACACGTGTTGCACCGCACCCTTGGTCACAATTAGGATATAACTTAGGGGGTATCGAATCCAGTACTAGCTGGGAGCATATCGGGTCTGGGAACGCCCTAACCACTGAGCCAACCTGTTGTAGTTTATAATTTTCATAATTAAGAAGGTATAATCTCGCTTAATTCTTTATTAATTGGTCAAGAAAACCTCCTCTTTATGTCTTTGCTCCAAATGAGTGAATTATTGACCTCTCTTTAATGCATTTAGTAAATGACGAATTTATCTCAAATTTTGATAAATTTTTTCTGAGTAAAATATGAGCAAACTCGCTGAGAAATCTTAAAAGGAATGCGTCAAATATAACCGTGCTTTCAAAGAGTTCCCTCGATAATAACCAAAAAAAAAAAAAAACCTGCTAATAAAAATACATAAAGGAAACAAAGTTACCATACCTCGCAGAAAATTCAGGACCAGTCCCTCCAAACTTTGGTTACTCGAGAAAAGGTTCAAGATCATTTCGATCACCCATCCAATGGTTGCCAAAGGCTTTGCCACAAATTGTAGCAACTTCTGCAACACAATGGAGAGGAATATGAGCCATCGGCGGCCGAACTCATCCTCGGACTCCTTAGAAGAATCCACAAACCTCCTTCTCTCCAAGTTCTTGGAAAACAAGATGTGAATCAAATCAAAGAATCCCACATCCTTGGGCTCCAAGAGCATATGATTGCAAGAAAAACCCTTGTCATCATCACCACCAAAAGCCATGGCTTGATCGATAGGCAGATATCTAATAAGACTTGATAAGAACTAAGTTGTCTATATAAGGAGCTATATATATAGGTAGCTAGGTAGAGCTAGGGTAAGATATAGGAAGTAGAATTCTTGATCAGCTATGGACGCTGATATGGGCTAAAATTGAAGTCTATCGAAGTCTCTGGTTAGACTTTGATTGACGCGTTCTTCAAAGAGAAAAAGTCCCTAAGAATTATAATCAAACATGTGGAATTCCTTTTTCTTTAATTTTCTTTGTAGGGTGGGACGAATTGTATTCTACATTGGAATGCCCTTGTCCTACAAGTTATAGTAATCCCTTTGTTTGTTACCTTCCTATTTTAAAAGGGGTTAAGATTTGGATTAATTGTCATATAGTCATAAAATTAAGTATACATGATTCGAAATTAGTACAAATATAAATCATCGTTACTATTTATGTGAATTAATAAAAGGAAAAAAAGTAAATACGGTAATCTCTAACCACGAAGGTCAAATTTGAAAGCCATGTCAAATTTTAGCCAAAAAAATTAGTTTTTTAATTGAATAGTGCATGATTATATTTTTCTATCTTAGGAACTAATTAATTACTTATTTAATATTTTATTATTATTTGTGAGAACATAAAGCAAAAAAAGAGGAAGATTGGTATGCGGGTGGAAACAAAGCTAGTGCTCCTTTTCCTTTAAATTTTAGGAAATTTGCTATTTATTTGGATAAATTTAAGAAATTATTTGGCCTTTGGTCCTCGGAAAAAATTTGTCCATAGCCCTTAATTTTGTGATTAAATATAGAATTTTGTCTATTTTCTTACCATGAATTTTTGGTCCATGGTTGAAGAGGACCTTAAACGGCCATGGTTTTGTTGTTAATAATGTATAATATATATGTTTCATTATAACATAATATTGTTGACTTTATTTTGAGCTTGACTTGAACGACTCATAAAAGTCTTTTGTATATTTGATCCATGTCAGTACCGTACGATGATGAGTGGTGTGGAAGCAACCTTCACAACAACCACTCAATACCAGGCGTTTAGTTAAAAGGAAATTCAACTTAATTAGGGTCCTTCGGGGTTAGGTAGTTTATTTGACTCATTTTATACGAAACTTCCTTATTTCCATAAGCTTTACCTCGTTTATAGTTTCGCTAAATTCGTTACTCAATCTTACTTTATCTTTATCTCCTCTTTTAATCAGGAGGCGTTAGATTTTACAATCTTCGTTGGACATTTGATATATTCGATTGTTTAACGTGACAGACCGTCTTGATTTATGTGTAGCACTGATTTTGGACCCGGCTAGAGGTTGGTGACGGCAACAACAAAGATGGCGGTGCATTGGGGATTTCAAAAAGATGTATAAGTGAGTGTAATCCCCTCCTGTTGTTTTATTTCGCGTTTGTCGATCATGATCATTGGAGGTGTTTAACCCATGTTATTGTGAGTCAATCTATTTTCATCTACTTTAATTTATTTTGTACAATTTTATTATCAATTAAATGAATATTTTTTTATTAAAAAGGAAAAGGATCATATATATAAGTCTTTAAACTCAAAATTAAAAGCAATTTAAAGATTGAAGGGTAGGTCTGCTAATTTGGCTTGCGGGCCATCAATAAGAGCCATCTTCCTTATATTTTACAAAAAAAAAAATAACGTGTGCAGCAAGAATAATGAACCAGTACTAGTAGTAGATACCAGACGTTTCCACGAACACACTCAAAGCAAAGGAAGGTGGAGAAAATAAAGACATCAAGAATAATTAACCAGTAATATTTGTCAATATACATGTTATTAGAATTCAAAATTCTATTCACGTATATTTCATTTAGCATGTTTTACATGATTTTATATTAACAAATAATTTCCCTATTTTGTCCATAAACAAAGTACCTATTACTATAACTTTTTAGAAAAAAATGTAGCATCTGTTGATAGCCATCATAATCCGAGCCGAATCTGACAAACAATACCTGACAGAACCTGATCGGGACTCACTAAAGACAAACCCCTAGAGTCCATAACGGACCAAAGCCCACCAAACCTGGCCCGGGCCCAAGCCTAAGAGGGCTGAAAGCGCTGACCAGAAGGAGTATATAGCATGTAGCCACCTACTTGGATTACACTGGGCAGCCTACCAGGGCAGTGCTGATCGGGCTGCTCGGGAAGGGGATAGCCGGGGAAGGATAGACCATCGCATACAACAACTGACACCTTTACATCCCCCCAGTTGTAAAGCAAATAACACTTGTCTCATTTTCCATGGTGGAGAAAGTCTTGCCTCGAAAGTGCCCCTCACACCATCTCAGAGGACCTTGGGCAGAAAAACTCCAATTTCCAAGATTATAGAGGTCAATTTAGGGGGACATATGTCACTCATTGGATGGAGACCCTCAAAGTCAATAGTTGGCATGGGGCACTAGTCGGAGTGGTACCCGGCTCCGCGACGGGTACCACTATCCCCACATAAAAGCTGTCAATCCCTATTTCTTTTCCTATAAATATCCATCTACTTTGACATCAGATTTTAACTTCAAGTAAGCAATTAAACTATGCCAACACACTTTCTCTCACTAAAATCATATTTCCTCTCCCTTCTCTCCAAACACATACTTACTTAGGCATCAGAGACCAAGTGACCGGAGCCACACCGAACTCCCAAGCTTGATTTTCCTTTTCCTCTTCATTTTCTTTCTCTTCGTCTTATTTTCCCTTAGGTACTTCAAGATGGGGTGAAGAGGAACCCACTCACACATAAGAACTTGAAGACTTGTTGCCCAAGCTATCTTCCGCCGTCGTGGGAGGAGATTCGACCACCTCGTTCACGGAACCTAGGAGATGTCCCATCCCCCGAGGGACATGTAGTTGTCAGGTCTGACCCACTCGTCAACAACATCCATTATGCGACCTCTGTTAAATCTCGCCAGGAATCTTATCCCATAAAAAAAATATACCGCTTAGCACCAGACACAGTTCATGAATCTGAATTTTAGATGTGCTAAACTTATATACTAGATGTCGACGGTACTAGTGAATTTTATTAATAAATATAAAATGATACACCTAGTCAAGGGGGATGTAATCAGTCTTACCTCTCACATGCATCTATATACATAAATAAAAGCTTGATAGAAAGAAACAAAATTTACAACAAAAATTATAATTAAAGATACAATGCAAATACTAATTATCACTTTCTAATTTTAAATTGTGCAATTTGAGTCTTAAAAACGTCAAAATTCTCAATTATCTCTTCATTACTGATATGATAATGCTTAAAATGAGATTGGTTAAACAATAAGGGCCTAAGCATGTGCCCCGTCCATGCTTAGCACTTAGCACTTACTTATAAGTTTGGTATATATATATATAACCTAATTAGTAGCATAGCAATCAGGGACGGACCCATGCACATGACAAGTGGGGCTGTAGCCAGGTGGAATTTTCAATTATATAAAGCTATATGTTGTTTTTTTGGAAAAAAATTAGCTTGTTTTCCTGTTTAATTAAGCTCACCACCATATACTTTTTAGATCTTGATTTGAAGCTCTTTGAATCATTTTGTAAATTTATATCTTCTACAAATTCATAATTTTTGTTTTTTAATTTTTAATTTAGCCCACCTTACTTTTGATCTTTAATTTAATTCACTGCACTTTGATTTCTGGATCCGTCCCTGATAGCAATAGTTCTTCCCTGGCCTAATTTCTCCAGTTTATGAAATTATTTAGGTTGTTTTGCTGTCCATTTACCAAAGTGTTTCATTTTTCACTTGGTAATTTTTCATCAGCATTAATTCATTTTTCACCTGGTAATTTTTCATAATCATCATCATCATATATATATATATATATATTCTGACGCCATGCAAATGGACAAAAGCGCAGCAATTGAAAAAATAGGTTGAGAGAAATGATTGCAGACAGATCGAATACAAGATTATATATGTTCCTGATAAGCATGCCCCATGACATTATTAAAATAAGAATCATGATCATTAACTTTAAAAAAAAACTTTTATTTTTTATTTTGTTAGTTTGTAAATTACTATCTACCTAACTTTATTCTATAGTGACCAAAAAATATATAGAAAATGAGTTATATGAGGCGAACTGACTGACTTCGTTCTTACAAGCGTTAAATTCGAGATTTAATAATATAATTAATTAGGAATTTGAGTTAAATGGTACTTTTTAGTTCTCCAAAAGTATGCAAAACAAATACTAACATGCTTAATTCTAAGTAAAATGATATTTTCATATTAATGGAGAAATAAAAACAATAAGCGAAAGAAGACAAAATAACTTCAAGAATTTTAATAACATTACTATAATTTGGTTATTCATATACAAGTAAATATTATACTAAAAAAATCACAGCAGCGCCCGCTGCCCTGGGTTCCCTCTAGGAGCCATCTGGTCTCCATGTGGCTTCACCACTATCGAGACTTAAGATTTTCCACAGTCCCGTTAGATAATTAATACAAATACCACTAAATTAGTAATATTAGAAAATATATATGGGATCATGTTTTTATAGATCCATAATCTACACATTGGTTGACCAAAAAGAAAGGAGCTAGCTATGCATTGCTTAAAAAAAAAAAGGGCTATGAATTGGCCCATCCCTAGGAGTTTACTTCGAAGATGTTCTCATTTCGACTGAAAAAGCCCATCATGGGGTTCCTATTTTTAAAGCCATGGGTTATATTAAGCCCTTTTATTAGCCTTTTTAGGGTTGATTTAGGATACATGAAATGAGATAGAATGATTCTTAATTTAATTTATTCATATTTTAAAAATAGAAAATGAATGGTTTTCGTTTTTAAAAGAAATTATAAGATACGAAGGAAAATTACCCCTTCTAATCTACGCATTTTATAAGGATTTTCATAAATAATAATCCTTCTTTTATCTTTAAGATGAGCCCTAGGTAAGGAATCAACTTATGGTTAATTGAAACTCTAGAATCAAATAAGGTTTCGAGGACTGGCGGGAGTTTTCTTTTAATTTGGTCAATTGGGAAGAGAAATTAGAATTCGGTATGTCTTCTAACATTGAAGAGAAAAATATCAATACAAGTAGATGACGTAAATGTTAAGTTTATATGTTTTTAATAAATTGGTGTTGGGAGGTGTGAGAATGAGAAGGCATAAATATTTCACATCGTTAACTTAACAAATGTAAAAAAAATATATAACTAATATACAAATAGTTTTCTAAACATTAATACGAGTCACGTCCGGTCCTCACTAGTAATTTTTATCAAGTTTATAATTTCTTAGTAGGGTAAAATATTTTTTTAATCACCGTGATTTTAATTTTACCAATTTAATCACTGTGGTTTCAACCGTTAATAAATTACGTCATTTGGTCAAATTCGGTCAAATATGGAGGGCATTTTAGAACTTTCCTCCAAAAAGCCATGAACATGTTCATCCCCCTTCGGCCCAAGGTCCCAAACCTCACCCCACAGCCTCTCCTCTTCTCTTCCAAACCGCACTACATCCCTCTTCCTCTCTGCCGAACACTGTAACAATTTCGTCCCTCCCTCGTTTTGCAATTTTATGATGAAAGATTTCATGATACCATTGCTAAACAGACTTAGAAATTGTAGAGACGAAGCGGAAAGAGGCAAGGAGTCAGAACGATGAAGAAGTAGTCTTACTATAAAAATGTATTTTAACCTTCTTACTATAATTGATTTTGGCTAAAACACAGTGACTAAAAATGTATTTTACCCTTCTTACTATAAAAACAAAACAAAAAAATCACTTATTAGGCTCAATAAATAACAAAAATAGGTTTAAAATATTTATTAATGTGCAAGAAAAAATTATGTGAACTCTAAATGGTTTGATATTGCGTATTGGATAAAAAATTTGACTATTTTCTGTTTTGATTTTGGTTTTTCTATGACAAGGTTTACGTGAACTCTAACAATATAGATTGGGGTTTCGAAGTTCAATTTTTTTTTTTTCAAAATTCCGAGTTTGGATTTTGTAATTATAAGTTTTATATAAACTCTAAAGTTTGAAATTGCGGATTGGAGAAAGAATTCTGAACTTCGAACTTTTTCTGTTTTTGATTTTGGTTTTCTATACTAAAATTTATGTGAACTCTAATAATAAAATATTGGGGTTTCGAAGTTTTTTTTTCTTTCAAAATTTCAAGTTTGAATTTTGTAATTATAAGTTTTATATGAACTCCAGGGTTTGAAATTGCAGATTGGAAAAAGAATTTTGACACTTTTCCCTTTTTATTTTGGTTTCTTCATAGCAAAGTTTATGTGAACTCTAAAAATATAAGATTACAGTTTCGAAGTTTAATTTTGTTTTCAAACTTTCGAGTTTAGATTTTGTAATTATAAATTTTATATGAACTCTAGGATTTTATATTGGGGATTGAAGAAAGAATTATGACTTTTTTCTATTTTGATTTTTGTTTTTCTATAGCAAGGTTTATCTGAACTCAAACAATATAAGATCGCGGCTTCAAAGCTATCTTTTTTCTTTCAAAGTTCAAGTGTGGATTTTGAAATTATAAGTTTTATATGAACTCTATGATTTGATATTGTAGAATGGAGAAAGAATTTTGACTTTTTTCCGTTTTGAGTTTGGTTTTTCTATAACAAAATTTAAGTAAACTCTCACAATATAAGATTAGGGTTATAAAGTTCCAATCTTTTTTCAAAATTTCGAGTTTGAATTTTGAAATGAAAAGTTTGGTTTTGAGTTTGGATTGAAGAAAGAATTTTGACTTTTTTCCATTTTGAGTTTGGCTTTCTATAGCGACGTTTATGTGAACTTTAACAATATAAAATTAGGAACTTTAATTTTTTTTTGAATTTCAAGTTTGTTTGTAACGACCCGAAATTTCAATTATTGGATTTACGTAAATTATTTATGTAAAATGACAATTTTACCATTGCTTGTTAAGGGGCGTGAAAGTCAAATTTTGTTTCGAGACACTTTTGGTGGTGTTTTGGATACCGTTGCGTAGGTCTCGAACTCACGAGTTCGTAGACAGGCGACACGCGGGAAACGGAGTTCGTGTACGAAAGTTATGGGTCTAGACGTGTAAGGGCAGTTTGGTAATTTGCCATAGAGGGGAGATATTTTTAACCCCCCAAATCAGATTAATCTGATCCACATCATTTCATCTTCATCTCATTATCATCTCCCTTTCTCTCTGTGAAACACCCACACCGAACTCGTGCGAAAAAACACCCAAAAACCCACAAAGTCAACTTTTGATTCAAGGCTCTAACTTCCATTTTTGATCAACTAATCGTATTCTACTCCTTCCCACGATCACAGCCGTACCAACCATCGAAGGAGAGGACCACGGGGGAAGCCGAACCGAGTGTAGGAAGTTTCGGATCTTCCGATCGATTTTTCGGCTTAAACAGGTATGTGTTTGATGTTTTAAGGTCATATTTGGATTCCTAGGTTCGAGTAGATAGATTTAGACGTAAAATTTGTGAAAAATGGTTGAGTTTTGAGGAAGTTACAAAAGCTGGAAGTTTCGGCCGGAAATAGGGGATTCTGGCGGAAACCAGACGGCGGCGCCGGCAGCCGGTCGTCTTCTCCGGCGAGTCACCGGTGACCGGTCGGGTCGAGTGAACCAGTTGGGTTGAGGGAACTGGTCGGGTCGAGTTGGACCGAGTCAGGTCGAGCTGGGCCGGGTTGGACCGGTCCAGGCGCGTGAACACTGTAGCAAGCTCGTGACCGGCGCGTGAGGGCGCGTGGCGGCGCGTGGGCGCGTGTTCCGACCTTCGGTCGGAGCGTGACGGCGCGTGGGGCCGAGTTTGAGGTCACGGTGGCACGTGACAGCTAGTTTTTGACGTTCCGGACCTGTTGGCGTAGGTTTTAGGTCGATCAGACGTCGTTTAGGGGCTGTTTTGGGCGTTTGAAGTTGCTGCGTTTTCTAGGCCAGCATATGTAGACTTCCCGGGGTTTAGGGGGTTTATATTTAAGGTTCTTATTATTAGCTGGTAATCCCGATTATTAATTTGGACAGGCGATACTGCTCCAAGAACTTCAGGGGAGCGTACAATTCGGGATTGAGCTTGCTTAGACAGGTTTGTGAGTGGACTTTTGGTTTATAAACTATAATGCATGCATAAATGTATCTTTGATTTAAATACTGTTATGTATGGGTGCAATGAATTTCTGGAATTTAGAAATGATGCTGGACACTTGTTTTCCAATATTTCAGTGAAAGTGTGTTTGAGAAATGGCCTGTTTTTTGTACTCGATTTTGATATCGTTTTGAAGTGATAACTATTTGAGTTTGTGATTTGGGTTTAGACTTGAAATTATGATTTTACCGATTTTAGCCATAAATGATATTTCAAAGAATTTGGCTTAGGCCAAGAAACAAAGATTTCAAAATACGGATTTGGTTCACTGGTCTTCTGTCCCGATGGTTACAGTTGCTCTGACTGGTGTTGAGGGGTTTTGCTCCGCTGGTTGTTGAGGGTTCGGATTTCGGTGTTGAGGGGTCTTGCTCCGCCGGGTCGCGAAGCTATCTACACGTAGTACAGATTTTAACACATCTCAAGGGATACCCTGGTGTGTTATGGATATGTCGGGAACAGTGAATTTGAGATATTATGTGTCCAGGCTGAATTAAATGAATTTTAACTCCTTTGAAGAGAGTTTTCAAACCAAACTGTGGATCACGAGGTATTTTCATTATACAGATTTTATGTGAGTCTAACTAAGTGGTTTTAAAGAGAAATGGAAATTTTGGTGATTTACATATAATGTTTTTATATCATAAACTGTTTTATGTGATGCATGCATGATTTTATAAATGGAGGGGGCAAAAGGTAATATTTCCTTGGAAAACGATTTATAAATGATTATTTTTGTCCACTCACAACTTTTGTTTTTAAACCCCCTTCAGGCAGTTGAGTTGACGCGGACACTTATCTCGAGGAAGAGGCATTAGTATTTTCGGCTGCGCTGTGTAGTTATACTTGAGTAGGATATCTAAATTATACTCTTGATCCTACTTAGACGCTCTGATATTATATTATATTTGGTTGGTCATTATTTACGGGAATTGTTGAGTGCTTGAATCCCTTGTCTGACAAGTGAAAGTATTTATTATTATTATTATCTGTAAGGATTGAAGGGTATTTTGGGAACCTTTCCTCAGGTTGTCAGACGGGATCAGGGTTCTTCTTTGGTTTCGAGGGGAAATTCGGGACGGGTCCTGACATTGTTTGTAATTATTAGAGGAAGTTGTGGTTCCACCCCAAAACCAATTGGCAATGGGGGGAGAGGCCAAATTCCTTATAAGCCCTTGTAAGGTTGTGCAACTTTCCAATGTGAGACTTTTGTACCTTCACATTCTCACATGCCCCCTCACGTGTGGCGAATTTTCAAACATAACACGTGGACAACTCATATTGGGTGACGTGGAGCACGTGTAAGGTTCGTTCTAATACCATGAAGGAAGTTGAGGTTCCACCCCAAAACCAATTGGCAATGGAGGGAGAGGCCCAGTTCCTTATAAGCTCTTGCAAGATTGTGCAACTTTTCAATGTGGGACTTTTGTACCTTCACATTCTCACAATTATAAGATTTATATGAACTCTAGCTTTTGATATTGCATGTTGGAAAAAGAATTTTGGCTTTTTTCCGTTTTGATGAGTTTCGTTTTTCAATAACAAAGTTTTTGTGAACTCTAACAATATAAGATTAGGGTTTCGAAGTTCAATTTTTTTATTCAAAATTTTGAGTTTGAATTATAAAATGAAAAACTTTATATGAATTCTAATATTTGATATTTCAGATTGGTGAAAGAATTTTGACTTTTTTTCTTTTTGGGTTTAGTTTTTCTGTAGCAAAGTTTATGTGAACGCTAACAATATAAGATTAGGGTTATGAAGTTCTTTAAAGTTTGGATTTGAAAGTAAAGTTTTATAAGAACCCTAGGGTTTGATATTGCAGATTAGAGAACGAATTTTGACTTTCTAACTTTTTGAGTTTGGTTTTTCTATAGCGAAGTTTAAGTGAACTCTAATAATATAAGATCAGGGTTTCGAACTTAAATTTTTTTTTTAATTCGAGTTTGGAATTTGTAATTATAAGGTTTACATGAACTCTAACGTTTGATATTGTGGATTAGAGAAAAAATTTTGACTTTTTTCCCTTTTTAGTTTGGTTCTTCTATAGCAAAGTTCATGTGAACTCTAACAATATAATATTAGGGTTTCGAAGTTCAATTTTTTTTTCTTCAAAATTTCAAGCTTTGATTTTGAAATTATAAGTTTTATATGAAATCTGGGGTTTAATATTGCGGATTGGAGAAACAATTTTTACTTTTTTCCATTTTGAGTTTGGTTTTTCAATAACAAACTTTATGTGAACTCAACAATATAAGATTAGGGTTACTATGTTCAATTTTTTTTCTTCAAAATTTTGAGTTTGGATTTTGAAATGTAAAGTTTTTTAAGAACTCTAGGGTGTGATATTGCGGATTGAAAAAATAATTTTGACTTTTTTCTATTTATAGTTTGGTTTGTCTATACTAAAGTTTATGTGAACTCTAACAATATAATATGAAGGTTTCGAAGTTCAATTTTTTTTTTAAAAATTTCGAGCTTGAATTTTGAACTTGTAAGTTTTATATAAACTCTAGGGTTTGATATTGCGGATTGGAGAAAGGATTTTGACTTTTTTCCGTTATGAATTGGTTTTTCTATAGCAAAGTTTATGTGGACTCTAATAATATAAAATTAGGATTTCGAAGTTCAATATTTTTTGTTTTAAATTTGGAGTTTGGATTTTGAAATAAAAAATTTATAAGAGCTCTAGGGTTCAATATTGTGGAATGGAGAAAGGATTTTCACTTTTTCCCATTTTGGGTTTGGTTTATAATCACAAAATTCAAACTCAAAAATTTAGGAAAAAAAATTGAACTTCGAAATCTTAATCTTATATTGTTAGAATTCACATAAAATTTGGTATATAAAAATCAAACTAAAAATAGAAGAAAGTCAAAATACTTTCTCCAATCCGCAATATCAAACCCTAGAATTCATATAAAACTTTACATTTAAAAATCCAAACTCAAAATTTTGAAGAAAAGAAATTGAACTTTGTAACCCTAATCTTATATTGTTAGAGTTCACATAAATTTTGCTATAGAAATGCCAAACTCAAAACGGAAACAAATCAAAATTATTTCTCCAATCATCATTATCAAACATTAGAGTTCATATAAACCTTATAATTACAAAATCCAAACTCGAATTTCCGTTAAAAACAATTAAACTTTGAAATCCTAATCTTATATTGTTAGAGTTCACATAAACTTTGCTATAGAAAAACCAAACTCAAAAGGGATAAAATTTAAAATTCTTTCTCTAATTCGCAATATCAAACCCTAGAGTTCATATGAAACTTATAATATCAAAATTCAAACTAGAATTTTTTTGTTTAAAAAAATTAAATTTCGAAACCCTGATCTTATATTGTTAGAGTTCACATAAACTTCGCTATAGAAAAACCAAACTCAAAAAGTTAGAAAGTCAACATTCTTTCTCCAATCTGCAATATCAAACCCTAGCTAGGGTTCGTATAGAACTTTACATTTCAAAATACAAACTCGAAATTTTGAAGGAAAAAAAAAATAGAACTTCGTAACCTTAATCTTATATTGTTAGAGTTCACATAAACTTTGCTATAGAAAAACCAAACTCAAAAAGGAAAAAAGTCAAAATTCCTTCACCAATCCGAAATATCAAATACTAGAGTTCATATAAAAGTTTTCATTTCATAATCCAAACTAAAAATTTCGAATAAAAAAATTGAATCTCGAAACCCTAATCTTATAATGTTAGAGTTCACATAAACTTTGCTATAGAAAAACCAAACTCACAAAAAGTTCAAATTCTTTCTCTAATCCACAATATCAAATGCTAGAGTTCATATATACCTTATAATTACTTAATCCAAACTCAAAATTTTGAAGAAAAAAAATTGAACTTCGAAACCTTAATCTTCTATTCTTAGAGTTGACAAAAATTTTGTTATAGAAAAATCAAACTCAAAACGGAAAAAAGGCAAAAATTTTCTCCAATCCGCAATGTCAAACACCAGAGTTCGTATAAACCTTATAATTACAAAATCCAAACTCGAAATTAAAAAAAAAAATAAAGTTTAAAACCATAATATTATATTGTTAGAGTTCACATAAACTTCGCTATAGAAAACCAATAAACTCAAAAAAATCAAATTTCTTTCTTTAATCCACAATATGAAACGCTAGCTAGAGTTCATATAAAACTTTTCCTTTCAAAATCCAAACTCAAAATTTTTGAAAAAAAAAATTTGAACTTTATTACCCTAACCTTATATTGTTAGATTTCACATAAACTTTGTTATAGAAAAACAAAAGTCAAAACGGAAAAAAAAAAAACAAAATTCTTTCTCTACTCCGCAATATCAAACATAATTCATATAAAACTTATAATTTCAAAATCCAAGCTCGAAATTTTGAAAAAAATATTGAACTTTGAAACCCTAATCTTATATTTTTAGACTTCACAGTAACTTTACTATAAAAAACCCAAACTCAAAACTGAAAAGAGTGAAAAAAATTTCTCCAATTCGGAATATCACCCTGAAGTTCATATAGAACTTTACATTTCAAAATCCAAACTCGAAATTCCTTGAAAAAAAAATTGAACTTTGAAATCCTAATCTTATATTGTTAAAGTTCACATAAACATTGCTATAGAACAATCAAACTAAACGGGAAAAAATCAAAATTCTTTTTCCGGCCAATCCGCGATATCAAGATGTCATTTTTCTAATTCCATCTTTTACGTAAAATTTGACCATATCGATATTACAAAATATACTAGAGACTGCAACTACCAACAAAAACCAATCAAAGATCATTGAAACAAATGAATTCAATTGTGACTAGGACAGCCAACCTTGCAATATAAAATTTCTATCAATTTGATCTTTGATTTTTTATTTTTGTTTTTCTTTTCGTCATGCTTTAATTTTGGTTTGATTGTATGATGAGATCCAGTGTGTATGAAATTATGGGTCATCCTAATACATCTCACCTTGCATAAGGGACATGCAAATGAATTGTCACCTTCCAACATATAAGAGTGAAAGATAGAGAGAATTTGCTCCACCTGCCCTATTGATCTCTATTAATTAATTTACTACTACTTCTGCCAAAAATCCAATCCAACCAACCAACCAACCATTTTATCCTCTGCATGCAATCATCCATTCTTTATATATTTATCTATTAATATAAATAAATACATAAAAATTCCATTGTTGGGGTCACTCTACCTTATCTTCATTTATATCATATTTCTAGCTAGTTATTAGAAATTGGCAAGCTTAATGGTATCGTTTTTGAATTATATATACAAATTTTAAATTTCGTTCATAATATTCATTAGTATTAGTGTCGGTATTCCCTGAAATATATGTCGAAGTACATCAATTGTCTTTTCATCAATTTTCTGAACGAATTTTGTTAAAATTTAGGGCAAAGTTGTCTTTTTATAACCCGGATATACTATATACCTCCCAATTAAAAACTTTCCCTCCCAAAACGATCAATTTTCCTCCCTGAAATATCCTCAATTTCTCCTTATATTCATTTGATTGAAAGAAAGGGAAAGAGAAAAAAAAAAAGGAATTAAGGGTTTTCTAGGCGTAAAATTTGATCATTTTTTAGGAAGTTTGTTAATCGGCGGGTATAGTATACCCATATCATATAGAAAAACAACTCTAGCTATCCTTAATTGGACGGAAACAGTAGAGAAAACTGAAAAAAGGAAAATTGAGGTAGCTCGAAACATATTTCAACGATGATCGACATTAATATTGAAGTTTAAGGGCGAAAGTTAAAATCGCGTATGATCTAGAGACGATAGAAACTATTACCTAATAGTACATACACACAATTAAGAGTTAAAATAAATTGAGGATCGATATAAGGAAAATGGAAGTTGAAACTATGATTGAAGAAGAATGTGCCAGAAGGATATGATACAATGCACTTGTTGAGGGGGGGTTGAAAGAGAAGACCCCATTTTATACATGAAAAGGCCAAGGGCTTGGCTCTTTGCTCAATCTCTCTTAATAATAATGAACCCTTCTTTTTGATGTTGGAAATTTAGTAAGGTGTCTCACATGGCTCTTCTATTTGATATTTATGGATGTGGTTTGACCAAAATTATAAGTTTCTTCTTTTTATTTCAATTTTGTTTTTTTCAAACACGACAGTCGATGATAATACGAAGAATGCGTACAAGAAGGTAGGGCGCGTTTTTTATAATTTTGGTTTTATTTTGTTGTTATTTTGTGTTGGATAAGATAAATGGTTGTCTGTGAGGCATGATGGTTGAGACATGAACACTCCCATTATTCGACCCTCCCTTGGGAGACAACCTACCACCCACCTCTATTGCTGGAGCTCGCTAGCTACATTCATATATCAATTTTCAATTCTACTTTGTTCTTCGTATATCAACCGTCTAACTATCTTGAAAACGAAATGTGCTTAGATTTGAAATCTTATTCTAAAAAGGATTCTGGTTTTAAGAATGAGTAAATGTCTTTTTTCCGACGCTCATTCTTAATAACGTCCGTTCTAAAAATGAACTACTAACTCGGTCTAGAATTTATTGGACCGGGTTGGAATCCTATAGTGTTTCAGCCAATTTCAAGTTCCATCTGCACTTAGGTTTTGACCATCCTATGTAGTTTTGTCATAAGTCTTATTTCTGTTGTCAAACTTTTATTTATGTATAAATGCATACGAGGAGTACTAGGCGTATCTTTTTATGTTTATTATATACATAATGTGCATTTTCGAGTTATTTCACTTTCTTAATATATAATTTGTGTTTTTAATTTTAATAGTGGGATGGTATATTTTATGTTGTAGTGCATAAAACTCTGTTATTTGTTTTTCTTATTACACAACGATATTAAAAGAGGAGAATTACATACATCGAGCGTCGCCTCATATTCTACAATATAAAAAATCCAAAACTATACTACTAGCAAGAAAAAATACCACTAAATTAGATCTCTACTATATTGAAGATATCAAGTTGTTGGGAGATATTTGGAGATGTAAACAGTGTTTGCATGGAAATATAAATATATTCATATAGAATCTTCTTCTTCATAACAATTTTTGAAACCATGCATACATCAAATATCATCATACTTCTTAATTTCTCCGAAACAACATAATTAATTTCTTCAAATCAACAACCAACTAACCTTAATTTAGCAACTTAATTAATTTCTACCTTAATTTACACGATGCTCTCTCTCATTCCTCTCCCAACACATTAATTATCGAAGCATCTGCATGGACCCAACCAACTGATGATGATAAGAAGAATTCGAACCCGGCCTAACCAGACCAGGGAAATTCCCCTGAAACCCGACCCCAACCGATCTATTATCATCTGAACCGCCGGCTCTCTCCAAACTCTGAACCTGCTTCTTCAAAAACTTGACATAATGTATGGCCTCATCCAACATCGAAGCTGTGTCCATTTTTGTCCCACCTGGAACCAACCTCTGTAGAATCCTCATCTTCTCACTGATCCTCTCCCTCCGGTGCCTCGCCGCCACGCTCTGCGGGTCCTTCGAAATCTTCACGTTCCTCCTCTTCGGCGCCTTCACCGACTCCGGGTCAATCTGGATGGGCTGCATTGCCGCAATTCTGAATATCATCTCTCTCATTGCGGCCATGGATGAGCTTTTGCTGCCGTTGGTCATGAGCACTCTTGGGCTCGGATTGGGCTCCTGGGCCTGAATTGGGCTTCCCATGAAGGAAACAGAGGAGGGTAGATTATTAGGGTTATTATTTGGGTAGTTATGGAAAAGGGTTTCGGAAACGTTGGAGTTGTTGGGGTTTGAGTTTGGTGCCCAACCGAAATCAATGTCTGAAAATGTCGAAGATGGTGAGTCACGAAAATAATCAGGAAATGGCTGCTGCTTCTGCATCGGCATTGACATCGGCATCTGCGTCATCATTGCCATCATGTCCACGTTATGATGATGACGATGATGGGCATCTAGTGATGGTGATGATGATGATGATTTGAGCATGTCAACATCCATGGCCAACAACCAGAGTTTTGAGCAGACTGGAAACGGAGGTAGGGAGGAAACAGAGGAAACAGAGGTATGGAGGGAGGTGATGAGAGAGATGAATAGGAATTAGATTTTAGGGTTTGTTTATGCAGAGTGACAGGGATAAGAAGAGATGGCGAAAAGTTGGAAAAGCTAAGTGAATATATAAATTATGAGTGAGAATGATTTATAAATTTACAGAATCCACCGGGGCTTCACTTGTAAGTGGAACAAACAACCCCCTTTATATAGCAACTTGTGACACTCCCCATTATTTTATACATCTATACTGTTACCGTCAATCGCGTATGTATTCAATGTATTCATGCTCGCGGATGAATTGACCGAAGAAAATATTAAGGAGACTGCATTATAATGCTACATCTCTAAACAGTTGGGTCATGCTTCCATTGATGAACGTCTCCATCTGTGTTAGAGATCTGGTCTATTTTTTATTTGGAGATTAACGTGTATAAACGTATCTGATTATGTGATCTCTCTAACATTACCTTTGATCCGGATAATGATGCGTATGAAACGTAGAATGCGATGATTTAATAATGTGATCTCTCTAATATTACCGATGATTTGATTGTTGATGAGTATAAAATCAGTGTGCAAGTACGCGAGCGTGACTGGCATTCTTCAAGTATGGAAACTAATAGAAAAGTCTCAATGAACTCATTTATGAATGCCATCAATGTAGATGATGATAGAGACCGCCCATCTTGTCGGGTTTTATCTCAATGAACTATGTACATCATCAACCATCCGATCATCTTAGTTCTGATTCAAATAAATGGCCGAAGATCTAAAATCGGTTTTTTCAACCCTTAATCGTTACTTAACATATGCATTAAAACGATACATTTTTTCTAAAGAGCTAAAACACATATTTAATATTACGTCACATTTTAAAAAAATGGGTTTTTAAAACTTTAGAGATGCATGAACTTGAATTTATATATGTCGTCTCTTTGACTGAAAGTATTTTCTTTGCCTATAATTTTTCTAACTTAAATGAAAAACAAAAAGGATCGATGATGTGCCCACAGACCACATGAATTGTGTCAGAAAATAACACAGCATAACCAAATTGAATGTGGCGGTGGCTGGAATAAGTTACCGGCGGCGACATATTCCGGTGGCTGAGTCAGTGACGTCAGTGGCAATTGGCACACTTTACAAGGTGGATTAGAAGCTGACGGTGGCTGCTTTCTCTTCCCAAACAACTTTTGTTTTATCTTTTTCTTTGCTTTTTTTGTGACTGGTAAAAAAATTAAATGCCTTGCTTGATAGCTAATGGTAAAAACTTTATACTGAGCAAAGGCCTTTTCAGTTTCCATGAACATGGTAACTAATTAAGATTTAGTAAAACGACGTGACGTTAAAGAGATGGCTAGCCAGAAGATGGAGAAGCTGACTGGAAAATAAATTGACCACAGTGATTCAGTGAAGCAGAAAGTAAGTTAGAAAGGGAGTTTTGCATGCCATGAGAGCACCATTCGATATTTCTAGCTACCATATTAGATGATTATTTAGAGAATTATCTTTCGATTTTAAATTTTAAATACCTAATTTCTTTTTAGTAGTATTTAGATCATTTGCGGATTTTAATCTTCTAATCCAAATAGTAAAAAAATATCTAAAACTCAGATGCATCTGCCAAAGAAATTTCAACCCTAATGGTATTTAGATCATGTCTTGTGTAATCTTCAAATCTAAGTAGTAAAAAAAAAAATATCAAAATGTGATGCATTCGCCACAGAAATTTCAACCCTAATCTTTTAATGGAATTTTAATCTTCTAATTCAAATAGTAAAAATATATCAAAATAATCTTCTTCTTTTTTGTGTAAATACAACGAGATGTCCTCACATTTGAAAGGTGAGTCTAATCCCTTTTCAGGGTGCTACTTGTCCTAATCACAAAGCGCTCCAAGCGAATTTTAAACTTCTGTCAATTAAAAACCTGCTAATTAGGCACCAGAAAACTTCAAAAAATTCGGTTTTTGAAGTTCTCAGTTACCAACTGCACCATATCTCGTAGTTAACCCAATTTTTTTTGAAAATGGTATTTAGATCATGTCAATTGCTATCAATCAACTGCAAAAGAATCTTGATCTGGTAATAAAAATTGGTCAGAGAGTGGTCCCAATCTTAAGTAGCTATCAGTGTTGTGTGTCGATATGATAATCTTAAAAAAAGAAAAAAAAAAATTTAGAAATTTTTCTTTCACTTGCACCTTAAAAGCACAGGCCAATAGCTACTGTAGGCATTGCTTCCTTTCAGATTGTCTTGCCAGAACTTCTCATATGAACACTATTGCCATCAAGAAACCTTTTTCATGCCCATTGATGAAAATTTGAAAGCAACAGAAGAGATTGATGGATCCATGGGTGACTGTATTTGGTTGAAATTTAGTCAGTGAGGGAATCTGAGTGAGAGAGAGCTCATAATTCAAACCCTAGCAAGTACAATTGACAGTGTCTTTCCTTTTTAATGCAGTTTTTGTAAATTGGCAGAGGCAACCCTGCATTGCATATTTAAGGGTTTCTGGTTGAAATATCATCAAAGCTAGCTTTGAGGTTGGTCATCATTTTGCTTTGTGGTGATTGATGGCGATAGCCACTAGCAAGGCAACCCTAGCTAGAAGCTTATTGGTTCATTCGTTATGATTATTTATAGCGAGTACGTTGTTCGCGCTCTAAAAATATCATTATGTATTTTAAAATAAGTAATTATTAGTCACCAAAGCAACACAAAACCACACAATGGAAGCGTGAACCGGCATCCGCCCTAAATGTATACTTTAGTCTTTGAGACTAGTCTAGCTATCATATGTACGTAATTTGTTGATGGTTATTTGAGCTCCTTTGCAAGCGGGCGGGTCACATTTTCAGTATTCAACTAGTAATGTCACATCCGATAACAAATAGGTCAAAGATATTTTTTTTGTGTTTTTCACGGTGAAATATAAGGGTGCAATTCGACGTGGGTTGGGAGGGTTAGAAGGTCAATCGGTCGAAACCTACTCAACCTTTACAATTCTTCTTAGGGTTCATTCAGACTCAAAGCTAGGCATTCGGATTTGTTCAAGTTTCATCTTTGAGTCTAATCGAGCTAGCTACCATGTGTGTTTGTTGTTGGTTAATTATTTGAGCTCATAACTTGCAAGCGGGCCGGGGTTGCATTCCCACTTACCTATCAACTATTAACGTCACATCCAATAACTATTGGGTGCAAACGATTTTCTTTTTCTTTTTCCAAAGCATTGTATGTGTTTTATCCATGATATGTAAGGGTGCAAACTCGGGTGTTGGAAAATATTGTCTTAATTAGAAATTAGAATTAGTGGAATTGGAAATTGTTCACTTACTAGATTTGATTAGATTTAGTTTACTTATGTAAGTTGAGTTATTTATGTTTAGTATTCCGATTATGTCATGGATTGGAAGTTAAGTTTTGTTATCCTTGTTTACTTAGGATTTGATGCCTATATAAGGCTTGGCTTAGGCTTGTAAATTGTAACCCTTTTAACTCTCGAAAGAATTCAGATTAATTCCAATGAAATATATTGGTTGGTTCTCAAAGTATCTCGCACCCATGTCACTGTACGGAGCTGAGTTTCTCTTTGCACCCAAGAACCATGAATATGAAGATTTCAATTTCCACTGCATTAGTGTGTTTGGTTCGTTGTTTGTTTGACATGGTATGAGAGCAGATTTGATCGTCTCTTATACTTTGTTTGTTCTGGAGTATCAATTTGACAATAGGTTATAAGGTCAACCGAATCTTAACTCAATCTTTATAACTCCTATTATAGTTTTTTTCTGGCTTGGAGTCATTCGGGTTTGTTCAAGTTTCAGGTTCACTCAAGTTCTACTCACAAATCCAACCTTTAAGTTTTACTACGTACAAAAATGAATTTGATGATCCTTAGTAAGCTTAATTAACTTACTAGATAATGAGTCAGATTGGGTTCGAACGAGTTTCTTCTTGGTTTAATCTGGTTGAATAGAGTTGGGGATGGACAAAAAGAGTGCGAAATGACAAAATGGACAAAGCTATAAGATAGTGTCCATATTAATACCTAGTTTTTCATCTGTTTGAGACTAGGCTAGTCCATGTGGTTGCTTGTTTGGATTGATGAAGTTTCTGCTAAGCTTTGGATAGAGGAGTAGGGAGGCAAACCGGTGATAATAAAAACAATAAGAGAATGGACCACTTTAATTGGCTTCTGGCTTCTGGCTTGAAATCATGCTAATCTGTGAGCTATAATGGAGCCTAGCTATGGAACATTGGCGACATGGACCTGTCTTCATCTCTATAAAGTCATGGTGCTGATAAGCATAAACCACTAAGCAATTGTACATGCACATGTATGAGACATATATATCGCACTAAAAACAACTAGGAAAAATAAAAATCTAGAGGAGATGAGAAGAGTAAATATAGATTGGTATATAATGATGAATTTAAAGGAATTGGAAACGAGATTAACAACTCAACTTCTTATAAACCCTCGTACTATTTTTTAATATTTTGATATGGAACAATTTTTTATATTGTCGGAGAATTTACGTTAAGAGTAAATCAGATTTATTGTGTCCTATAGAACTCACATAGAAAAGAGTAGAGAAAGAGATGGCCGGATAGAGGGAGGCGGAGATGGTGATCTTCCACAATATTAGCATCCATATCGAAGGTTTTTGAACTTCGATTTGTTGACTAAGAAAGTGTAAGACCACCATTGTCACGTCTGATGTACTTGCTTTTTTTTTTAATTAGGAAAATTTAAATAAATATCACATAAGGTTATTTTACATATGGCATAAATTTTTATAGGGGGAAAGAAGTTAAAGATACTCAAGAGACAAAAAAAATTGCTGATAAAAATCTTAGACATGATCTTCCTTGCGTAGAGGTATATATCAAACCTACACTATATCCTTCAAATCAAACCATTTTTCTTTTTGTTGGTCCCAAGCCCAACAAGAACTAAATTAGTCACGAAGGAGTCTGGGCCTTGTTAGCAATTCCAAGCCCAAAGAAGAAAAAACAAGAGGATGACGAGGGACATAGGAAAGGGCTTTTGGGTTTAGGAGGAATTTGATTATTTTTTTAGTAAGTACCACGAGGTGCCCGCCACCCAAAGGGTGGGCTTCCCTCCGGAGTGCAACTTGTTCTTGACCACAAAGTGCACCTAGTGAGTTTTGAACTTCTATTAGTTAGGCGTCAGAAAATTCGTTTTGAATTTGATATATTATTATTTTTGGCAAGTACCACGAGGTGCCCCACATCCAAATGGTGGGCCTCCCTCCGATGAGCGGTTTGCTCATGGTCACAAAGTGCTCCCAGAATCACATCAAGTTTCGAACTTTTATCAATTAAGCATCAAAAAAGTTCACCATGAATTTGATTATTTTAAATAATTAACGTGTTATAATATAAATGAATGACATAATTAAGAAAGCTCATGCTCCCACTCACTCGTTTAAATGGCACTTTAACAAACCCAGCTGGAACCCAATCAGCTGTGCTCTCACTCACTCGTTTCTCTTCCACTCACATGTGACTCTCGGCCCCTCATTGACTCTCGGCCCCTCATTGTCTCTCCCTCACCGCCAAAACCTACCAAATCTTACATTTTCACAGAAAAGAAGAAAAAATCCAAACACTTGTGATTTTCCCTCTCTGGTTTTCCATGGCATTTCCAACTCCCTCCAATCTCCTCCTCTGTTTCTTCCTAATTTTTCTCTACTTGGGTCCTCAAATCCACGCCCAAATCGACGAAACCAGCTTGCAGTTAGTGACGGGGGCGCTGGAGTGGCCCACAGCCGCAATGTCCACCCTCTACGACGAGCTGGATGAGGAGGCGGCGGCTGAGGAGGAGGACGACGACGATGAGGACGTGGAAAATGGGTACGCGCGCAGATCTCTGTTCTGGTGGAGGATGAAGTACTACATTTCGTACGGCGCGCTGTCGGCGAACCGCATCCCGTGTCCGCCGCGGTCGGGGCGGTCTTATTACACCAACAACTGCTTCAAAGCCAGAGGCCCAGTTCATCCCTACACTAGAGGTTGCTCTAGGATCGCCAGATGCCGGAGCTGATCAAACGCAGGTGGTTTTTGCGGTGGTTAGGGTTTTATGGTGGGTGGTAGCAGAGGTTGCGGAGGTGGGGCTGAGTGGTAACTAGTAATTAAGTTGAGGGTATTAAGGATTAATGTCTGAGGTTGTTTATTATGGGCATCTACTTGTTGCTATGTTGTTTAATTAGTATGAATTTATTTAAGTAATTTATCTACTTGTTGCTATGAATTTATCTATGACTAAGATTTTCTTCTATTTTCTCTAAACTATGATTCATTTAATTTTTGGATTTATTTTTTGTTTTTAAATGGTTTCAACTGTAAACCCATATCTCAACTACCCACCCAATTAAATATCAATCACCATCCCAAACGGTGATTTAGTATAATCATTGGGTAGTATTTTAATTAAGCAGCTGATTTTTGCACTCCCTATTTTACTTTATGACAATACTTGCATCCCACCAGGGTGTGATGCCTTCATACCACCCATTTGATATGAACCAATTACATGTTGATATATATCATAATCGGAACCGTTCACTATCTAAATCATTATGTCAAGATCATCTCCGTAAAAAATCAACAAGATTGGAGGTCGTTTAGTCATTCACATGTATCAAATAAATCAACGTTTTTTGTAAGAATTAGGATCCTTATGGAGAATCGTCCATTTAGTTGATAAATATGAATGGCTAAACGACCTTCAATCTTACTGATGTTTTGCAGAGATGATCTTGACATGAAGATTTAGAAAATGAACGGTTCCGATTATGATATATGTACAAAGACAATTTGATAAATCGAAAAGGTGATACGAGGGCATCCCACCAATGTGGAATGCAAGTATTGTCCTTTACTTTATGCACCCCGCTTATTTTTTAAAATTCATATCTATATTATTTTCTTTGTATTACCATATATACCCTTGAAGTAAGAAGAAAGAAGTGTCCCAAGAAACCCTCCCACGCCGCAACCCCACCCCTCATATATGTTGATCGTATAATGCTTTTTAAATTCATTGGAGAAATTAACCGTGGGAATGGCTGGAATGAACACATCGGTGACAGCTGCAAAAACTAAAGACGCGAAGTTTATTATTTGGAGATCGATTTCAGTGTCCAATCCCCAGAAGCCCTCCCTTTCTCTTAAGCTCGCAGCCTCCACAACCCCTTCTCCCTCCCTCCCTCTCAACAACCCGCTAACAGTTTATTATATGGAACGGTGAGGTTGTTCCCGGCATCAAATCTAAATTAACTTTCTTACAGTCAAGAGAGATCCTTCTTAATAAGAAAGAACAAGAGAAACATTGAAGG